>CAMZMU010000105.1:3488375-3915359 GCA_947311845.1 Poa pratensis
AACTGATACGTCTCCAACGTATCCATAATTTCTGCTGTTCCATGCTTATATTATACCATTTGCTACATGTTTTATATACACTTCGTATCACTTTTATGCATTTTCTGGGACTAACCTATTAACAAGATGCCACAGTGCCAGTTCCCTGTTTTCTGCTGTTTTTGGTTTCAGAAAGTTACTTCTGGAAATATTCTCGGAATTGCACGAAACAAAAGGCCAGTCCCTATTTTTCCAGCACGTACACGGAGTCCGAAGGAGAGACGAAGGGAGCCACGAGGTGGCCAAACCACCTGGCGGCGCGGCCCACGCCGCGCCAGCCTGTGGTTTGGGCCCCTCGGGGGTCCGCCGACATCGCCCCTTCGCCTATTTATTCCCCGAGACGTGAAAACCCTAAAACACCGAGCCTTTCATCCAGAACATATTCGCTGCCGCCGCCGTCGTCAACCCTAACTCGGGGGGTTCTGAAGCTCTTCCCGGCACCCTGCCGGAGAGGGGAATCATCACCGGAGGGCTCTACATCGCCATGCCCGCCTCCGGAGTGATGCGTGAGTAGTTCATCCTTGGACTATGGGTCCATAGCAGTAGCTAGATGGTTGTCTTCTCCACTTGTGCCATCATGTTTAGATCTTGTGAGCTGCCTATCATGATCAAGATCATCTTATTGTAATGCTACATGTTGTGTTTGCTGGGATCTGACTTATATTGATACCTATGTGGAGCTGAATATTATATTATCATGTCTATGTCATTTGTGATCTTGCATGCTCTCCGTTACTTGTTGAAGCCTTGGCCAAGTGAATACTTGTGACTCCAAGAGGGGGTATTTATGCATGATAGTTGGGTTCAACCTCTATTTAACCTGGGATAGTGACAGCAAGTTCTAAGGTTGTAGATGTGTTGTTGCCACTAGGGGTAAAACAGCAATGCTTTATTCAAGGATGAATGTATTGTTTACATTACGCACATTACTTAATGCAATTGTCTGTTGCTTGCAACTTAATACTGGAAGGGGTACGGATGTTAACCGGAAAGTGGACTATTTAGGCATAGATGCATGCTGGATAGCGGTCTATGTACTTTGTCGTAATGCCCAAATGAATCTCATAGTAGACACCACAGCTCACACATGCATGTTATATGCACTTATCAATTGCCCAGCTGTAATTTGTTTACCCAGCATGTTAGTTATCTTATTGGAGAGACACCACTAGTGAACTGTGGACCCCGGTCCATTCTTTTACATCTGAAATACAATCTACTGCAATCATTGTTCTCTACTGTTTTATGCAAACAAACATCATTTCCATTCGATACGTTTAACCCTTTGTTTTCAGCAAGCCGGTGAGATTGACAACCTCACTGTTAAGTTGGGGCAAAGTAATTTGATTGTGTTGTGCAGGTTCCACGTTGGCACCGGAATCCCTGGTGTTGCGCCGCACTACACTCCTTCACCAACACCTTCGAAGCAAACCTCGTTTTCCTACTGGTTCGATTAAACCTTGGTTTCATACTGAGGGAAAACTTGCTGCTGCACTCATCATACCTTCCTCTTGGGGTTCCCAACTGACGTGTGACGTACAAGCATTGTTTCTGGCTGTTGCCGGGGAGATATTCCCTCGTCAACTTAGCCAACACGTTTTCTGGCGCCGTTGCCGGGGAAAACGAATTGCTTCTGCAAGGGGAGTCTCTCACACCCAATCTCTTTACTTTGTTATTTGTCTTGCTTAGTTTATTTTTATTTAGTCTTGTTTGCTCTCTTTATCAAAAACACAAAAAAATTAGTTACTTGTTTAATTCGGTTTGATTTTGTTTTTCAAAATGAGTACTCCTGAGAACACTAAGTTGTGTGACTTCACTAGCACAAACAACAATGATTTCATATGCACTCCTATTGCTCCACCTGCTTCTAAGCAGAATTTTATGAAATTAAACCTGCTCTATTAAATCTTGTTATGAAAGAGCAATTTTCTGGTGTTAGTACTGATGATGCTGCTGCCCATCTTAATAACTTTGTTGAACTTTGTGAAATGCAAAAGTATAAGGATATGGATGGGGATATTATAAAACTGAAACTTTTTCCTTTCTCCTTGAGAGGAAGAGCTAAAGAATGGTTGCTTTCTTTGCCTAGAAATAGTATTGATTCTTGGACAAAATGCAAAGATGCTTTCATAGGGAAATATTATCCTCCTGCTAAGATTATATCCTTGAGAAGTAGCATTATGAATTTTAAACAACTTGATAATGAACATGTTGCTCAAGCTTGGGAAAGAATGAAATCTTTGGTGAAGAATTGTCCCACTCATGGACTGACTACTTGGATGATCATCCAAACCTTTTATGCAGGATTAAATTTTTCCTCAAGGAACTTATTGGATTCAGCCTCTGGAGGAACCTTTATGTCCATCACTTTAGGTGCAGCAACAAAGCTACTTGATGATATGATGATCAACTATTCCGAATGGCACACCGAAAGAGCTCCTCAAGGTAAGAAGGTAAATTCTGTTGAAGAAACCTCCTCTTTGAGTGATAAGATTGATGCTATTATGTCTATGCTTGTGAATGGTAGATCTCATGTTGATCCTAATAATGTTCCTTTAGCTTCATTGGTTGCTCAAGAAGAGCATGTTGATGTAAACTTCATTAAAAACAACAACTTCAACAACAATGCTTATAGGAATAATTTTGGTAGCAACAACTATAAGCCTTATCCTTCAAATGGTTATGGCAATTCTTATGGTAATTCCTACAGCAACAATAGAAGTGTGTCCTCTGATCTTGAAGCTATGCTTAAAGAATTTATTAGCACACAAAAAGCTTTCAATAAAACTGTTGAGGAAAAGTTTGAAAAAATTGATGATCTTGTTCTAAAGTTGATAGTCTTGCTCATGATGTTGAAATTCTAAAACTGAAAGTTATGCCTAATGAAGTTAAAGATACTAAGTCATTTGCTACAGCAAATGCCATCCAAGTTCGAATTGATAATAATATTAGGATGTTGGCTGAATTGCATGCTAGGTGGGAAAAAGAGGAAGAACTTGAAAAAGAGAATAGTATAGTTAGAGTTTGTACTATCACCACCACTAGTAATGCTAATGTTTCACATGCTAGTAAGCCTCCTACTATTGATGGTAATGTTATTGGTGTTGGTAATGTCTCTACTACTTCTGCAAAGCGTTTGAAATTGCCTAAAACTGCTGAAACTTTTTCTGATAAAAGTGCTGAAATTTTTCAAACTATTGGAGACAATGGTTCCACCACCATTGACAATAATGATTTTGATTTTGATGATTGTAACATCTCTGAAGTTATTATGTTCTTGCAAAAATTAGCTAGAAGTCCCAATGCTAGCACTATTAATTTGGCTTTTACAAAGCATATTACAAATGCTCTTTTGCAAGCTAGGGAGGAGAAGTTGAAACTTAAAGCTTCTATTCCTAGGAAATTAGAAGATGGTTGGGAACCCATCATTAAGGTAAAGGTGAATGATTTTATTGCAATGCCTTGTGTGATCTTGGTGCAAGTATTTCGGTTTTGCCCAAGAAGCTTTATGATATTCTTGATTTGCCACCTTTGGAACATTGTTATTTGGATGTTTTTCTCGCTGATAATGCTATGAAGAAACCTTTGGGGCGAGTTAATGATGTTTTTATTACAGTAAACAATAACCTTGTCCCGTTGATTTTATTGTTATGGATATTGAATGCAATGCATCTTGTCCTATTGTTTTGGGAAGACCTTTTCTTCGAACTGTTGGTGCCATCATTGATATGAAAGAAGGTAATATAAGGTACCAATTTCCTCTCAAGAAAGGTATGGAACACTTCCCTAGGAAGAGAATGAAGTTACCTTTTGACTCTATTGTTAGAGCAAGTTATGATGTTGATGCTTCTTCTCTTGACAACACTTGATTTTCACTTTCTGCGCCTAGCTGAAAGGCGTTAAAGAAAAGCGCTTATGGGAGACAACCCATCGTTTTTATTTGCTGTTATTTTTGTTTTCTTTGAGTCAAGGAGTTTTGTTACTTCTGTAGCAACTCCTTTGTATCTTTATTTTATCGCAATGTTGTGCCAAGTAAAGTTCTATATTGAAAGTTGATGCAAGATTTGGATTTCTGCGCAGTGACAGATTTTTAGCTGTCACGGATTTGAGCTTATCTCCCTGTAGAAAATTCAAAAAATTCTGAAAAAATCACGCATATTCCTGAGATATGTACGCAACTTTCATTATTTTAGGCCAGATCCATCTGAGCAACTTAAGTGCCTCGAAAAAATTCGTCATTCCAGACTGTTCTGTTTTTGACAGATTCTGCCTTTTGTTTTGCATTCGCTCTTTTACTGTGTTTGTGTGGATTTCTTTGCTCCACAAAGCATTGGTGGCTGTAGCTAATGTCCAGAAGCTTTGGGATTGATTGTATCATTACAGAATATGAGAATTTTTGATTATGCACTAACCCTCTAATGAGAACTGTCTTGAGTTTGGTGTGAAGGAAGTTTTCAAGGATCAAGCGAGAAGGGTGATATTATGTGATCAAGAAGAGTGAAAAGCCTAAGCTTGGGGATGCCCCCGTGGTTCATCCCAACCATATTCAGAGAGACTCAAGCGTCTAAGCTTGGGGATGCCCAAGGCATCCCCTTCTTCATCAACAAACTTATCAGGTCATCTCTAGTGAAACTATATTTTAATTCTTTCACATCTTATGCGCTTTACTTGGAGCGTCTGTGTTTTTTATTTTTGTTTTTGTTTGAATAAATTCGGATCCTAGCAATCCTTGTGTGGGAGAGAGACACGCTCCGCTTTTTCATGTGAATACTCATGTTCTTCACTTATATTTGTTGAGTATTCTTAACTAGCTACTGCAGTGCTTTTAGCTCCTGTTTTTCATGCATCTCTTCGAGCTGTTAGCACTTGTTTATAAATACTCTCTTGCTGCATTATATTATCATTTGGAGAGTTTATGTTTAAATAAATTGATTGGTGTTTGTTTGGAAGAAAGAAAATGCTACATGTAGTAGTTGGTATTGGAAAAGACATATGCATTCTTGTAGATCATTGTCTTGTTTCGATTTGATGCTTTGCAATTGTTTTGAGCTCTCAAGTAGATCATGTTTAAGCTCTTGCATCATGTAGTTAAAGCCTAGTAGTGGAGAACTACCGTAGAGCTTGTTGAGACTTGGGATGCATATTTGTTCTCTCTAAGGTCTAGATATTTTCTGGTAAAATGTTTGAGCAACAAGGAAGACAGTGTAGAGTCTTATAATACTTGCAATATGTTTTTATGTGATTCTTGCTGTACCGGTTTATACTTGTGTTTGCTTCAAACAACCTTGCTAGCCTAAACTCTGTACTGAGAGGGAATGCTTCTCGTGCATCCAAAACTTGAGCCAAAACCCATGCCATTTGTGTCCACCATACCTACCTACTATGTGGTATTTCCTGCCATTCCAAGTAAATATTTCATGTGCTACCTTTAAACTATTCAAAACTTTATTACTCCTTATTTGTGTCAATGTTTTATAGCTCATGAGGAAGTATGTGGTGTTTTATCTTTCAATCTTGTCATTTACTTCTGACAGACTTTCACCAATGGACTAGTGGCATATACATCCGCTTATCCAATAATTTGCAAAAAGAGCTGGCAACGGGGTGCCCAGCCCCAATTAATTACAACTTTCATTAATAATTCTCTTCACATGTTTTGCCCTGATTTATCAGTAAGCAACTTAATTTGCAAATAGACACTCCTCCATGGTATGTGAATGTTGGAAGGCACCCGAGGATTCGGTTAGCCATGGCTTGTGTAAGCAAAAGGTTGGGAGGAGTGTCATCTATAAAGAAACTAAAATACATGTGTAAACAAAAGAGAAGAGGGATGATCTACCTTGCTGGTAGAGATAACGTCCTTCATGGGAGCCGCTCTTGAAAGTCTGGTTGACAAGGGGGTTAGAGTGCCCACTACCATTCGTTGACAACAACAAACACCTCTCAAATACTTATTTTGTGCTCTCTATATGCTTTCGAAAACTTAAAAAGCTCTAGCACATGATTTAATCCCTGCTTCCCTCTGCGAAGGGCCTATCTTTTACTTTATGTTGAGTCAGTTTACCTACTCCTTTCTATCTTAGAAGCAAACACTTGTGTCAACTTTGTGTGCATTGATTCTTACATGTTTACTTATTGCACTTGTTATATTGCTTTATGTTGACAACTATCCATGAGATATACATGTTACAAGTTGAAAGCAAATGCTGAAACTTAATCATCCTTTGTGTTGCTTCAATGCCTTTTACTTTGAATCTATTGCTTTATGAGTTACCTCTTATGCAAAACTTTTTGATGCTTGTCTTGAAAGTACTATTCATGAAAAGTTTTTGCTTATATGATTCATTGTTTACTCTTTATCTATTTGTTAGCAAACTATAGATCATTGCTTTGAGTCACTTCATTCATGACATGAGCCTTGCAATATATTGATCAAGATTGTGTGAAAGCATGTCTCCTCAGAAATTATTTGTTGTTATCGTTTTACCTACTCGAGGACGAGTAGAACTAAGCTTGGGGATGCTTGATACGTCTCCAACGTATCCATAATTTCTGCTGTTCCATGCTTATATTATACCATTTGCTACATGTTTTATATACACTTCATATCACTTTTATGCATTTTCTGGGACTAACCTATTAACAAGATGCCACAGTGCCAGTTCCCTGTTTTCTGCTGTTTTTGGTTTCAGAAAGTTACTTCTGGAAATATTCTCGGAATTGCACGAAACAAAAGGCCAGTCCCTATTTTTCCACACGTACACGGAGTCCGAAGGAGAGACGAAGGGAGCCACGAGGTGGCCAAACCACCTGGCGGCGCGGCCCACCCGCGCCGCCTGTGGTTTGGGCCCCTCGGGGGTCCGCCGACATCGCCCCTTCGCCTATTTATTCCCCGAGACGTGAAAACCCTAAAACACCGAGCCTTTCATCCAGAACATATTCGCTGCCGCCGCCGTCGTCAACCCTAACTCGGGGGGTTCTGAAGCTCTTCCCGGCACCCTGCCGGAGAGGGGAATCATCACCGGAGGGCTCTACATCGCCATGCCCGCCTCCGGAGTGATGCGTGAGTAGTTCATCCTTGGACTATGGGTCCATAGCAGTAGCTAGATGGTTGTCTTCTCCACTTGTGCCATCATGTTTAGATCTTGTGAGCTGCCTATCATGATCAAGATCATCTTATTGTAATGCTACATGTTGTGTTTGCTGGGATCTGACTTATATTGATACCTATGTGGAGCTGAATATTATATTATCATGTCTATGTCATTTGTGATCTTGCATGCTCTCCGTTACTTGTTGAAGCCTTGGCCAAGTGAATACTTGTGACTCCAAGAGGGGGTATTTATGCATGATAGTTGGGTTCAACCTCTATTTAACCTGGGATAGTGACAGCAAGTTCTAAGGTTGTAGATGTGTTGTTGCCACTAGGGGTAAAACAGCAATGCTTTATTCAAGGATGAATGTATTGTTTACATTACGCACATTACTTAATGCAATTGTCTGTTGCTTGCAACTTAATACTGGAAGGGGTACGGATGTTAACCGGAAAGTGGACTATTTAGGCATAGATGCATGCTGGATAGCGGTCTATGTACTTTGTCGTAATGCCCAAATGAATCTCATAGTAGACACCACAGCTCACACATGCATGTTATATGCACTTATCAATTGTCAATTGCCCAGCTGTAATTTGTTTACCCAGCATGTTAGTTATCTTATTGGAGAGACACCACTAGTGAACTGTGGACCCCGGTCCATTCTTTTACATCTGAAATACAATCTACTGCAATCATTGTTCTCTACTGTTTTATGCAAACAAACATCATTTCCATTCGATACGTTTAACCCTTTGTTTTCAGCAAGCCGGTGAGATTGACAACCTCACTGTTAAGTTGGGGCAAAGTAATTTGATTGTGTTGTGCAGGTTCCACGTTGGCACCGGAATCCCTGGTGTTGCGCCGCACTACACTCCTTCACCAACACCTTCGAAGCAACCTCGTTTTCCTACTGGTTCGATTAAACCTTGGTTTCATACTGAGGGAAAACTTGCTGCTGCACTCATCATACCTTCCTCTTGGGGTTCCCAACTGACGTGTGACGTACAAGCATAGTTTCTGGTGCTGTTGCCGGGGAGATATTCCCTCGTCAACTTAGCGCTAGCAATAACCTACCAAATATTTGTTTCAAATTTGCAGCATGACATTTAAAAAATATTAGACCATATTTATGTACAATAAAACAAATTTTGCCTCTCAAAAGGTTTGCATCCACCTCTCGTCAAAAAGACAAATTTCTGCCGAATCGATTGGAAGCGGGTCAATTTGAACTACAGGTGTTTCGTAGTATGAATCATTTCTAGATACACAATTATCTATTTCATTAGAGGTACACCAAAAGTTTCGCTAGATTTATTCCCTAGCTACGAACGATCATGTTCGTCGTTTTGACCGTATTTTGAAATCGGCATAAATTTTTTTAAAAAATCAAAACAATGGAAATCCTTCACAATGTGTCATTATATGTGACCTAGTTTAGAACAAAAATAAAAAAACATGGAATACGGAGAATATTTTTAAAAAGTGTCTCAGAAATGACCTATCATGTACGAAGATTCATGGCTTTCAGGCCAAATGGTCAGTGTTATGGTTAAATTAATGCATAGTTTGTTGAAATGTGCCCATGTTGTGAACAAGCGTGCATATTGGAATGGGGAACAATGTTGCCGACTAAAGCTTTCCTTTTCTTTGCACAAAAAAAAAACCATTTTTTCATCTTTCGAGTGCCAAAATGGGTTATTTTGTGAATAACTACCAAATATTTGTTTCTAAATTGTAGCATGACATTAAAAAAAATATTAGACCATATTTATGTACAATAAAACAAATGGTTGCCTCTCAAAAGGTTTTCATCCACTCTCGTCAAAAAGACAAATTTCTGCCGAATCGATTGGAAGCGGGTCAAATTTGAACTACAGGTGTTACATAGCTCGTCCGTTATTTTCCTAAATTTCATTTTTAGGTTCACAAGTATCCATTTCATCAGAGATACACCAAAACCTCCGCATGATCCAACCACTAGACACGAACGGTCACAGCGGCGACTTCGATTAGATTTTCAAATGCGCATACAGAATTATAAAAAAATGAAAAAATGAAAAACCTTCGCGTAGCATCATGACATGTGACCTAGTTACGAGAAAAATAATATAAACTTGCAATGTGTAATTTTTGTTGAAAAAGTGTTCACTGAACTTGCTATCACGAACGAACAATCATAGCTTTCAAGACATACGAGCAATGTTTTGGCCACATTCATGACATATTTTGTCCAAATGTGCTCAAATTTGGCACATGTGTGAATCTTTGTATGGAAAACAATGTTGTCGATCAAAGATTCCGACATGTCTCACAAAAAAATCACTTTTCATTTTTTAAGTGCTAAAAACAAGGTTTTTTAGCGGCTATCGAGAGTGTTGTCCAAAATAGCACCGCTAAATTTTTGTCACAAACTAGACATCATTTTATGTACAATCACAAAAAAGGATGCACTTCCGAGCTCTCTACCTATTTAGGGTCATTTATGAGAAACATTTTTTAAAGAGATATGTACAATCACAAAAAGGATGCGTGACAAGTGGCAGGGTGGGTCCGGCATGACAAGTGGCAGGGTGGGTCCCACAGAATGGGTGCGGGGTGGTCGGGCGGGACCCACACGTCAGGTGGGGCTGGTCGGGTCCCACATGTCAGGCAGAGGCGGGTCCCACTTGTTAGATGGGGTGGGACCAGCATGACAAGTGGCAGGGTGGGTCCCATAGGTAGGGTGTGGTGGGCGTGAGGCGGGTCCCACATGTCAGGCGGGGTGGGGCGGGTCCCACGTGTCATGACAGGTTGTTATCTGGTCCCACATATCATACCCACGGTTCCTACTAGTCCGGTTAGTCAACAAGTCAATGTATGTGCTACTCCTGACAATGGGTCCTACATGTCAGAGTGACACGTAATCGAAAATGACACCTAAACACTGACACGTAGGCGAAACTGCTGAGTTGGCTATCCAGCCAGAGTGACACGCAAGCGAAAATAACACCTAAACAGTAACACGTAGCGAGACTGCTGAGTTGGCTGTCCACTAATGTGAACGACCATTTAAATTGGTCATAGTCGTCGAGAAAAAAGGTCATAGGCCAGTGTTGTCTGGATTATGACCAATTCATGTAAGGAGACTATGACCTTTCTGACAAAATTGGTCGTTATATTTTCGGTTTGCACACTCCGAAACAGCTTATGACCAACTGGTTCGAAATGGTCATAGATCTATGACCAATATTTCGTGGGTCACTATAAAAGGTCATAGGATAGCATATTTTTTGTAGTGAATCTCTACGTTGGATAAATGCCATCATTGCCATATGCTCCACCCTTGTCAACACCATCGTAAACAACTCGCGATGTTGGTGTCCCTAAGAAATAGACCACGAACGATGCCACTACGTACACTCGCTAGATGACATGCAGAGGAGAGAAATTTAGGCATGAAACACCATATTATTTCTACGCAAAGGTGGAAACCGATTGTAATTTATATGTATTATTCAAAAAATATTTTGTTTTGATTTTTTTGTTTCTGTAAATAAATGCAGACATTGTAGGATTCGACCCTCCGATGTCCCTTCTTTTCGCAACTTCTTCCTTCCCACTTATGTTCTCCAGTTCTCCTTGTAGTGTGCAATTTATTCATACAACTAGACCTAGGTATGAGCAGCCTGGCTTTGTTCGAAAATCTTGGGGCGGGCCATTCCGTCGGGAGGGCTCAGGCCTGAATTTTAAGTTTGAATGTTAGGTCGGGTCAGGATGGGCTTGGAAAAAAAGTAATCCAAACCGAGATCGGGCCGGGTTTAGGCCCAAATTTTTAGTCCGAATGTCAGACCGGGACGAGCCCGAGCTTGCAAAAGATTGTAATTTATATCGGGTCGGGCCGAAACAATCGATCCGAGCCGTGATTTCTCTTGTTTGGGTCGGGCTCA
This sequence comes from Poa pratensis, assembly GCA_947311845.1. Taxonomy (NCBI): domain Eukaryota; kingdom Viridiplantae; phylum Streptophyta; class Magnoliopsida; order Poales; family Poaceae; genus Poa; species Poa pratensis. The sequence continues at coordinate 3,499,438 of CAMZMU010000105.1, forward strand.
GGTTTGGAGTTTGCCTGTCGGGCTTTTATGGGTCCAGCCCGGGCCCAAAAATGGCCAGGTTCACATACAAGGTGGAGCAGGGAGCAGTCTATTTTTCTTAGGTGCAAAAGGAGAAGTTCATAAAAGTAAGAGTCGATTTGGCATTAAAGTATCTTTTAAAAGTATCATGATGTGATGTTAAATACTTTAACGTGTTTGGATGAAAATGAATACTGTGATTTAAAAAATTGAGGTATTTTTAAAACTGCGGGTTTTTTCCATATTGAAAAATTTGGTCCAGACCAATTTTTTTCTAAACTGAGAAATTCCTCCTAGTTCCGGCCAACAATCGAGCAGCCAAACACAGCCTATCCTTCGGCCGGGCCCTTGCCAGCAAACTCAGGGCCGTGGGCCGCGAGCCGATAAACATGCCGCCGTCGGCTTTTCCGTTTCACGCACCGAACCAACCTGTTGACAGTTTGACACCCACTCCGCTCTTCCCCTCAAACCAGCGAATGCAAGGACAGATCTGATCTAGGGTTTGCTTCCTCGGCCTTCGTTCTTCTTGGGCCGAGCCCCGATCCCGCACCTCCCCGCCTCGAGTCAGACGGATCTCCGCTCCGCCTCCGCCTCTCTCCTCCGTAAGCCCCCCAAACTCCAAATCTCCCGGCCCGCGCTGCTCGTAGCTTAGCGGATTAGATCTGCTCGCGTGTTTTTTCTAGACTAGACAAATCTCTGGTTTATAGTTCGTGTGGTGGGGTTTCGTGCGACGATTTACAGGGCGGGTTCAGAATGATTGTTTGCATCCGAAGATTCGCAGCGGGGGAGCACATGGGATCTGTCGTATGCGCGCCATGTCCTTCTCTTGTTCATCTGTTCCGCGCGAGCTGATTGCGGGTGCCAATTCTGTTCACTGTTCTCCGGTATTTAGCTCTCGCTGTGCTGCTGCGGTACAAAGCAGCTAATGAGTCACGATTGTTACTTGTTAGGGTTGGCAGCTTTGTTTTTGTAAATGGTTCTAGTCATGTCAGATGCGACCGAGTTTAGCAAAATGTCTTCTTTTTCGCGAGGTCTCGTTGTAGAACAGTTTCGGCTATGCTAGTCTGGGTATGGCGGAAATGCTATGCTGTATGGGCAGTCTAGATCGTCTTTTTGAGGTTAATTTTTGGTATTTTTAGCAGCGACCCTTACTTTTGAAGGAATATGGTTGTCGGTCTGCATATGCAAGTCGGCAAACATAAGCTCAAAGTTTACGTCTGACCAGTGCGCTAGTTAGTTCAATTAAACATTTCTATGTTGCTTCTTAGTACTGTATATCACTATATTATTTTCATAATATCTGTTATGTGGTCAGATATTGATTCCTTGCATGAATAACCGCATATTAAGTTTATTCTGCTTCCTTTTGGTCAAATAACCAGTGCTCTGATATCTTACTTTACCATGTTATATATGCCAGATTTTGCGACTTCCAAGTGCTAGTCTACCAGCATGGCTGATGAAACTGCCAATGACAGTCAGGTGGTCCAAGGCAATGAGATTGTTGACCCAAGTAATGAGGCAGTCCATGGGGAGGATGAACTGGTCCAAGGTAATGAGTTGGTCCAGGCTGATGAATTGACTCAAGGCGAGGAGTTGGTTCAAGGTGAGGAGTTAGCACAGGGCGACGAGTTGCTCCAAGGGCATCTCCAAGGGCATGAGTTGGCCATCGCCGAGGTGACCACCCCTCCAACCAGGAGGCGCAGGAAGAAGAAGTCTCTAGTGTGGGAGCACTTCACTATCGAAGATGCTCCTGGAGGGGCCACTCGGGCACTCTGTAAACTGTGCAAGCAAACCTTTGCTTACAGCTCTGGTTCGAAAATTGCAGGGACTAGTCATCTCAAGAGGCACATCACCTTGGGTTCCTGTCCTAAGATAAAAAGCCGAGGGTATAAGCTAGCACTGGGATCGACCGCCGGTACTGATAATGATGGTGAGGCTACTGTGGAGAGGCCGTCTAAGAGGCGGTACAGATATACTGGTTATGCAAATGCATCTTTTGATCAAGACCGCAGTTGTTCATACCTGGCAAAGATGATCATTTTGCATGACTACCCACTCAACATTGTTCAACAGCCAGCCTTCACTGCTTTCATTGATAGCCTGCAGCCTCGTTTCAGGGTTGTTGATGTCGATGCAATGGAGGGGGAGGTCTATGCTGTTTATCAGAAAGAAAAGGAGAACCTGTTGCAAGCATTCAGCACTATGCCTGGTAGGATCAGCCTCTCAATTGGATTGTGGACAACTAGTCAAACTCTTGGCTATGTTTCACTTGCTGGGCAGTTTATTGATTCTGAGTGGAAATTACATCGAAGAATGCTTAACTTCATGATGGTGTCTTCGCCTCATTCAGAGAATGCACTTAGCGAAGCTATTAGTGCAAGCCTTACTGACTGGGGTATGAAGGATAAGCTATTTACCATCACGTTGGATAATGATTGCTCATCGCATGACATCTATAGTGCGAATCTGAGAGACCATCTCTCCGGTAAGAACGACCTCATGCTTAAGGGCCAGCTATTTGTTGTGAGGTGCTATGCCCACATCCTGAATGCAATTGCACAAGATATCATTGCTTCAATCCACGGTGTCATCTACAATATCCGCGAAAGCATAAAGTTCATAAAAGCTTCTACTAATCGCGAGGAAAAGTTTGCGGAGATTGCTCTGCAGCTGGAGATCCCCAGTACCAAGACCCTTTGTCTGGACATTACAACCCAGTGGAACACCACCTATCTGATGCTCTTGGCTGCCTTGGATTATAAGCAGGCTTTCATTCAACTAGAAACATGTGATGATTTCTACAATGAAGCACCTTCAACTGAGGACTGGGAAAGAGTTGAGGCGGCCTGCAATTACTTGAGGCTGCTGTATGACTCGGCTCATAGCATCATGGCAGCGGCAAACCCAACCTCGAACATATTTTTCCATGAAGCTTGGAAACTTCAGCTGGAGCTGGCAAATGCGTCAGCACATCAAGATCCAGTTTTCAGTAGCATCGCCAAAGATATGTATGAGAGGTTTGACAAGTACTGGAAGGATTGCAACCTCGTGTTAGCTGTTGCCGTTGTGATGGATCCACGTTTCAAGATGAAGCTTGTTGAGTTCAGTTACTCGAAGATTTATGGTGTCGAGGCTGCGAAGTATGTTAAGGTGGTAAATGATTCAGTGCATGAGCTTTATAAGGACTATGTAGTGCAGCCACATGGGGAAACTAATAATAATGCACCTGCCAATGGGAAAAACACACAAGCAACTGCGACTTCAACTGGTGATGGTCTTGTAGACTTTGATATGTATCTTTCCGAGATTGCCACAACCCAGCCCTCGAAATCTGAACTGGAGCAGTACCTTGACGAGTCCCTCACTCCGCGCATTCAAGAGTTTGACATTCTGAACTGGTGGAAGCTCAACACGCTCAGGTTTCCGACGCTCTCGAGGATGGCACAGGACCTCTTGGCCATTCCGATGTCCATGGTGGCCGATGGCAGCTCTATATTTTCTGCAGGAACGGGGAGCCGCATGCTCGATGACTATAGAAGCTCGCTCCGTCCGGAAATCGTGGAGGCGCTTGTCTGCGCGAAGGACTGGCTTCCGTATGCTGCGACTGCTGCAACGGAGGGGCTGAGTTCTGGGCTTCTCAAGATGGACTAGGCTTGCTCCCCTTCTGGTACCTATGGGTGGTCTTTAACTGTAGGTGTATTTTGGACAGAGGCTGTTGTGATCTATTTCATTGGTTCTGTCCTAGAGTGTAATTTGTTGTGTAGAAGAACTCTGTTAACTCCTTCGTGCTGTTATGTATCCTTTCCAGTTTGGTGTAACATGTGTTGTAATATGTGACCAGATGATTATCTGACGTTGCTTGGGTGTGCACGTACAAGCAACGTGATGGCTTCAGTCTGTACTTGCGTTTCTGTTGTGAGTGTAGAGTTTTGTCACTGGGGGATGTTCATGAGAATGTCTAGTCGTGTATGGCTTCAGTCTGTTATGTATCCTTTCCAGTTTGGTGTAACCTGTGTTGTAATATGTGACCAGATGATTATCTGACGTTGCTTGGCTGTGCACGTACAAGCAACGTGATGGCTTCAGTCTGTACTTGCGTTTCTGTTGTGAGTGTAGAGTTTTGTCAGTGGAGGATGTTCATGAGAATGTCTAGTCGTGTATGAGGACTCTCTGCCCGTCCATCAGTCACATATCTGGAAGTTTATGTCTTGTATTGTACGCAGGTATTATTTCCTTCGTCCCTATACTCCCCCGTTTCAAATTAGATGATTTTCATTTGCTCACATGTGAATGTATCTAGACATGTTACAAGTATAAATACGTTCACATTTAGATGTATGGAAGTTATCTAATTTAGAACAGAGAGAGTAGTTGCTACAGTTTTTTTTTCTTAAACCTGCATGCTAGACGCCTAGACCAACTTGACAGTAATAATAAACATACCAGTTGCTTAGAAGATGTATCTGGAAACACCGGAATCTTGAGATTAAGATTGTGTACCAGTTAATCGGAGAAAATGCATTTGGAACTTCTAAAGAATACGAGCCCATACTTGAAATCTCATACTGCCTTGTGGGGTGGTTCTTCTAGTCACGCTACGTTTAACATACAGAGTTTTTTTTTCGAGCAACCCTGCCTTTTCATTAAGTAAGAAGGTGAAAGTTATGAACAACAATTTGCATTTTTTGTGACGGGAAGCAAGATCAAACCCCTAAAACACACAGAAAACCACTAAAATTCAAGGGGGTAGAAAATTGCTAGGCTCGGCAACACGGAAGCCCAGATGCCGCAAGTTAACATTGTTAGACACCAATTGAGCCAACTCAACAAATGAGGCGCGGAGAAGGTTCTACGATTGCGCTCTTTCCATATGTTCCAAAGGGTGCAAAGGAGAAGGCCACTCTGTGGCAGCGCCGCTGCTTGGAGGCCGAAAGGAGCATGGCATTCAACCAATCATCAATTTTGTGGCTGTACCCGTCAACGGGTACAATTTTTCCCATACATGTCACCCGACGGGGTTAGAGGGTACCCACGGGTATTTTTACCCGCGTTTAGAACACATCAAATTGAGCAGAAATAGTCGTGAAAATACCACATAACTCATCCTCTGATGGTGAATCTATCAGCCATGAAAACTCAATAATGGAGCGAACTCCAAGCGAGGAACATGCATATAGGCTCAGCGCGTGCCTCCCAAACTTTGGTCGCGGTGAACTTTTGGAAGGAGCCATGGAATTGAATGGCGTAGGCCGAGATATATTCGTCACTTGCAATCCACCTCCACGAATTGGAGTCCGGAAAGCCAGGATTCAAAACGATCGGGCTAACAAGGGCCCAAATGTTGACGAATTCCATGAGCTGAGGAGGCGTAGACCACCGGACGAATCCAGCAGTGATCACCGTCACTTAATCATCCACGGCAAGATGATGAAATCGTTTCATATTTTAGATATCGTTTCATGGTGCAATCAACGCAGAGATCACTGAATTTTTATACTCATTATTTAAATATACTCACATAATCCTAGAGTAATAAAAAAATGGATTCACCGTATGCTGGGTGCCGAGTGCCGACCCTTCATTTTTAAAACCCTTCACTGAGATGGAGTTGGTGGAATGCGCTCGCGCACAATCCAGATAACCACAAGCCTGCCCGCCTCCGGCCGGCCACAGCCGACGAGGAAATCGATCGCCGGACATGGCGGCGCCTGTGCACGTGCTGGTGTTCCCGTGGCCGCTGCAAGGTCACATAAACTCCATGCTCCATTTCTCCGCGGGGCTCCTCCGCGCGGGACTCCACGTCACCTTCGTGCACACGGAGCACAACCTCCGCCGCGTTGACCGCGCCGAGATCCCACGCCTCCGCTTCATCTCCGTGCCGGACGGCCTCCCCGACGACCACCCCCGATTGCTTCGTGGCCTCGCCAAGTCCATGATGATGACGGGCCCTGTCGCGTACCGTGCTCTCCTCGCCTCGCTGCTGTCTCCGGCCGACAGCGGGTTCCTGCCGGTGGCGTGCGTCGTCGCCGACGGCTTGCTTCCGTTCGCCATCGACATCGCGGAAGAGCTCGGCGTGCCGGCCCTCGCTCTCCGCACGGCGAGCGCATGCAGTATCTTGGCGTACCTGTCCGTCCCCAAGCTTACGGAGCTCGGCGAGTTCCCGATCCCTGTAGGCGCCAACCTCGACGAGCCTGTCCGTGGCGTTCCGGGGATGGAAGATTTCCTGCGAAGACGAGATCTTCCAAGCTCCTTCCGCCGCAACGCCGAGACCGGCGACGTCGACCCGCTGCTGCAGATACTCGTCAAGTACAACCGCTCACAGCTCCAAGGCACGTGCGCTCATATTCAACTCGGCCGCGTCGCTGGAGCGGTCGGCGCTCACGCACATCGCCCCACACATGGGCGACGTCTTCGCCATTGGCCCTCTCCACGCCATCTCTGCGGCGGCACCGGCGCTGACCACCAGCTTGTGGCGCGAGGACGACGGCTGTATGGCGTGGCTCGACGGCCACGCCGAGCGGTCTGTCGTCTACGTGAGCTTGGGGAGCCTTGCCGTCATTTCCCTCAAGCAGTTTACCGAGTTCCTGTCGGGGCTCGTCGCGCCGGCTACGCGTTCCTGTGGGTGCTCAGGCCAGACATGGTCGTCGGGGCGAGCCAGAGCGGCTTCCTCCAGCAAGCCGTCGACGACGCGGGAAACGGCAATGCTCGCGTCGTGGACTGGGCGCCGCAGCTAGACGTGCTGCGGCACCGCACCGTGGGATGCTTCCTGACGCACGCCGGGTGGAACTCCACGCTGGAGGCCGTCGCCGAGGGCGTGCCGCTAGTGTGCTGGCCCTTGTCCGCGGACCAGCAGATCAACAGCCGGTTCGTGGGCGCAGTGTGGCGGAACGGGCTGGACATGAAGGACGTCGGCGATAGGACCGTCGTGGAGAGGACGGTGAGGGAGGCCATGGAATCCGGCGAGCTGAGGAGGTCGGCTCAGGCGCTGGCGCGGCAGGTGAGGCGGGACATAGCTGAAGGGGGCGCATCGGCCACGGAATTCGAGCGGCTTGTGGGCTTCATCAAGGAGCTCAGCAAGAACAGCGTAATTGGCAAATAAGCATTACCCTGAAACCGTTTTTCCGATTGCCGTACATGGAATGCTTCCTGGGAAACAAATCTACAACAGGCAGGATACAGAAATTCAGAAGAAGTCGACTGAACACTCGAGGGCTGAATGCTAGTCCTAGCTTATCGCGGGGCAAAAGCAAAGCAACCGTAGGTATTTGAGCGGAATCGCCGGGCTGCTTCTGCATCAGTAGGTACACTAGTTAAACTACTGTATGTGTACATCACAAACTAGTGGGCGTGTACGTTTTAAAGTATCGGTTTTACTAATTCATAATCGAATTAGTCTAGCGCTCAATCGATTCATTCACCATAAAAAACTAGTCGCGCATAAAAAAAAAAAAAAACTAGTCGCGATTCATGCAAACGAGCTCAGCAAGAACAGCGCAGTGGCAAATAACTGAATAAGAATGCGCAGCTTTGTTTTGAAGCATAATCTGAATAAGAAATTGTTCTTATAGGTGCCGATAATTTTCATCAAATTTTCTTTTACTTCAAGTACTAGTACTATACTATGTATGTACTTCACAAAGTGGTGATCGTGTACTTCTTTAAGTGGTTTGTTGTTCTTCCTTTGCTTTCGATCTATGTACTGTGTATACTATGGTAAGTTGGCGGCTGCTGGTCTTCTTCTTCGTCGCCGTGGTGGTGTGATCTCGGAGCTGGTTCTGGCTCCTCCTCCTCGTATTGTTGTTCTTCCTTTGCTTTCGATCTATGTACTGTGTATGTGGATGATCGGTGAATATACGTGGATGTTGGATGTGTCAAAAAAATCTATGTACTGTGTATGTGGATGATCGGTGAATATACGTGGATGTTGGATGTGTCAAAAAAAAAACTGTACGTATACTTCACAAATTAATGTACGTGTACTTTCTAAACTGTATGTGTGCTTGACAAACGTGTATGCGAACTTTTTGAAGACTCAAACTAAACTGCTACACTCGAAACTAGTGGTACGTACATGTACAATAGGGATGCAAAGGTGGAATCCCACTTATAGCGTATTTAGTGGGTTTTAGTTCAAAATTTTGTCAAACTTTTGAACAAAAAACCCCTAAATACACTATAAGTGGGATAAACGGGATCCTACTTTTGCATCCCTACGTGTATTTCCCATGTTTTGTTCAGATGAAAGAAATTATATTAAATCATAGAAAGGTTACAGTCCACTACATCAATGATTGGTATTTTTCAGAGGAAAAATGCTCAACCGTACCTATGTTTTGTTCTGAACCCTTCCTATTCTAGCTACTCGTGGCTTTACCTAATAATACACGATAAACCACTATTAATATATTTAGTTATTAGATCGTACACTTTAGATCTCTCTATTAAGGTATTAAGAATAGACTCGAGAACACACGCGACTACAAACATAAAAATATACGTAAACACTATAAGTTTTGTAATTATGAAAAAAATTAAGGTGAACTGGTTTTACAACATACGTTTAAATTTCTCATGGCACAAATTTTTATCTATATACATTCAAAATGTGTAATGAAAATGATATAGTTATTAGAAACATCAAAATGTGGTTAACTATGTAACTAATTGATAGAAAACTATGCTCGTATAGATTATAGTATGATAAAACTAATTAACACAAAAGTATAAAATTTTAATATAAATATTTTTATTTTTATTTGCCCCTAATCTAGAATATCTTTGGACACACGCAGTCAAAGATGTACTTCATGATGCAACAGCTAGCTGCCTTTCCAATAAGCTGTTCTAGGTTCACCAGGATTGCAGGAACGCCTTAGTAGTAACTCCATGGCCCCACTGACGTCGATCAATGAGCTTAGCCAGTGTAAGATGTAGGACAAGTCTATTGTATCAATTTAATTAAAATCAAACTGAGCACCGATAGCCTGCCTTATCCTCTCACCGCCACTGTAGCTGAGAGGAGCGATTTTTGAAGCGACTCCGCCGATCCACCCCGTGCGGCCGCTGAGCCGCGGGATTCGCCTCCTCCGCCGGCCGCTTCGGCGGTGGGAGGGTGTGGATCCCCGGCTCCGTCTGTATATATGGTAGGATAGGGGGGAGAGTTCGCCGGCGGCGCTCAGGAGGAGGGCGGCTGGTGTGGGGTTTGGTGTCGGCGCGGCTTCTCCGGCGAGGCTGCTCCTACGGGCGCGGCGTCTCCGCGCCGACTTGCGGGAGCTCGGGCCCGGCGCGGCGCTCGAGTTCTCCTGCCTGCGCCGGATCCGTGCTGGCGGGATCTGGCGTGGGGTCGGCCAGGAGGGCTTCTCCTCGACTTTCGAGCTGCGTCAAGGTTGAAGATGGCCGCGGCAAGGGGTGTGTGCTGCGCGAGAGAGGATGCGCCGTGTCGTTCACACGCCTTAATCTCCGCCGCACATGGTCCTCCGGGCCGTGTCCTGTGGGAGTTGGGTCCTGCGGCGCGTTTCAGGTTTGGAGATCCCCTCGGGCTGTGTTAGAAGGTGACGGCGACCTCGTCTTCGACGCCGGCGAAGCTGATGATGCTTCCTCTGGTTCTGCTTCCTCACGTATACTTTCTGTACTCTGTAATTGTACTGTGTACTTTGTATGTGGTACGTGGTTGAATAGACGTGGAAAATTCAAAAAAAAAAAATTAAAAGTCAAACTTACTAGGTTTGACCAAGTGTGTATAAGACTATAAGGGCAACTCCAACGCGTCGACGAAATTTGGTTGTTTCATTCTATTTAAAAAATGGCCCAACGCGCAGACAAACGGACCGATGTCCGTTTTTCTGTCAGCGCGGACCCATTTCTGCACAAATTTGAGACGGGTTTGCATCCATCGCCTCGTGGCTGCCCTGGCCTGGCTGTCACCTCACCGAACGGGCAACCACCATCTTCAATGTGGTAGGCGAGCCTTTATATGGACGCGGCGCAAGCCAAACCCGAGCTCACAAACCTTAGCGCCGCCCACATCCTCCCAGCTACGGCCGCCATACCTCACAGCCCCTTCCACGACAACCGGGATGGATCCGCAGCCGCCGCAACCTGCGAACAGAGCGGACTGTCCGCTAGACACTTTGCTATTCGGTAATGTTAGAGGAACTCTAGAAGTGTGATGCCAATGTGCAGCTAAAAGCTTTGATCCTCATGTGGGAATGATGGAGCATCAGGATCAAGGCTAACTCAGGTGAAGTCGTGACTAGCTTTCAAGACGTTTTTTCATCGAGTGGAGAGGCACATGTGGACTTTATAAATCTTAAGTTTCCTACCATTCCTCCAAAACCATCTGACCAACACAAATGGGCAAAGCCACCGGACAATCAGTGAAGCTAAACTTCGACGGAGGGACAGAGCTTTCTACCATTCCTTGATCCTAGAGGTGGGGCTACATAATTCGTGACTAGTCTGGCGATTTCGTTGCTAGTGGGTTGGGAAAGTCAGTGCATTTGAGGGATCCTCTGCACTATGAAGCATCCGCTTGTCTTGGCCGCCATTGATGGAGCAATCAGAATGTCACCAACGGGATTGTTCTTGATCAATCTGATGCTTCAAATTAATCCATGCTCTGATGAGTACTGACTTTGATAGATCCACCATTGGTTTTTCGTGAAGGAGGTTAGAAGCTTATGCTTACTGAACTTTGATCTTTTTCAGTTTTCCTTTGCTAGACCTGCATGTAATTTTGCGGCTCATGAACTGGCTAAGTTAGGTGTGAGTAGTGAGCGCTATGACTCTTTCTGGGTGGATCATGCACCCTTCTGCATTTCAAACATTATCGTTGGTGACTGTTGTGGTGGAAGTTTAATCGGAAGTTCTTATTCCCATTAGGAAAAATTTCCTTAAACATAGTTGAGGGACTAATAAGTGGTATGTATCAATTTTTTGCCAAACAGTATCAAACAGTAGGTGTAATCGAAATGAAGTTTTTTTTGGCTTGGGGAGCCATAGCCTATGTTGGCCCTAACAAGCTTTGCCACTGGAAATATGGACCGACGTTTCATAATTCAGGATAAAACAGCATGGAGTGGTTGTTGTATACTTAGTGCAGCATGGGCTTTGAGAAATGACGACTAAGAACATAGGCTCGAGGCGGCCTGGCTTTGAATTAACGAATCCATCAACCGGCCAGGGATTACGCAAGGCCACCATTACAACCAATAGAACCGATCACCACCGCGACCGAACGATAACAAGGGTGCACTCTGAATAGCTTACAACTCACACTAAACAGCAAGCACAAAAACGAAGAACAAGAAGCACCGCTTGCCGAAGTGAAGACTGCAGCAACTCCAGGCAAGAACACCACGTAGGAGAGGCAATAGGGCACTGCCTTGGTCATGTCGTGAGCGAGGAGCACCAAGAGCTGGAGCAGAACAACATCTTCCTGCTCTCATGCCGAAGAGGGCCACAACCCTCTCGCCTTGACGAAGGCGCCGTCGGACATGAGAGACGCTCCCCCGAGAGCGGAGAGATGCTGGACTCGAAATCCGAAGGAGCCCCAGAGCACGCCATACCTTGACACTGAGCACCACGCCGTCTTCGACATTGCTGTCCTTGGCAACCAGAGAGCAACAGAAAGCGCCGAGCGCAACTGCAGAGGAAAGGGGTAGCAGGGGAGGCACCCAAAGCTCCCACCTTCTGTTCATCTCACCCGAGCCCAGGGACTCCCAGGCGGCGCCTCCAAGGAGGACACGACACTCAGGGCGTCGACGCCGCCCAATCGAGGATCTTGGACTTTCGTCCGGGAGCCGGTTCGGGGGTGGAGAGGGGGACCGCAGCCACGCCTCCAAGGAGGTAGAACGGCACTCAATGGCATCGCCGTGACCGGTCAGACAAGCCAGCCTAGGGTTCCCCTGGTCCCAAGCTCCCACCTTGCGGCCACCTACCTCCAGCTATGGCAGCAACGCCACCAACAGTTGTAGCCGGCGGGGGAAGAGAACTGAAGGGAGGAGCCCAAACCTCAGATCTGACGAATAAGGAAATCCAGGTCGCAGTCGCCGCCCGCAGCCGACGCGCCTCCCAAGAGGATGAGGCCGACGGCCAGAGCCACCTGCAACGACGCCAGCCGCAAGGGCGCCGCTGCCACGCCAGAGAGGGCCGCCGCCCTGGATCCAACCGGTGTCCACGCCGCCGCGAGCGGCCGCGCCGCCTAGGTCAACGCGGCGCCCACCCGTCTTGCCCGACCCGCGCCGGGATCCACGAGCGAGGAGAAGAGCCTCGCCGCCGCAAGCGCCCGGCCTTCGGCCGGCGACGCCGTCCGGCGGCGGCGAGGACAGGGATGGGAGAAGGGAGGTCGAGGCGACCGCAGGACGGGGTTCCCCTGCTCACCCATGCGGGGGGCGACGCAGGGGACGGAGAGGAGGGGTAGAGGAGGACGAGGAGAGCGGAGCGCGCCGGCGGCGGCCCGGCGGCTAGGGTTGGGGGTGGGTCGCGAGAGAGGAGGGAGGGGAGCCAACAGGAGTTTCGCCTTTTACATGCAGCAGGCTCCCACCAACTGCCCACCACCTCCTCTCTTCCTCCAGAAATGACGACTTACCTAGCATGCCTCCACCATGTTTCACATATTGAGATTGTGCAGTTTTTTTGAAACATGACGATACTTTATGGAACTTTTCAGCATGAATATCTTGAAATACCAAATCAACGTTTGAAACATGCACAGTATCTACCATGCACGGCAGCGAAACCGGGTTCCGTGGGCTTATTACTACCTATATGAAAGATGAGCGATTTCGCGAGCGGAGAGCGCCCGTGCTACTGTAGATGAACAGTGTTGAACAGTACCCCCCGTGGCATTTTTGCAAAAAAGCCCCTATGTTTTACAAAAAATCGTAGTCGGTCCTAACTCTTCGCTGAGGGGGACCTAGCCGCAATTCCGAAGACCCGAAGGACCCGCTGAAAAGCGTCCTCATATCTTCCTCCTCTCCTTCCTCATTCAGATCGATCCTCGCCGGCGACAGCCCAAGGAGCCACGGCCTGCTCGCCGCCGCGCGCCGATGCATGTAAAATGCATACATGAACTTTGCATTATTTTTACTTATATTCCAGTCATATTTGCATCATATAAAGATTATATCACTGTTTTATAATGATTTTGGGAATATTTAATATGTTTCCTATTTTTATGAAATTAACCCTGCGTAGGCAGAAAACCCTATTTCTTTCCTTTAATGTTTCAGGGACCCAAACGACGTCCAAATGACCTGGAAATTTACGAGCATCATTTTTTTGCAAGTAACAAGACCTGTGAGCGAAAGAAGCAAACGAGAGGAGGCCCGAGGGTCCAGAGTGGGCCCACGCGGCCCAAGTACCTGGCCACGTGGGACCCCCCACTTTGGCCCTCGAGGCTCCGTTGTCGTCGATCTTTCCTCCACCGACTCCGTTTTGACCTAAAAACGCCTATAAAAATTATCCCCCGACGTTCTCTGGAAGGAGCGCCGCAGAAACACAGAAACACCGAAACAGAGACCTGGAGTTGCAGATTGGAGGGGAAAACTCCGGCGGGGCGCTGCCGGCGTGGTCTCCATCTTCTCCAACGACTTCTCCACCGTCTCCATGATGAAGAGGGAGTAGTCCACCTCTGGACTATGGGTTTGTGGAAGTAACTTATGTATCTCTCTCTCTCGAGCTTCACTAATTAGTACCGTATGAGCTGCTGAACATGATTACGGTCATCTATGTAATACCTTTGTGGTGGATCTTTTTATGAGTTAATATATGTTTGAGATTGCAATGGTTTTGTTTCAGTTATGAAAGTAGATGCATATTATGTACCCCGTTCTTATTTACTTGTTATGATCAAGCATGTTTATGAGAGCGTGTGAGGGGGAACGTGTGCATTAGTTGGAGTAACGGGGGGTGGCTAGTGCAGTGAACGTGAGAGAAAGTTCTGCGATCCACTTGGGTGTTTTACCTTACTTTGTTACCTCACTAGGGATAAAAAGAAATACCATGCTACCGGAGATGTGGGTGTGACCATTGCCACTTCCTCCATGACTAGATCTAGCATGTTCTTATTTTAACTTCATGTCATGATACTTATTGCTATACTCTGAGTTATCTTAATTATCGAGGTGTTATGATTTAGTTCGCATCTTGTGGAGTATAAGAGAGACTAATAACCAAAAGGTCTCTATGTTAGGACGTGATGCCCATATAATTATAACTTGTCATTAAACTGTTGTTTGCAATCTCATATGTCAACTCTAGTGTTCCATTGTCCACCACGTTATTAAAGAGAGAGTGCATTTGTGAAACCATGAACCCCGGTCCATTTTTAATCATAAGAAACACCTTTCCAACAACTTTTACCACTTTTCCATTTTCTGCCATTATTAAATCCGAAAATACAAAAACACTTTTACATCTTGCATTCATTATAAAAAACCCAAAAATATCATTTATCATTGCTACCACCATCCTTGCATACCACCATTGCATATTTATTTCTTGTTTGCATTGCATATTATCTTGATATCATTCTCACACCTTGTGCTTGACAACCACTAGGTGAGGTTGAGGACCAAAACATTTACTTTTTTTGTAGGTAACCAAAAGAAGGATAGAAAGATAAATCTTCACTACTGATTCCCCGAGAGTTCGATATTAAACCCTCGAGTCACCCTCGTGGGGAAAACACGTCTTCCACTTACTACACACTCTGCACTTGGAGTCTCAACCTAACCCATTTACTTTTCACGCAGGTAACCACGCGAAGGGCTAGCAACTGTTTTCTGGCGCCATTGTGGGGTAACTACGTGAAGGGCCATCAAGACTGTTTTCTGACGCCGTTGCCGGGGAATCATTGCTGAAAGGTTTATCCAAGGATATCTCACCAAGTCAACTTCATCACCAACTTGTGCTAACACCTAAGCTTGGGGAGGTTGCACCTACGTGAGCATCATCTTATCCATCTTTACCTTCAAAGCAATTTATCTTGTTTTGTCATTGTCTTGCATTTGTTATTTCGGTTTGCATATTTATTTTCAGTTTTGCATAAAAAATTAAAAAACACATAAAAACTTTTTCAAAATGGCTTCTAGTGTTGAAATGAACAACTTTGGTCAATACTATGGGAGTCGTTAATGGATGCTTGGTTTAGAATTAAGGGCATTAGTAAAAATGGTGCCAACAAATATACCCTGCTACTTTGATAAGAAACTTTTATAATGGTCTAGATGGGTGGTCAAAATGTTTTCTAGACTCATTGACTAGTGGAAATTTGCCTCTGGAAATCCCTCACATGCTAATAATTTAATGGAAAATCTATTTGGGAATTCTATAGAATCAAAAGATGAAATTATGATCAAACAACTAAAAGTTTCTATGGATAGGTCAATATTATGTCTACAAACTTATATGGAAGATTATCCTACTAAAAATGAGATGCATTCATTTATCCTTCATACAAAATCTAGTATGAAGAAGACAAACAACACTATTTCGGGAATTTCTTTGAAAATGGAAACTATATTGAATTATGCCAAGTCTAAAAAGAAGTTGACTAGGGAATTAAATGAAAGAATATCTTCTATGTTGGGACCTTTAGACAAGGATATTAAGAATTATGTTGAAAAAGAGGATGATCTCCAAATAGCCTTGAATGCTGCTTTAAAGAGAAAAATGATAATTTTGTTTGGATGAGGAAGTTAAAATGCTTAGTGAAGTCAAGAAACCATTGTTTGACTTAGGGAATTGTAGCTTGCATGACTTAATATCTATCTTACAAAAATTTGCAAGTGATCCTTCCATCAACTATAACCAAGCTGGTTTTGGTTCTTATATTGCTAATCATGTGTTAAAAGAAAAGATTGCTAGGTACAACCAAGAGGCTATGATACCACCTAAGCTTGGGGATGTATGGATTCCCAAAGTCCTAGTAACCATTGGAAAAGAGACACACCATGCTATACTTGATCTAGGATCTAGTGTCTCTGTTTTATCTAAAGAACTATATGAAGTACTTGAATTGAAAAATCTTGAAAAATGCTCTATTGAACTTGCACTTGCTGATGATTCCATTAAACATGCTTTAGGAAAGTAAGTGATGTTTTGGTAGAGTTACATATGACATTTGTGCCTGTTGATTTTCTAATCATGGATATGGGGAATAAAACCTCTAGTCCAATTATTCTTGGAAGACCTTTTCTTCGTACTACAGGTGCTATCATTGATTCAAAAGAAGGGAATGTGAAGTTTCAGTTTCCACACAAGAAGTGCATGGAACACTTCCCAAGGAAGAGGGGCACATCATTCAAGCTCCCTCATGAGCTTCGTCCACAATAAACATCAAGTAAGAAGCCTAGCTATATGGC
The DNA here is from genome assembly GCA_947311845.1 of Poa pratensis. Lineage (NCBI taxonomy): Eukaryota > Viridiplantae > Streptophyta > Magnoliopsida > Poales > Poaceae > Poa > Poa pratensis. The sequence continues at coordinate 3,515,826 of CAMZMU010000105.1, forward strand.
TATAAAGAAAGCGCTTTACGGGAGGCAACCCGGTTGTTTTTATTTGTGATCTTTGTTGTGTAACAAGAGACTTAGTGTTTAGTTTAGTTTCTGGAATTTTTAATAAAGTGCCAAGTTTTACTCATTTTGGTATGAAAAGTTGCTTATAGCGTTCGGAGATATTATTCCTGCACGAATCTGTGCACGGTATGATTTTTAATTCTTATTCTGTAACTCCGAATGAGCTCATATTTAAACTGTAGTAAACTTTTCATCCTCTGTATGCATGAATTTTTTCGGAATTTTCGACAAAGTTAAGTAGGGTAGAAAAATACGTTTTGCTGCTGCTGTTTTTCTGGACAGATTCTGTCCCATTTTGTTTGATGCATGCTTAGAACTTTTAACATGAATCTTTTTGATCCAATTGAGTTTATGAGTAGGCATACAACATTATACATTTCTGGACATCATATGAATTTTTGTCTAAGGATTATATGCAGCAAGAAATCTATTTGTTTATCACTACTAATGTGCCCCACAGAAAAAAAATGGGAGAAACGGTGTTTTGAAGTTTTTTCACAGGGATTAGAGGAGATGCACCAAGAGCTATCCAAGGATGGTGAAGACCATAAGCTTGGGGATGTGAAGACAACCCCACTGGACCTACACACTCTCGGTTTGCACACGTCTAACTTCTGTTTTTCGATCGAAACACTTTATCGCATAAACTTGGAGCGTCTTTTTGTTTGTTTAGGTTAGATTTTTATTTTGTGAGACCACCACACTATCATTTATATATGAGAGAGCTACTGGAAATTTGGGTTGAATTATGTTGGATGCTATTATAAGATTGGGAAAAGGGATGTTGAAGTTAATTTTAAAAGATACATATAATTGCATGATTCATGAGCTTGTTAATGAGTAATAATTTGCAAATATTTTATCAAGAGCTATCTTTTATTCATGTTTTGATGCTAAATGTTATTTACCTTGTTTTAACATGGATTAGTTAGTTCTATGGACACTCATGCATGCATTTAGATGGTCAACTTTCTCCCTCTTGCTAGCCCAAAAATTCCAACAAGCAAAAACTTGTTTCCAACACCTTCAACCAAAGTTTTTCCAGTGAGTCCACCATATCTACCTATTAGCTTTATGCTATTCCGAGTATGTTTATCATGATATTTGTGTTATCTATACCTCTGAATGAAAATGCTTATGTTGTTAATTGTTGTGGGAAAAGTTGGTTATATAGCTCTCGCGAACTTGATGCACACTTTACTTTCATTGCATAAATAAATATGACCCATTGTGATTAAAATTATGAGTTGTGGACTTGACAAATGTCTTTGGTTGAGAGTTAGCCATATGTGCTGTCACATGGCAAGCTTTCAACATTGCACATCATCTCATTTAGTTGATATCATGTACTTTTGTTTATGGATGCTTACCATGGGTGAAATAAATGGGAAATGAAGTGAGTTTAAATGAGTTTGTATAAATGGTTAGAGAGACGCCTGGGCCGCTAATCTAAGCCATGCATCATTCATGGTGGAAATTTACTTACATGCTATGGTGAACCTTCTGTGATACACCTTACAATAAAAAGCTATCCAATGGTAAATAAAAAGGGTGTTGAGATTGTTCATTATGTTTGTTTGTCTTGTCATTTTGATATGGGCTTGTTCCATATCCTGGGACAAGAGGTACCCCAGTTGACGCTCTTAATGATACTATTATTACTTACAATGATATTTAACTTGAACTTGCTTTGTTTTCCAAGTTGAGTAACACATGGAGTAGGTACTTGTATTCAAGGGGCATGAGACTTTCAACCTGTACTTTGTCAAGCACACTACTCGTATTGCTTTCACTTTAAACTTAATCATTCAAGATGCTATGATAGGGGAATGAGAGCTTGACACCAAGGATTACCATATTACAATCATTGACTTAAGTAGAGAAGTTCAGAAGTTAGATGAAATTTATTCATGCTTTACCTCTACTCATATATATATCTTTCCAAAGTGTCCACCTTTTATATTCAGATTTTCACAATACTCTATGACCATTGTAGGATGTTCTTACTTATTATTATGCATACATGTGGTCCATAGTACTTTTTCTCTATGTTACACTTTGTGAATTATCATTGAACATCCTTGCATTGAATACTTGATATCACTTCATAAACTATCTTGCATATTGCTACTCCTTTTAAGAATGAATCATTTTACTCTATGTAGCAATAGTAATCATCTTTGATATCCATTGATAGTATTAAATTGCAAAGTCCATGTTAGTTTTATCACCTTCATACTCGAGGACGAGTATAGGTTAAGCTTGGGGATGTTGATGCATGTAAAATGCATACATGAACTTTGCATTATTTTACTTATATTCCAGTCATATTTGCATCATATAAGGGTTATATCACTGTTTTATAATGATTTTGGGAATATTTATATGTTTCCTATTTTTTATGGAATTAACCCTGCGCAGGCAGAAAACCCTATTTCTTTTTTAATGTTTCAGGGACCCAAACGACGTCCAAATGACCTGGAAATTTACGAGCATCATTTTTGGAAGGAACAAGACTGTGAGCGAAGGAAGCAAACGAGGAGGCCCGAGGGCCAGATGAGTGGGCCCACGCGGCCCAGTACCTGGCCGCGTGGGACCCCCCTTTGGCCTCGAGCTCCGTTGCCGTCGATCTTTCCTCCACCGACTCCGTTTTGACCTAAAAACGCCTATAAAAATATCCCCCGACGTTCTCTGGAAGGAGCGCCGCAGAAACACAGAAACACCGAAACAGAGACCTGGAGTGCAGATTGGAGGGGGAAAACTCCGGCGGGGCGCTGCCGGCGTGGTCTCCATCTTCTCCAACGACTTCTCCACCGTCTCCATGATGAAGAGGGAGTAGTCCACCTCTGGACTATGGGTTTGTGGAAGTAACTTATGTATCTCTCTCTCGAGCTTCACTAATTAGTACCGTATGAGCTGCTGAACATGATTACGGTCATCTATGTAATACCTTTGTGGTGGATCTTTTTATGAGTTAATATATGTTTGAGATTGCAATGGTTTTGTTTCAGTTATGAAAGTAGATGCATATTATGTACCCCGTTCTTATTTACTTGTTATGATCAAGCATGTTTATGAGAGCGTGTGAGGGGGAACGTGTGCATTAGTTGGAGTAACGGGGGGTGGCTAGTGCAGTGAACGTGAGAGAAAGTTCTGCGATCCACTTGGGTGTTTTACCTTACTTTGTTGCCTCACTAGGGATAAAAAGAAATACCATGCTACCGGAGATGTGGGTGTGACCATTGCCACTTCCTCCATGACTAGATCTAGCATGTTCTTATTTTAACTTCATGTCATGATACTTATTGCTATACTCTGAGTTATCTTAATTACTGAGGTGTTATGATTTAGTTCGCATCTTGGTGGAGTATAAGAGAGACTAATAACCAAAAGGTCTCTATGTTAGGACGTGATGCCCATATAATTATAACTTGTCATTAAACTGTTGTGTTGCAATCTCATATGTCAACTCTAGTGTTCCATTGTCTACCACTTTATTAAAGAGAGAGTGCATTTGTGAAACCATGAACCCCGGTCCATTTTTAATCATAAGAAACACCTTTCCAACCACTTTTACCACTTTTCCATTTTCTGCCATTTAAAATCCGAAAATACAAAAACACTTTTACATCTTGCATTCATATAAAAAACCCAAAAATATCATTTATCATTGCTACCACCATCCTTGCATATTTACCACCATTGCATATTTATTTCTTGTTTGCATTGCATATTATCTTGATATCATTCTCACACCTTGTGCTTGACAACCACTAGGTGAGGTTGAGGACCAAAACATTTACTTTGTTTTGTAGGTAACCAAAAGAAGGATAGGAAAGATAAATCTTCACTACTGATTCCCCGAGAGTTCGATATTAAACCCTCGAGTCACCCTCGTGGGGAAAACACGTCTTCCACTTACTACACACTCTGCACTTGGAGTCTCAACCTAACCCATTTACTTTTCACGCAGGTAACCACGCGAAGGGCTAGCAACTGTTTTCTGGCGCCATTGTGGGGTAACTACGTGAAGGGCCATCACGCGCGTGCTTCCATGCATGGCGCTCCTTCGAGCTGGTCGGACGGCGGCGCGCGCGTGGCCGCGCTGGCGGCGATTCAGATCGAGCGGTCGCGGCCTAGGGTTTGCCGTGGCGAGTGGTCTCCGACCATCAGCCTGGCGACGGCGCCGACCTCGCGCTGCAGCGGGCCATCCCTCTCTCTCGGCAACGTCTTCCACTTCCAAGGCAAGCTGCACCACGCCCTGGCACGTCTCGTGGCGATACACGGCCCCGTTATCTCCTTGAAGCTCGGCACCACCACCGCCGTCGTCGCCTCCTCAGCCGCGAGCGCCCGCGACGTCCTGCAGAGGCACGACAACATCCTCTCCGCGCGTTCCGTCACCGACGTCGCGCGCGCGCTCGGCAACCACGAGCGCTCCTTAATCTGGCTGCCCCCACAAGCCCGCTCTGGAGGCGCCTCCGCGCCGTGTCCACCACCCACCTCTTCTCCGCGCACGGCCTCGACGCGACGCGCGCCGTGCGGGAGCCGAAGGTGAGGGAGCTGGTCGAGTTCCTCCGTGGCCATGCCGGCGAGGCCGAGCTCAGGTCGGCCGGCCTTCTCCGGCCGGGCCGCCGCTGCTCGCCGGACCTCAAGGCCGGCCGGCCGTACTGCCTCCGCCGGCCGTGCTTCCCCGACCGTATGTCCGCGATCCGCGACCTGCTCCTCCTCCTCCCACCGGCCCTCCTCAACTTCCGCTCCTCACAGGTAAGACCATGTGTTTCCTCGATCTGGGTTGGTGCCCGACTACGTGCTGCTGCCTGCATCTTTTCTTTTCGAAACATTCCATCTCTATTCTTAGCTGTACACTGAGATCGATCTTGGTTGCTTACTCCTGCACCTCTTCTCCCTCTCCCGCTCGCTCTGATTCGGGCTCCCCGTGTAGGTCGCCGGAGGCTTTGTGACGCCAATTGTGTTAGCTCTAAATTACCTCCTACATTGCCATATGGTGGAGAGGAGATGACCTCAAGGCTTCAGTGCTTCACTGTATATGTGCGATGGCGGATTGGTCTACAAGATGCGGCTGCTCAGGCACAAAAGTTACATTTTTGCTTCTTCATCTTCATTATCCTGGTTGATCTGCTGATGCAGTGCCGTGCTAATTTTACTGCTGACTAAATGAATATAATGCTGCAGTCTCACCTTTGTAAGCATTCTTGCATCCCTCCTTATGAGTAAACTGGTGTACTGGGATCGACAATAGGGTTAGAAAACATTAGGCATATTTTAGAGAGCGTAAGGCAAACGATTGGAAGCAACGATTTTCCTTAGTTTTTCTACAAGTACCTTCTGCACAGTTTCGCCTTTGCTTGAGACCTTTAGTTTATGTACAATTTTTTAAGCCTTTTGTACAAAATATTTATTCTTCTATAATATACAAGGACAATTCAATGCTTCTTATCATTTTTGTGTGGTGCTTTGCTGATTTTCTTGAAGGTTAGCTTATCAATGAAGTTAATCTTTACGTCTGTGAAGAAGGTGTCACCGAATCTTCATAGACGACATCCTCATCGTGCCATACTATTGTTTTTACATGGAGGTAAATTCATTGATGAAGGAGGGACCAATGCATTTGCTTCTGCTTCCGTCAGTACTGCTAGGTACTATTAGCAGTACCTTTTCTGGAGTTTATGGTTGCTATCTAACCTGTGCATACAACCTTGGATGTCATATATTCGTGAGTTGTGCTTTCCAATCCAAACTTAAATTGATTCAGTACTTAATATAGCTCACATGTATACGAAATCTCATGTATTTCCCAACATCAGTTTAGTTAAGGTTGCACTGTGCAGTATAAATTTTCCTCTATGATTTATCTCTTATTATTGGGTCTCGGTGTCCATAATGCAAAGAAGCGATTTAAGAGTACAGAAGTATGTGTTCTTCCATTAGAAGGAACTATGAACTGTTGCCCAGGAAAATATATGCTTTAAAGTCTCACTCATTCCATGCCGTAACCCGTAACCAGCTCGGGTTTCTGGTGGCACATTCCTATAATGAGTACTAAGTATTTTATTTAGTTCAGCTTCAGCGTGCAGGTTATCAAGTCTCATGGTGAGCCTCAAAGTGAATATCACTATATAGCCGTGATCATAGATGCTTAATAAAATTACAGAAGTTTATGTCTGTACATGACCAAGATTACTGAACCAAGCAGTATTGAACTAACGTGGTCGTGGTGCTGGTGAGTATATTACATATTTACATTGTTTTTCTGGTTCAGTCATGCTTATAATTGTTAGCTTCTTAATCTTTACTTTTTGTAGACCTATCGGGATTACATGATAGATAGAGTGTGAACAAACAAGCTTAACTGCTAATAGCTGCAAAGTAGAATGATTTTTAAAGTCTATTCATTTGTCCCTAGACTGAGCCGCTACCGGATTGGTTGCGTGATAGGGCCTCTTCGTCGGATTGATGGTATATGATAATTTGGAATTCTTAATCGATTTGGACAGTTTGTTATTTAGATCGCCTAAATTTCACCCCTTTCCAATTCAAGTCTCCTTCATGTTTCTGTGTCTCTTTCCTTTTCTCTTCTGTTGGTCGATTTGCTTAATCTGAGTTACATTTTTGGTTGGTTGTTGTTACTTACAGGGCTGTGGACGTCATGCATGTGCTCATGGATTTGGATTTCAATTGCTCGCCGATGTCACCGGAGCCATCCGCCCTATAGGACCATCGCCTCAAATGTGCAATGCTCGGCCAAGAACACACCTTCCAGGTGATTTACTTCCTTACTGTAAAAATATCCTTTTATATGCCAGCTGCTCACCAAATTCTTATAGAAAAAGGAAATAGTCGCTGATTAATGATTTCGAGGAGAGAGTATTAGGTTGGTTTCCTGCAGTTTTAATATCAGAAATGTTGGCTCAACTAGCAGAAGTCAGGATATTACTTTTAAGTTCTACATCTGAATTGAAAAAATTGAGACATGGACCACAGTGTGCTAATTTTAACATTGGAATACATTATACAACCAAGATTCTATTTCCGTACGAGATGCATAATTCTGGCTTGCATTTCTCAACCTGTTTGGACAGTTTTTGTTTATATAGGGTACGAACCATCTTATTTCTTTTTCTCCAGATTCTGGTATGAACCATGTTATTTGATTTTCTCCATATCTGAAATTATTTTGTTTCTCCAAATAGATTTGCACCCGTGGGTTCAGTTCTTCTTGCCTATTGATGCTGCAGATTCATCACGTACTAAAAATAAGGTCGCATTCATCTCCTTGCTTATTGTGTTTTCTGCATGATTTACTTATCTCCTACACTGCAGGTTAGTATTTGATTTCATCAGCGTAAATATAAAATTGCAGGTTTGTTGAGAAGAATTATCACCCACACTGCATGTTTGTATCTGATCTCATTGGCATAAGTACAAAATTGCAGTTTCATTGAGAACAGCGGGTGGATCTGCTCACTACTCGGTATATCTCCTCCTAATTTCTATACGTATTTGATGAATTGTTAGGGATCGATCAATTGCATGACGATCATGGTTTGCAAAGGACATAGATATATACATCAATCTTGATGTTCTTCGGCTGTGTTGTTTCTACTACATGTGTGCATGTACGCAAGGAGATAGGGTTATGCTTTTAAGTCGCATGTTTTTCTTAGAGGAACCAATTTTTACCGTAGGCATAGGCGAACAAGACATCCTTCAGCATGTAATTTGTGTTAAACTTTTTTTGTATTGCTCACTTCATATTTCTTTGTTACTACATAGCGGTACTACATATTCTAGAGGAAGGTACTGCACCTCACAGTTCTTTATTAATTATAATCCGACAGATTAAGTGAGCGGTGCTAACTTCATGCAATCAGTAATTTCCTTTGCCCTGCTAGATTTTTCTTTTCATGAATGGCGCTTATATTTTTATTACAAAATTTGTACACCGTGATATCTGCCCCATTTGAACCAAACAAATGCTACTCTTCAGCCTAGGATTTCAAGATAGAAACCATAGACATATCAAGTTTAAATGACGACTGATTTATGTATTTCTTTTTGTTGTGGCTAACCAAAATTTACCTAATTAAAATGGCATCTAACTACTTTTCCGGTCTTTTGGTTTTCTCTGATAATAATGTGTCTTGGGAAAGAAATACTTTGGTTATGAGAACTGATCTGTTATGGTCGAGTCTACTAAGAAAGCTCACTTCCGTTCTGTAGACTTTTGTATTTTGAATTCCATGTTCTCCTGTTATTTACATACACGGTGTCCTTTGCTGCTTGACTGAATTCTGCCTTTGAGTTTGTGCATTCTGATGTAAATTTAATAAATCTCTATATGTACTGCATGTTTCTGTTACTAGATCCAAACAAAAAAAAAATTCTTGCCTAATTGTCCCATATGGATCCATGTGAATGTGTCTTTTTGACTTTTTGTTGTTATTGTACAAGACTTAATTTAAATAAAATAACTATATTTTCCCCGGCTTCGTTTGACACACTTTATAAATAACTTGATAGTATTACTTCACTGATTTTTTGGTTCCCTTTGATATATTCTTCTTACCTTCTACGTGAAATGCACGTCCTGTTTTTATACTTTGTTTCTCAAGTCACCAAAAGTTTTCTAACTCCAATTGTAGGAAAGGAAACCAAGCTACTGAACAAGACAGTTGTAGACAGAATCATACATGGTACTAAGCCATTTTCTCATGTTCTATAGACAACCTGTTCTAGCTAAAATGCATACTTGCAAGATACTATGGACTAAGAAAGGGTTCAGCTCAACTAAACACTTTGTTGGCCTTCCTGCCTGACTCCAAAGTACTATTTTCAACATTGCGAGTTTATTATATGAAAATGTGACTCCAGAGATTTGTAATGATGAGATTTTAACATTGTTGTTGGTGTTAAAATTTAAACAAGATGTATGGTCTTCCTCAGTTATACAAATTACTACTTACATGTTAATTATTGTATCTGTGAAAAATATCTAGGCCAATGATTTTTGGAGTATACATTCATATGATATTTTCCTATAATTGTGTGTATGCAGAATTCCTATTTCCTTGATTTATTTTCTGCACATATCAATGCATTTTTACAGGTTAAATATTGAATTTGTGAAAATATCTAGGTCGATGGTTTTTGGAGTATACATTCATATGCTATTTTCATGTAATTGTATCTTATGGAAAATTCCATATTTCCTTGGTTTATTTTGTGTACATATCAATGCAACAGGCGCAGCGTGACGTGCCAGCTCTAAGTTGACGAGGGAATATCTCCCCGGCAACGGCGCCAGAAAACGTGTTGGTGGCTCTAAGTTGACGAGGGAATATCCCCGGCAACAGTGCCAGAAACAATGCTTGTACGTCACACGTCAGTTGGGAACCCCAAAAGGAAGGTATGATGAGTGCAGCAGCAAGTTTTCCCTCAGTATGAAACCAAGGTTTAATCGAACCAGTAGGAAAACGAGGTTGCTTCGAAGGTGTTGGTGAAGGAGTGTAGTGCGGCGCAACACCAGGGATTCCGGTGCCAACGTGGAACCTGCACAACACGATCAAATTACTTTGCCCAACTTAACAGTGAGGTTGTCAATCTCACCGGCTTGCTGAAAACAAAGGGTTATGGAAAATGATGTTTGTTTGCATAAAACAGTAGAGAACAATGATTGCAGTAGATTGTATTTCAGATGTAAAAGAATGGACCGGGGTCCACAGTTCACTAGTGGTGTCTCTCCAATAAGATAACTAACATGCTGGGTAAACAAATTACAGCTGGGCAATTGACAATTGATAAGTGCATATAACATGCATGTGTGAGCTGTGGTGTCTAATATGAGATTCATTGGGCATTACGACAAAGTACATAGACCGCTATCCAGCATGCATCTATGCCTAAATAGTCCACTTTCCGGTTAACATCCGTACCCCTTCCAGTATTAAGTTGCAAGCAACAGACAATTGCATTAAGTAATGTGCGTAATGTAAACAATACATTCATCCTTAAATAAAGCATTGCTGTTTTACCCCTAGTGGCAACAACACATCTACAACCTTAGAACTTGCTGTCACTATCCCAGGTTAAATAGAGGTTGAACCCAACTATCATGCATAAATACCCCCTCTTGGAGTTACAAGTATTCACTTGGCCAAGGCTTCAACAAGTAACGGAGAGCATGCAAGATCACAAATGACATAGACATGATAATATAATATTCAGCTCCACATAGGTATCAATATAAGTCAGATCCCAGCAAACACAACATGTAGCATTACAATAAGATGATCTTGATCATGATAGGCAGCTCACAAGATCTAAACATGATGGCACAAGTGGAGAAGACAACCATCTAGCTACTGCTATGGACCCATAGTCCAAGGATGAACTACTCACGCATCACTCCGGAGGCGGGCATGGCGATGTAGAGCCCTCCGGTGATGATTCCCCTCTCCGAGTTAGGGTTGACGACGGCGGCGGCAGCGAATATGTTCTGGATGAAAGGCTCGGTGTTTTAGGTTTTCGCGTCTCGGGGAATAAATAGGCGAAGGGCGATGTCGGCGGACCCCCGAGGGGCCCAAACCACCTGGCGGCGCGGTGGGGCCCACTGTCGCGCCGGCCTATGGTTTGGCCACCTCGTGGCTCTCCTTCGTCTCTCCTTCGGACTCCATGTACTCCATGTACGTGTTGGAAAAATAGGGACTTGGCCTTTTGTTTCGTGCAATTCCGAGAATATTTCCAGAAGTAACTTTCTGAAACCAAAAACAGCAGAAAACAGGGAACTGGCACTGTGGCATCTTGTTAATAGGTTAGTCCCAGAAAATGCATAAAAGTGATATGAAGTGTATATAAAACATGTAGCAAATGGTATAATATAAGCATGGAACGGCAGAAATTATGGATACGTTGGAGACGTATCAAGCATCACCAAGCTTAGTTCTACTCGTCTCGAGTAGGTAAAACGATAACAACAAATAATTTCTGAGGATACATGCTTTCACACAATCTTGATCAATATATTGCAAGGCTCATGTCATGAATGAAGTGACTCAAAGCAATGATCTATAGTTTGCTAACAAATAGATAAAGAGTAAACAATGAATCATATAAGCAAAAACTTTTCATGAATAGTACTTTCAAGATGAAAGTGCATGTGTTGTCCCATGCGTGGTTTTGGTAATTAATGACAATCCTTATGGACTAATGTTTACTTTGAGATATACTTGTAGATCTTGTCCATAGGAAAAGATTGGAGTTCATGTGTTGGACTCTAGAAGATTACATGATGACCAAGGTTCCATCCAAGGGTTTATATGAAGAATGGTCATGTGTAGAGTTGAACATATTGCAAGTATGTCTTGAAGGATTCAAGACATCATCTTCATGAAGTCGGACCGAAGATTACATGATGATCAATGCTCTATTCAAGGGTTTATATGAAGAATGGTCATATGAAGAATTGAGCTTATTGCAAGCATGGCTTGGAAAAGAAGATTGAGTGAACTTCATGTTTATCTCCAAGCCATCATCTATATCAAGAGAAGAATATGAAGCGCAAGTGGATACATGAAGACGGAGCTAAGCGAGGCTCTCCCATAATGGTGTATGGGGGAGCATTTGGAGATGTCTTCATCAAGCATGTGCTAGCAAGCACACAATCAAGAAAGGTGTTCCAACTTGAGGGAGTCAAGATCGTCTTCATCTAGCTCAAGTGGAATGCGCAAGGCAAAGGTATGATCTTGATAGGGTTTCTATTTTACCGGTCTCATGGTGTTAGTGGGAGACCGGGTTATAGGATAGACGGCGTACTATCAAGAGGGGCTCTCAAGTGAGTAACTTGATCGCATCTTTGTGGAGAGCTCAAACCTTTGCATACTTGGCATATCATCTTTCTTGGTTCTTATTTGGCTTTTATCCATATGAGAATTTAGAGCTTGTGTTCATCTCCATACCAAGCTCTAGTTCACCGAAAACGGATTTCGTATTGAAAACTTGTTGCGTTTTCGGTTTTGAGGTTTTGCCGGTTCATCTTCTTTAGAGAGGTTTTACCTTTCTACATTTGGTCTTCTCCTCACATGATGGACTATGATGTTTCTCTGCATAATCTTGAAGTGCTCTTCGTTGCGATTCCAACGAGCCCAAGATCATCGAAATCGGAGTCCGGATGAAAAAGTTATTGCAGTTTTCTTTTTACTGTTTTCAGGTTCTGGCAAGCCGGCCCACAGGCCGGCCAGGCCGGCTCACAGGCCGGCAGCCTCGGGTGGCAGGCCGGCTCACAGGCCGGCCCAGGCCGGCTCCCAGGCCGGCTGCCTCGGGTGGCAGGCCGCCCCCAGGCCGGCCCCCAGCCCGGCCCCCAGCCCGGCCAGGCCGGCTCCCAGGCCGGCCTCACAGTTTTCTCCAACGGTCAGTTTTTTGAGGGGACCTATTTAAGGGGTGTCTTCCCCAACGGTTCCCCAAGCTCTTGAGCACGAAAAAGCCCCCCATTGTTGACCTTCTTGAGCTTGGATTTCTCTCTATTCCTCCATGATTCTTGCCTCAAATTAGAGGGAAAGAGAGAGGAGATCTAGATCCACCATTCCACCAATCATTCTCTCCTCTAAGTGAGGGGAAGCCTTTGGATCTAAATCTTGGAGGGATTTGGTGTTCTTCCTTTGTTCTTCCTCTCTTCTCCCCCCATAAGCATTAGTTGCTTTTGGTGGGATTTGAGAGTGAAGGATTTGAGCACTTGTGCTCTTGCCATTGCATTGTGTTGCATCGGTTTGCTCTCTCCACGAAGATTCGTGGAAGTGAAAGTTCGTGAGCTTGTTACTCTTGGGTCATTGGACCCTAGACGCCTTTTGTGGCGAGTGGCGCCTTTTGTGGCGGTGCAAGGCCTTTTGTGGCCGCTTGGGTGCTCCCGATCCTTTTGTGGGTTGTGCCTCAAGTTTGTTGTAAGGGACTCGATTTCCGCCCAAAAGGAAATCAATAGTGGAAGGTGAACCGAGCTTTTGGGCAAGGTTCATCGGAGAATAGGGTGAGGCCATTTGTGGCATCTTGAGTTTGATACTCACACCCCTCCAACGAGACGTACTCCCCTAAAAAGGAGGAACTCGGGAATACATCGTCGTCACCGCGTGCCTCGGTTATTTCTATACCCGAGCTCTTCACTTATGCAATTTATATTGTGATAGCCTTCGTGCTTAAAAATATATATCTTGCTATCCTTTGTTGTTTACCTTACTTAGCATAAGTTGTTGGTGCACATAGGTGACCTAGTTTATTTAGGTTGTTGGCTTGTTAATTTAAACACCTAGTTTTATTCCGCAATTAGCAAGCCTAAACCGCGAAAAGTTTTAAACGCCTATTCACCCCCCCCTCTAGGCGACATCCTTGTCCTTTCAATTGGTATCAGAGCCAGGGCTCTCTTTATTGGGCTTTACCGCCTAGAGAGTAAAGATGTCGTTTAGAGTATTAGTGCACGATCCCACTTTTAATTTCAATGGCACTAATTATGATGTTTGGAAAATTCGCATGCTTGATAATTTTAGGGCCATGGGTCCAAATTATGTCAAGAGTCTTGTAGATGTGGGTTTTTCTCCTCCAAAGGATTCGCAAGAATTATCTTTAGAGGAGGAGGAAAACTCTCATCTCGATACTCAAGTATCTAATGGCCTTATATGTGTTTTGAGCGATGTAGTTCTTGCGTCAATCATGCCTTTCCGGAACGCTCATGAGATTTGGACCAAGCTTCAAGATAAATATGAAGTGTCCAACATTATTGAGGATGATTGCGCCCCTTCCACTTCCGGTCGTGATGAGTTCACAACTTCTTCCACTTCACCTACATGTGATTTGTCACAAGGTAATGACATGGTGAGTGGTGATAGAAATTGCATTGTTGATGGTGAATCCTCTATTGACTATACGTCATCTCTATCTCATTGCAATGTTCTATCTTTGGACTTAAACAATTCTAGCACCCCAAATGTCTTACATGCTAGTGTTGATAGTCCTTGCATATCATATATTAGTTGCTTAACTAAATCTCATGATGATGTGCTTTCTATGTCTTGTTGCCATGAAAACAATGCTTCTATTTCCTCTAGTACTTGTGTGACTAACAATGTAGAGGAAATCCAACACTTGTTGGAACAAGACATGGAACTCAATGGTGCTTCAAGCAATTCTTCATCTTCGTCGTCCATCACTCACTTTTGCCTTATGGCTAAGGGTTCAAATGAATCTCCACCTTTGGAACCCTCTACATCTTGTGATGACGAGGATGAAGATTATTATGGATTAAAAGCGAATGATATTGACGTTTTAAAAGAAAATAGTGAGATGGTTTTTAATGCTCTCCCTAAAGGTAGTAATGCTTGCTCTTATTTGTGTGAAATTTTGTCTTATGCTATTAAGTGCAAGGAAATCATTGAAGAAAAGGGAAGGATCGAAAGAGAGGATGCAATGGAAAGAGCATCCTTACAAGATGCTCTTGAGGAAGAACATGAGCTTCGAGTTTCTCTTGAGGAGAAGCTTGAGAATATTGATGAATCTCAAAATGAAACTCTTTCTCAAATCATTAAAGAACGTGACCATGCTCTTGCTAAATATAAAGTGCTTAAAAGGGAAAAGGTTAAATTTGGTGTTGGCAATGCTAGACTAATTGAGGATGTAGAGAGACTTGACAAAGCTCACAAGGCTTTAGAAAATAAACACTCTCTCCTTATCAAGTCTCATGATCAACTCCAAACTCAACTATCTAAAAATGATGAGCTTGCCAAGTTGTCTTCTTCCATTTCTAATATTAATGATGCTTGTGCTACTAACTCCACTTCTTGTGAAGCATCTATTTTGAAGGAGAATGTTGAGCAAAGGGCTCAACTTAGTTGCTAACTAGCAAGTATGGGAAATTAGAAGAAAGTCATGAAAAGCTCTCTAGCTCTAATGAGGATCTTCTAGCATCCCATGCTAAGCTAAAGTTAGCTCATGAGGCTATCACTACAAAGGTAACATCTTGTGAGCCTCATGTGGACAAAGGCACACGTTCTACTAAAAATGCTATATTGCCTTGTGCTAGTCCTAGTAATTCTACATCACATACTATTGCTAAATCTTGTGATGAATTACTTTCTTTGCCTTGTTGCTCTAACAATGAAGCTTCTACTTCCTCTAGTGTTTGTGTTGACACTAACCATGTAGAGGAATTAAATGAGCTCAAGGCCCAAGTCACTTCTTTGAAGAAAGACTTGGAAAAGCGTCATGGTGGGAATTCTACACTTGACAATATGTTGAGTGTTCAAAGACGCCCCAATGACAAGAGTGGACTTGGATTCAACTCCAATATCAAGAACAAGTCCAAGTTCAACAAGAAGAAAAGGGCCAAGAACAAGTTAAAGATTCGGCCAAGATTGTTTGCTTTAAGTGCAAAGTTGAAGGGCACCATGTTAGATCTTGCCCTTTGAAGAAGAAGGCCCTTAGTAAGAAGCAACAAGGGAAGAAGCCACAAATGCAATCTCAAGTTCCTCAAGTTGAAGAACGGTCTCTTCCCAAGAAGAATCATGCTACCCCTCCTCAAGTCAAGACTCCAACTAAGAAGAAAGGAGGAAGCCAATGTTGCTACTTATGCCGTGAGAAGGGTCACTTTGCTTCTTCTTGCACTAATGGTACCTTATCCAACCCCATTATTATTGATGATGATTATTCTCTTAGGAAGGATAAGGTAGGCAATGTGTTTGCCAAATATGTTGGTACTCAAGGTGGTGTCATGAAAAGAACCATTTGGGTTGCCAAACCTATTGTGACTAACCTCTTAGGACCCAACGTTGGTTGGGGACCAACAAGCCAAAACTTGATCAATAGGTGTTGTTGGAGGACATTGGAAACTTGGCTATATTATGAAGAATTAAGGGATCTTCATCAATTATATTCTCTCAAGTCAAGTCATTTGGATTATATTGTTCTATCTCATATCCAATGTTCCTCCTTGCGGTAACTTTTATTTAAATCATATATACATTGAAAGTTGCTTGCACCCTTGCATGTGTTAGGTTTTGTACCTTGCTAGAGTTTGTATGTGTTGTGCTCTCTACTTACTTATCTTGAGAAATCAAGTATGTGTATTTTGGTTTGCACACCATTTACTTGTTTGAGCCTTATTACCTTTATTTGATATCTTATCTTGTTGGCTCTCCTTTTGAGAGATAATGGACTATCCTATTTTGGGAGAGTGATATGCTTCGTGCACTTCACAATCCTAAAATTGTGTATACATGAGGAATACCACTTTAGTGTCGATATTTCAATGTTATCTATTCTCTATGTGGTATGTCATGCTCATGAGAAATTCAAATTCTATAATGTCCATTAATTTCTCAAGTTGGTTTTGCTTGCCTCTTGTTTTTGAAATAATTGGATTATCACATTATGGGGGAGTAATAAGCTATGTGCATATTACAAGCCTAGAAAATGTGAACATGTGAGGTATTGCCACCTAGAATTGATATTCTTCATTATCTATTCCTTTGTGGCATGTTTCTCAAACAAGTTCCTTTTTGCTTAAATAATATTTGCCTCTCACCGTTGGATCTTGTTTGTGATGGATGTTCTTGATATGGCTTTCCCTAAATATGTTCTCATATATCTTTTTGGGAAACCAATTGCTTCAAGCTACTCCTTGGAGTTGCTTTGCATGATCGCGTGAATATTGAAGCTATCAAGAATATCTATCTATCTAAGCATGGCTTTTAATTCCTATCCTTTGTCATATGCTTATTTGTTTTGGATTTGGTCTTTAATATAATTCCTTTATACCACCGAGAAATATCTCTATATACTCCTTGTCCATGACAAGTGATTCTCTTAATTGTGGTGGAATTTGTAGACCTTCATCAATTTGGCTATTGCTTTGAATTGCCTTTATTTTATTACCAAGGATTTGTTTTGATCTAACTCTCACTTGTCTTCCTTGTATCTTTTGGATCCTTGTTGCTCTACACAAAAATTTGTTTTGTGCTTTCTTGAGTTGGGAAAAGCAATGATCCAAGTCTTGTGCATTGACATTCAAAAGTCATACTTCTTAATAATGCACTATTCTTTGGGAAGCTATCCTACTTTGAGTAGAACACCGTTCTTTAAATTGGTATTGCAAATTCTTGCCTTTCTTGAACATGACTAGTGTTTGAATAATATATATATGGAAAGTTATGATCTCATGTGTGTGTGCATTTTGTATTCAAATGCAAATTCATAATTAATGCACACATCTTGGGGAGCAATCCTATAACCTTGTGAACATTAGTTGTATTCATTTGGTAGTTGATCCCGATGACGTGTCTCTTTGGAAGACAAACATTTTTCGTCTTGGTACCTTGTGCCATCATGAAAAGTGTAGAGGGTTTGGTTTATTTCTTGATGATATTTTCATCAATTTGGTATCTTGATTTCATTGGTATATTTTCATTTGGTATCTTCAATCATGTGTTGATTTGGGAATTTTAATATAATTTGTACAATTCTCTTTCTTGTCACACTTGTGTGTGATTTCTTGATTTAATTAGTGTTTTGTCCAATTTGTATCTCGTTTGGTTCTTGAAAGTCTTGTGCATGCTTATTTTCGTTGATCCAATATATAGGATAATCTCCATCAAATCCTAAATGGCTAAGATGTGCATGAAATTCAATTTCATATCAATTTGCACATATTTATGTGGAGTTTGTCCTATGTATGGTAGTTGCTCTAACTACTTTGGACCCAATTAGTTTGGGTACCATGTTGTACTTGAATTCGTTTTAGGTACACTTGAGATACATTGTTAGCTTGTCTCATCTACAAGGAAGGTGTTATCACCATGTGCCTATTGGAGCCAAGCTCGGATGATCGTGAACTCTTATCCTCTACATCAACAATGCTATCTCGGTAACAAGTATCTACCTCATGCATACTTTTCTAGCTTTCAATCTTGTGTAGGTTGTTTCATGGCATGAATCTCTTTTTGCAATTCTTTTGGTTCTTGCAAAACAACTTTGTTGCAAATGTGGGCAAGCCGGGATGATTACATATCAAGGGGAATATATATAATCATTTTCATGATTCATCAATCCCATATATGTTAATCTAGCACTTTCTACTCTATGGCTCACATATGTAATATTGATGTTTTTCAAAATCATTTGCCTTTTGCGATACTTGTTGTCTTTCTCGGAGCATCCCATTTTTATCACTTTATCCCTTGTGGATAGTTTTTGATGCTATGATGAGTATGTGTTGGAAGTTCACCTATATCCCTTTAAGATAAAACTAAACTTTGTGCTATGCTTTTAAACAAAGATCTTATTGGTGTATTTATGACTTCCACTTGGATATCATGTTCTTTAGCTTTGTACCTATTTTTGTGTGTACATGTTTATTTGTGGACTTATATCTTAGTGATTGGTGTCTACTTAGAAACTTATACACATGAGAATAGTTACTTCTTTAATTGGTATTCCAATTCGTTAGTGACCACCCCTTGTTCTCTTTTGATTCCTTGGTGGTCTCTAAAAGGCACAAGCTTCATTTTTCATTTGGTATTCCATTTTACATCTTAATAAGCTTGTGGAGCTATTTGCTATATCTTCTTTGGTGTGTGGGTACGGGAAAGACACGATATGCACTATGTGCAACACTTTTTGAAAGACTATGTTGATGCTTTTGCTCATCCTTGTATTAGTCTCCTAAAAATGTCTTTATATCTCACACCCATCATTTTATTTGCCGCTCCTTGCTCACGTTGCAAAACATTTATTTGTTGCAAGTTGTTTTGCTTCTTTTCTTATATGCTCTCTTGCGAATGTTTGTGTTCAAAATTTCTAGGAGGGAGTGAGGATTCCATGTTGTGCACCCCATATTGAAATGCGAATCCGTTTTGTGCACGTACCTTGGGAGTTCCCTCTTGATTTTGAGAACATTTTTTTTGGATCCTTTGATTGGTCACTTCTTTTGTCGAAGTATCTTTCAAATTGATTTTCTTTTGCAATCTTTGGATCCTCAATATAGTTTGATCTCCTTTCCAACTATTCGTCATTGGATATGTGCATTTGATTTCACTCATATTATGAGAAATGCACACATTATGGGGGAGCTCTCACTATATTGGCCTTCTAAAGTTTTCCTCCCATTTCGGCAATCGATGCCAATGGGGGAGAAGTTTAGATGGTTTAAGGGAATTTGGTTTTATGCTTTAGGTTGTCCTCAAGCATTTATTCTTCTCTTGCATCCTTGCTCTTTGTGTTGCATGGTTGTTTAATTCATTATATAAACCCTCGTAAAAGGGATTGTCATCAATTACCAAAATGGGGGAGATTGAAAGTGCATGTGTTGTCCCATGCGTGGTTTTGGTAATTAATGACAATCCTTATGGACTAATGTTTACTTTGAGATATACTTGTAGATCTTGTCCATAGGAAAAGATTGGAGTTCATGTGTTGGACTCTAGAAGATTACATGATGACCAAGGTTCCATCCAAGGGTTTATATGAAGAATGGTCATGTGTAGAGTTGAACATATTGCAAGTATGTCTTGAAGGATTCAAGACATCATCTTCATGAAGTCGGACCGAAGATTACATGATGATCAATGCTCTATTCAAGGGTTTATATGAAGAATGGTCATATGAAGAATTGAGCTTATTGCAAGCATGGCTTGGAAAAGAAGATTGAGTGAACTTCATGTTTATCTCCAAGCCATCATCTATATCAAGAGAAGAATATGAAGCGCAAGTGGATACATGAAGACGGAGCTAAGCGAGGCTCTCCCATAATGGTGTATGGGGGAGCATTTGGAGATGTCTTCATCAAGCATGTGCTAGCAAGCACACAATCAAGAAAGGTGTTCCAACTTGAGGGAGTCAAGATCGTCTTCATCTAGCTCAAGTGGAATGCGCAAGGCAAAGGTATGATCTTGATAGGGTTTCTATTTTACCGGTCTCATGGTGTTAGTGGGAGACCGGGTTATAGGATAGACGGCGTACTATCAAGAGGGGCTCTCAAGTGAGTAACTTGATCGCATCTTTGTGGAGAGCTCAAACCTTTGCATACTTGGCATATCATCTTTCTTGGTTCTTATTTGGCTTTTATCCATGTGAGAATTTAGAGCTTGTGTTCATCTCCATACCAAGCTCTAGTTCACCGAAAACGGATTTCGTATTGAAAACTTGTTGCGTTTTCGGTTTTGAGGTTTTGCCGGTTCATCTTCTTTAGAGAGGTTTTACCTTTCTACATTTGGTCTTCTCCTCACATGATGGACTATGATGTTTCTCTGCATAATCTTGAAGTGCTCTTCGTTGCGATTCCAACGAGCCCAAGATCATCGAAATCGGAGTCCGGATGAAAAAGTTATTGCAGTTTTCTTTTTGCTGTTTTCAGGTTCTGGCAAGCCGGCCCACAGGCCGGCCAGGCCGGCTCACAGGCCGGCAGCCTCGGGTGGCAGGCCGGCTCACAGGCCGGCCCAGGCCGGCTCCCTGGCCGGCTGCCTCGGGTGGCAGGCCGGCCCCCAGGCCGGCCCCCAGCCCGGCCCCCAGCCCGGCCAGGCCGGCTCCCAGGCCGGCCTCACAGTTTTCTCCAACGGTCAGTTTTTTGAGGGGACCTATTTAAGGGGTGTCTTCCCCAACGGTTCCCCAAGCTCTTGAGCACAAAAAAGCCCCCCATTGTTGACCTTCTTGAGCTTGGATTTCTCTCTATTCCTCCATGATTCTTGCCTCAAATTAGAGGGAAAGAGAGAGGAGATCTAGATCCACCATTCCACCAATCATTCTCTCCTCTAAGTGAGGGGAAGCCTTTGGATCTAAATCTTGGAGGGATTTGGTGTTCTTCCTTTGTTCTTCCTCTCTTCTCCCCCCATAAGCATTAGTTGCTTTTGGTGGGATTTGAGAGTGAAGGATTTGAGCACTTGTGCTCTTGCCATTGCATTGTGTTGCATCGGTTTGCTCTCTCCACGAAGATTCGTGGAAGTGAAAGTTCGTGAGCTTGTTACTCTTGGGTCATTGGACCCTAGACGCCTTTTGTGGCGAGTGGCGCCTTTTGTGGCGGTGCAAGGCCTTTTGTGGCCGCTTGGGTGCTCCCGATCCTTTTGTGGGTTGTGCCTCAAGTTTGTTGTAAGGGACTCGATTTCCGCCCAAAAGGAAATCAATAGTGGAAGGTGAACCGAGCTTTTGGGCAAGGTTCATCGGAGAATAGGGTGAGGCCATTTGTGGCATCTTGAGTTTGATACTCACACCCCTCCAACGAGACGTACTCCCCTAAAAAGGAGGAACTCGGGAATACATCGTCGTCACCGCGTGCCTCGGTTATTTCTATACCCGAGCTCTTCACTTATGCAATTTATATTGTGATAGCCTTCGTGCTTGAAAATATATACTTGCTATCATTTGTTGTTTACCTTACTTAGCATAAGTTGTTGGTGCACATAGGTGACCTAGTTTATTTAGGTTGTTGGCTTGTTAATTTAAACACCTAGTTTTATTCCGCAATTAGCAAGCCTAAACCGCGAAAAGTTTTAAACGCCTATTCACCCCCCCCCCCTCTAGGCGACATCCTTGTCCTTTCAATTGGTACCAGAGCCAGGGCTCTCTTTATTGGGCTTTACCGCCTAGAGAGTAAAGATGTCGTTTAGAGTATTAGTGCACGATCCCACTTTTAATTTCAATGGCACTAATTATGATGTTTGGAAAATTCGCATGCTTGATAATTTTAGGGCCATGGTCCAAATTATGTCAAGAGTCTTGTAGATGTGGGTTTTTCTCCTCCAAAGGATTCGCAAGAATTATCTTTAGAGGAGGAGGAAAACTCTCATCTCGATACTCAAGTATCTAATGGCCTTATATGTGTTTTGAGCGATGTAGTTCTTGCGTCAATCATGCCTTTCCGGAACGCTCATGAGATTTGGACCAAGCTTCAAGATAAATATGAAGTGTCCAACATTATTGAGGATGATTGCGCCCCTTCCACTTCCGGTCGTGATGAGTTCACAACTTCTTCCACTTCACCTACATGTGATTTGTCACAAGGTAATGACATGGTGAGTGGTGATAGAAATTGCATTGTTGATGGTGAATCCTCTATTGACTATACGTCATCTCTATCTCATTGCAATGTTCTATCTTTGGACTTAAACAATTCTAGCACCCCAAATGTCTTACATGCTAGTGTTGATAGTCCTTGCATATCATATATTAGTTGCTTAACTAAATCTCATGATGATGTGCTTTCTATGTCTTGTTGCCATGAAAACAATGCTTCTATTTCCTCTAGTACTTGTGTGACTAACAATGTAGAGGAAATCCAACACTTGTTGGAACAAGACATGGAACTCAATGGTGCTTCAAGCAATTCTTCATCTTCGTCGTCCATCACTCACTTTTGCCTTATGGCTAAGGGTTCAAATGAATCTCCACCTTTGGAACCCTCTACATCTTGTGATGACGAGGATGAAGATTATTATGGATTAAAAGCGAATGATATTGACGTTTTAAAAGAAAATAGTGAGATGGTTTTTAATGCTCTCCCTAAAGGTAGTAATGCTTGCTCTTATTTGTGTGAAATTTTGTCTTATGCTATTAAGTGCAAGGAAATCATTGAAGAAAAGGGAAGGATCGAAAGAGAGGATGCAATGGAAAGAGCATCCTTACAAGATGCTCTTGAGGAAGAACATGAGCTTCGAGTTTCTCTTGAGGAGAAGCTTGAGAATATTGATGAATCTCAAAATGAAACTCTTTCTCAAATCATTAAAGAACGTGACCATGCTCTTGCTAAATATAAAGTGCTTAAAAGGGAAAAGGTTAAATTTGGTGTTGGCAATGCTAGACTAATTGAGGATGTAGAGAGACTTGACAAAGCTCACAAGGCTTTAGAAAATAAACACTCTCTCCTTATCAAGTCTCATGATCAACTCCAAACTCAACTATCTAAAAATGATGAGCTTGCCAAGTTGTCTTCTTCCATTTCTAATATTAATGATGCTTGTGCTACTAACTCCACTTCTTGTGAAGCATCTATTTTGAAGGAGAATGTTGAGCAAAGGGCTCAACTTAAGTTGCTAACTAGCAAGTATGGGAAATTAGAAGAAAGTCATGAAAAGCTCTCTAGCTCTAATGAGGATCTTCTAGCATCCATGCTAAGCTAAAGTTAGCTCATGAGGCTATCACTACAAAGGTAACATCTTGTGAGCCTCATGTGGACAAAGGCACACGTTCTACTAAAAATGCTATATTGCCTTGTGCTAGTTTGCATAAGAGGTAACTCATAAAGCAATAGATTCAAAGTAAAAGGCATTGAAGCAACACAAAGGATGATTAAGTTTCAGCATTTGCTTTCAACTTGTAACATGTATATCTCATGGATAGTTGTCAACATAAAGCAATATAACAAGTGCAATAAGTAAATATGTAAGAATCAATGCACACAAAGTTGACACAAGTGTTTGCTTCTAAGATAGAAAGGAGTAGGTAAACTGACTCAACATAAAGTAAAAGATAGGCCCTTCGCAGAGGGAAGCAGGGATTAAATCATGTGCTAGAGCTTTTTAAGTTTTCGAAAGCATATAGAGAGCACAAAATAAGTATTTGAGAGGTGTTTGTTGTTGTCAACGAATGGTAGTGGGCACTCTAACCCCCTTGTCAACCAGACTTTCAAGAGCGGCTCCCATGAAGGACGTTATCTCTACCAGCAAGGTAGATCATCCCTCTTCTCTTTTGTTTACACATGTATTTTAGTTTCTTTATAGATGACACTCCTCCCAACCTTTTGCTTACACAAGCCATGGCTAACCGAATCCTCGGGTGCCTTCCAACATTCACATACCATGGAGGAGTGTCTATTTGCAAAATTAAGTTGCTTACTGATAAATCAGGGCAAAACATGTGAAGAGAATTATTAATGAAAGTTGTAATTAATTGGGGCTGGGCACCCCGTTGCCAGCTCTTTTTGCAAATTATTGGATAAGCGGATGTATATGCCACTAGTCCATTGGTGAAAGTCTGTCAGAAGTAAATGACAAGATTGAAAGATAAAACACCACATACTTCCTCATGAGCTATAAAACATTGACACAAATAAGGAGTAATAAAGTTTTGAATAGTTTAAAGGTAGCACATGAAATATTTACTTGGAATGGCAGGAAATACCACATAGTAGGTAGGTATGGTGGACACAAATGGCATGGGTTTTGGCTCAAGTTTTGGATGCACGAGAAGCATTCCCTCTCAGTACAGAGTTTAGGCTAGCAAGGTTGTTTGAAGCAAACACAAGTATAAACCGGTACAGCAAGAATCACATAAAAACATATTGCAAGTATTATAAGACTCTACACTGTCTTCCTTGTTGCTCAAACATTTTACCAGAAAATATCTAGACCTTAGAGAGAACAAATATGCATCCCAAGTCTCAACAAGCTCTACGGTAGTTCTCCACTACTAGGCTTTAACTACATGATGCAAGAGCTTAAACATGATCTACTTGAGAGCTCAAAACAATTGCAAAGCATCAAATCGAAACAAGACAATGATCTACAAGAATGCATATGTCTTTTCCAATACCAACTACTACATGTAGCATTTTCTTTCTTCCAAACAAACACCAATCAATTTATTTAAACATAAACTCTCCAAATGATAATATAATGCAGCAAGAGAGTATTTATAAACAAGTGCTAACAGCTCGAAGAGATGCATGAAAAACAGGAGCTAAAAGCACTGCAGTAGCTAGTTAAGAATACTCAACAAATATAAGTGAAGAACATGAGTATTCACATGAAAAAGCGGAGCGTGTCTCTCTCCCACACAAGGATTGCTAGGATCCGAATTTATTCAAACAAAAACAAAAATAAAAACACACAGACGCTCCAAGTAAAGCGCATAAGATGTGAAAGAATTAAAATATAGTTTCACTAGAGATGACCTGATAAGTTTGTTGATGAAGAAGGGGATGCCTTGGGCATCCCCAAGCTTAGACGCTTGAGTCTCTCTGAATATGGTTGGGATGAACCACGGGGGCATCCCCAAGCTTAGGCTTTTCACTCTTCTTGATCACATAATATCACCCTTCTCGCTTGATCCTTGAAAACTTCCTTCACACCAAACTCAAGACAGTTCTCATTAGAGGGTTAGTGCATAATCAAAAATTCTCATATTCTGTAATGATACAATCAATCCCAAAGCTTCTGGACATTAGCTACAGCCACCAATGCTTTGTGGAGCAAAGAAATCCACACAAACACAGTAAAAGAGCGAATGCAAAACAAAAGGCAGAATCTGTCAAAAACAGAACAGTCTGGAATGACGAATTTTTTCGAGGCACTTAAGTTGCTCAGATGGATCTGGCCTAAAATAATGAAAGTTGCGTACATATCTCAGGAATATGCGTGATTTTTTCAGAATTTTTTGAATTTTCTACAGGGAGATAAGCTCAAATCCGTGACAGCTAAAAATCTGTCACTGCGCAGAAATCCAAATCTTGCATCAACTTTCAATATAGAACTTTACTTGGCACAACATTGCGATAAAATAAAGATACAAAGGAGTTGCTACAGAAGTAACAAAACTCCTTGACTCAAAGAAAACAAAAATAACAGCAAATAAAAACGATGGGTTGTCTCCCATAAGCGCTTTTCTTTAACGCCTTTCAGCTAGGCGCAGAAAGTGAAAATCAAGTGTTGTCAAGAGAAGAAGCATCAACATCATAACTTGCTCTAACAATAGAGTCAAAAGGTAACTTCATTCTCTTCCTAGGGAAGTGTTCCATACCTTTCTTGAGAGGAAATTGGTACCTTATATTACCTTCTTTCATATCAATGATGGCACCAACAGTTCGAAGAAAAGGTCTTCCCAAAACAATAGGACAAGATGCATTGCATTCAATATCCATAACAATAAAATCAACGGGGACAAGGTTATTGTTTACTGTAATAAAAACATCATTAACTCGCCCCAAAGGTTTCTTCATAGCATTATCAGCGAGAAAAACATCCAAATAACAATGTTCCAAAGGTGGCAAATCAAGAATATCATAAAGCTTCTTGGGCAAAACGAAATACTTGCACCAAGATCACACAAGGCATTGCAATAAAATCATTCACCTTTACCTTAATGATGGGTTCCCAACCATCTTCTAATTTCCTAGGAATAGAAGCTTTAAGTTTCAACTTCTCCTCCCTAGCTTGCAAAAGAGCATTTGTAATATGCTTTGTAAAAGCCAAATTAATAGTGCTAGCATTGGGACTTCTAGCTAATTTTTGCAAGAACATAATAACTTCAGAGATGTTACAATCATCAAAATCAAAATCATTATTGTCAATGGTGGTGGAACCATTGTCTCCAATAGTTTGAAAAATTTCAGCACTTTTATCAGAAAAAGTTTCAGCAGTTTTAGGCAATTTCAAACGCTTTGCAGAAGTAGTAGAGACATTACCAACACCAATAACATTACCATCAATAGTAGGAGGTTACTAGCATGTAAACATTAGCATTACTAGTGGTGGTGATAGTACAAACTCTAACTATACTATTCTCTTTTTCAAGTTCTTCCTCTTTTTCCCACCTAGCATGCAATTCAGCCAACATCCTAATATTATTATCAATTCGAACTTGGATGGCATTTGCTGTAGCAAATGACTTATATCTTTAACTTCATTAGGCATAACTTTCAGTTTTAGAATTTCAACATCATGAGCAAGACTATCAACTTTAGAGCAAGACATCAATTTTTTCAAACTTTTCCTCAACAGTTTTATTGAAAGCTTTTTGTGTGCTAATAAATTCTTTAAGCATAGCTTCAAGATCAGAGGACACACTTCTATTGTTGCTGTAGGAATTACCATAAGAATTGCCATAACCATTTGAAGGATAAGGCTTATAGTTGTTGCTACCAAAATTATTCCTATAAGCATTGTTGTTGAAGTTGTTGTTTTTAATGAAGTTTACATCAACATGCTCTTCTTGAGCAACCAATGAAGCTAAAGGAACATTATTAGGATCAACATGAGATCTACCATTCACAAGCATAGACATAATAGCATCAATCTTATCACTCAAAGAGGAGGTTTCTTCAACAGAATTTACCTTCTTACCTTGAGGAGCTCTTTCGGTGTGCCATTCGGAATAGTTGATCATCATATCATCAAGTAGCTTTGTTGCTGCACCTAAAGTGATGGACATAAAGGTTCCTCCAGAGGCTGAATCCAATAAGTTCCTTGAGGAAAAATTTAATCCTGCATAAAAGGTTTGGATGATCATCCAAGTAGTCAGTCCATGAGTGGGACAATTCTTCACCAAAGATTTCATTCTTTCCCAAGCTTGAGCAACATGTTCATTATCAAGTTGTTTAAAATTCATAATGCTACTTCTCAAGGATATAATCTTAGCAGGAGGATAATATTTCCCTATGAAAGCATCTTTGCATTTTGTCCAAGAATCAATACTATTTCTAGGCAAAGAAAGCAACCATTCTTTAGCTCTTCCTCTCAAGGAGAAAGGAAAAAGTTTCAGTTTTATAATATCCCCATCCATATCCTTATACTTTTGCATTTCACAAAGTTCAACAAAGTTATTAAGATGGGCAGCAGCATCATCAGTACTAACACCAGAAAATTGCTCTTTCATAACAAGATTTAATAGAGCAGGTTTAATTTCATAAAATTCTGCTTTAGAAGCAGGTGGAGCAATAGGAGTGCATATGAAATCATTGTTGTTTGTGCTAGTGAAGTCACACAACTTAGTGTTCTCAGGAGTACTCATTTTGAAAAACAAAAGCAAACTGAATTAAACAAGTAACTAATTTTTTTGTGTTTTTGATAAAGAGCAAACAAGACTAAATAAAAATAAACTAAGCAAGACAAATAACAAAGTAAAGAGATTGGGTGTGAGAGACTCCCCTTGCAGAAGCAATTCGGTTTTCCCCGGCAACGGCGCCAGAAAACGTGTTGCTAGCTCTAAGTTGACGAGGGAATATCTCCCCGGCAACGGCGCCAGAAAACGTGTTGTGGCTCTAAGTTGACGAGGGAATATATCCCCGGCAACAGTGCCAGAAACAATGCTTGTACGTCACACGTCAGTTGGGAACCCCAAGAGGAAGGTATGATGAGTGCAGCAGCAAGTTTTCCCTCAGTATGAAACCAAGGTTTAATCGAACCAGTAGGAAAACGAGGTTGCTTCGAAGGTGTTGGTGAAGGAGTGTAGTGCGGCGCAACACCAGGGATTCCGGTGCCAACGTGGAACCTGCACAACACAATCAAATTACTTTGCCCCAACTTAACAGTGAGGTTGTCAATCTCACCGGCTTGCTGAAAACAAAGGGTTATGGAAAATGATGTTTGTTTGCATAAAACAGTAGAGAACAATGATTGCAGTAGATTGTATTTCAGATGTAAAAGAATGGACCGGGGTCCACAGTTCACTAGTGGTGTCTCTCCAATAAGATAACTAACATGCTGGGTAAACAAATTACAGCTGGGCAATTGACAATTGATAAGTGCATATAACATGCATGTGTGAGCTGTGGTGTCTACTATGAGATTCATTTGGGCATTACGACAAAGTACATAGACCGCTATCCAGCATGCATCTATGCCTAAATAGTCCACTTTCCGGTTAACATCCGTACCCCTTCCAGTATTAAGTTGCAAGCAACAGACAATTGCATTAAGTAATGTGCGTAATGTAAACAATACATTCATCCTTGAATAAAGCATTGCTGTTTTACCCCTAGTGGCAACAACACATCTACAACCTTAGAACTTGCTGTCACTATCCCAGGTTAAATAGAGGTTGAACCCAACTATCATGCATAAATACCCCCTCTTGGAGTTACAAGTATTCACTTGGCCAAGGCTTCAACAAGTAACGGAGAGCATGCAAGATCACAAATGACATAGACATGATAATATAATATTCAGCTCCACATAGGTATCAATATAAGTCAGATCCCAGCAAACACAACATGTAGCATTACAATAAGATGATCTTGATCATGATAGGCAGCTCACAAGATCTAAACATGATGGCACAAGTGGAGAAGACAACCATCTAGCTACTGCTATGGACCCATAGTCCAAGGATGAACTACTCACGCATCACTCCGGAGGCGGGCATGGCGATGTAGAGCCCTCCGGTGATGATTCCCCTCTCCGGCAGGGTGCCGGGAAGAGCTTCAGAACCCCCCGAGTTAGGTTTGATGACGGCGGCGGCAGCGAATATGTTCTGGATGAAAGGCTCGGTGTTTTAGGGTTTTCGCGTCTCGGGGAATAAATAGGCGAAGGGGCGATGTCGGCGGACCCCCGAGGGGCCCAAACCACCTGACAGCGCGGTGGGCCCACTGCCGCGCCGGCCTATGGTTTGGCCACCTCGTGGCTCTCCTTCGTCTCTCCTTCGGACTCCATGTACGTGTTGGAAAAATAGGGACTTGGCCTTTTGTTTCGTGCAATTCCGAGAATATTTCCAGAAGTAACTTTCTGAAACCAAAAACAGCAGAAAACAGGGAACTGGCACTGTGGCATCTTGTTAATAGGTTAGTCCCAGAAAATGCATAAAAGTGATATGAAGTGTATATAAAACATGTAGCAAATGGTATAATATAAGCATGGAACAGCAGAAATTATGGATACGTTGGAGATGTATCATGACGCCGCGCGAAATTCCACTAGTATGCATTGAAGGAAGAGGAGACCATGAAAAACTAAGGGGCGAGCTGACAAGATACAATGCTTATCAAGGAACTAAACTTAATGTGCACTCTAAAACAAGTTGAAATGCAGATTGTGTTATAGACGATTGACGATAGGCTATAAAAAAGGAATAAAACCAAAATTAACACATGGGTCACAAGATTTTAACATGAAAAGAAATACAAAAAATGAAAACAACTGCAGGGCCAACCTGTGAAACTTTACTATATCGGGACATGTTATAAACGCAATGGATTTACACCAGTGATGTTATCGCGTGCGGTGGCTTACAAGTGGTATGTAAACATGCGGTGACCTAGGTCGGTACTGATCTGTACCGTTCTGCTTTGGTCAAAGCCTCCCGACGGTGTGCTGTTCCTGCTGAATTAGCCTATATATGTATATGATTTTGGATCACAACTCAATAACATATTGAAGAAAAAAATAGTGCCAGTGTTATGCAATGTTGATTCAAAACTTGAACCACAACTTGGGAATCTTGCTTGCCTAGGAGGGACCATAGTAGTCTACACATTATATGAGTGGCAGTGCTAAAATTACACTAATGTGATGTCAATCCATTTAACTCTCGATAAAAAAAATTCATTTCAAGATGAATTCAAACAATCTATGTCTAGCTACTTGATCCCTTGTAACCAGCCGCCTGGCTACTTTCACTCTTTCAGTATCCCATGGTGAATGCAACATCTAAAACTCATGTAAGAATTGGCAAGCAGGTGATGACGAGAGTCAGAGAGACGGGGATACATAATGTAGTACTCCCTACATTCCGAAGTACTCCCTCCGTATAAAAATATAAGTCACTCTACCTACTTATGGTTAAGTAGGTAGAGTGACTTATATTTTGATACGGAGGGAGTATATGGCATGTCAGTTAAATAAAATTCAGAACTTAATAAGTTTTGCTAAATATGTAGAAGGGTAACAGAAAGTGTCTTTACTCCTGGGCACCAGTGCTCCTGCAACTTACAAAACATCGAAAATCATATTTCTGGGTTTCAAAAAATTCTGAAAAAAATACGGATGTAGTCCCACGAACGTGAAAATTTCAATTTGAGATACTTTATATTTTGTGCTACACAAAAATAACAAAAACTGATAAAACTTAGAGATTTCAAATATGCATACGCATATCCATACTTTTGTCATTTTTGTGTAGCCCAAAGTACAACATATTTGAAGTTGATATCTTGCACGTTCGTGGGTTATATCATTCACTATCTCCGTATTTATTTTCAAAAAAAAATGAAACTTATAAATATGATTTTCGATTTTTTAAAATAGGAGCGAGCACTGGAGCTCGGATCAAAAACCTCCACCCGGAATCTCAACAACTATAATATTAAATAAATACATTGTAGAAAATATATCTTCTGGTTGGATATGTTTGTGTTTATTTGTTATTGCAAAATGTTCATAGTTTTTACATATACTTGGATCAAATTTAGGATACATCGATGCTTGGCTAAATTTACGTATTTGGGGACGGAGGCAGTAGACATAAATTAATGTGCTCAGATAGAAAAAGGAAAGCCAGGCATGCTGTGGTTCCAAGTTTCCTCACAAGATGATGCAACAGTGATGTACTCCACAACGAACATGTGCTCGGTGAAAGGAAGAGGAGTACATGTGTTCGGAGAACAGCCTAATCTCCTGCCTCTGAGCAAAACAAACATGGGCTTGTCCCAACGTAACACACTGAAATTTCGATCAGCATCACAACAGTACTGAGGGTTTCATATGAGTTTCAACCTAAACACATCCACCAGCTTGCAGACAGATCTATACAAAATTGGACAAGCAATTTAGGCTGCCCTTGCAACAACCACGCACCAACAAGCACCTACCAAAAGAACAGAGAACTACTACCGGAAACATGCCAGCGCGTGAGTGCACCACACGTCCAAGAAGATTCCAAGAACAGGGCCAACCACGCGCGCGCCTCAGCGGGGTGCACAACAGCTCGCTGCCCTGCATGCGCGTCTTGCCGCCGGAGTTCAGAACAGAGGCGCCCGCTTGGCGGCCTTCTCCCCGGCGGCGGCGGCTGCCTTGAAGTGCGCCAGCGAGCACCCGTCCCTCCTGTACCAGCTCCTCCCTGCTGCAGCCTCGTCCAGAAGTTGCTCCGCTTCGCCGGCTTCTTCTCCTCCTCGGCGGGCGCCGGCGCCTTCTCCTCCTGGCCGCTGTGGAGACCACTCCCCCTCTCCGTCTCCTCCTGCCGCATGAGCGTCCCCAGCCTGGCCCGCCTCGCCTCGCGGCAGGGCGGCGGCGCCGACGCGACGCTCTCCGCGACGGACGAACACGCCGACGACGTCGAGGAGGTGGAGGCAGAGACCTCGCTGGCGGCGGAGAGGCGCGAGAGCCGGTCGCTGAGGCAGAAGGGGCACACGCCGGCCGCGTGCCGGTGGCTCGGGTGCCTCCTGCAGCGCGCCGCGTCCGCCACCTTCGACTTGCCCACCCCAGCCATACGGCTTTTGCTTTGCTTGCTTTCGCAAAAGTGTTATTCAACGCTGGAGGAAATCAATGGCGGCCGTCCGTGTGGTGGTGCGAGCGTGTGCATCCTGCCTATATATCGGCGGTTCGGGCGGGGTGTTTCGTGGATGGTACGGTGATGGGGGAGCGTGGCAGCTCGATGAGATGGTGGAGCAGGAGTAGGGAGTAGGAGCGGGCGGTTGGAACTTGGAAGTGAGGGCTTTTGCGTTATTGATTCGGTTGGCTGCGGCAGCCGGCTACGGTGAAGGGCTATCGGCCTGCAATGTTTTCGAGTACTCGGATAGAAAAAGGAAAAGTAAGACATGTTTTCTCAAAAGTTACACATGGAAGGAGACAAGATAATGCAACAATGATGTACATAATTCAGTGATGATGTGAGTCCACTTGTCATTTGCTACTAGTTTGTTTCAAACTTTTCGAGCAAATATGGAAAAAAAATCAGGAACTCAAACAATCTAGGCTTAGTACCTGATTTTTTTTGAAATAACTTCGATCAGCCGTTTGAAAGCAATTCACTTTGTATGATATTCCTCCAAAAATTTCGTGATTTTTTAAACTTTTCAAAAAAAACGCAGTACTGAATCAGTTACTCATGCCATTATCCATGAGATCCAAGCTTGGTGCATAATCGAGATTAAAAATATCGCTGCTCCTACTTAAAACGTTGTGTATATCCTAGTTGGTGCAGAGACCGGTAAGTAAAACCCGCCCATTTTTTTTTTTTTTTGTGTTTATCTTTATCGTGAAGAGGCCCGTTTGGACCGCGTAGCCTTGAGACTTAATAAAAACTCCATTGACCATGAAACTAAAACCAGTTGCTATTAAGGGCCTTTTTTGCATTGTAGGAATTTCAAATCATTTTCATATGATTCCAATCCTTTTTGGTTCAAAGGAAAAGCGCTACTAAAATCCTATGTATTGGATTCCTATGACTCAATTCCATAGGAATTTGAACATTCACTACAACCTATTGTTTAGACTCAAGCGCGGTGGGAACGAGACACCGTTGGCGTGTTTTATCCAAACGGCAATTTTCTACAGTTTTTTTTGTGTGTGTTTCATAGCTCTCTGTTTCGCACTTGCAAATCTATGAAATTCCTATATTTTTCAACCTTGCGATCTATAAAAAAAAGGCCCTCAAGTAATATCATGCATTTGTCATAGTACTAAAAACGGTGTTATGGCAACCTTTAAGATGGCAGCGTGCACGTGCAGCTGGCATCGCACGTCTTCACATCCCGGGGCCGCCTCGTTGCGCGTCACTTGAGATTGAGAGAGAGAGACACATGCATCCACCGATGGACCGCCGTCCACGGCACGCTGCAGCTAGCCGTGCCCTCTATCCTCGCGCGCTCCGATAAAGCGGCGCCCGGCGCGCGTACGGTGTCCCCTCGTTCCACGATCGACCGCGTGCCCTGTCCACGCCAAAGCACGAGGGATATAGTCATATAGCGTGGGCGGCTGGGCGAGCGGCACGGCCAACTCCGTTCTGCTCCCGTCGCCGTCGGTCCATGCATCGGTGGCGCGACACCGCCGCCCAATCGACGACGACGCCGCACTCTTTTTAATCCCGGGTCGTCGTGGACGGACGACCGGCGAACCCTGCACTACTGCTACGCGCGAGGCCGCGAGCCCGGCGGCTCCAACCCTGCACGAGCGAAAAGCGCCCGAGCGAGGCTCTAGTCCAGCCTAGCTCGCTCGCCCGGCAGCCGGCAGGACGACACGGAAGCGATGTAAAGCGGTCGCGCCAGACTGCCGTGCCGGCTCTCATCAGGGCGAGCATGGTACCACGACGACAGAAACTGGTTGGGGCTGGCCGCCGGCCGGAACGCGGTTGCTCCGGAAAGGACGTACATGCGCGTGCGCGCCACCGCTGGCTGGCGCGAGTAGGTGACTGAGCACTGTACCGTGCGGGTGCGGGTTTTTGTATCTATCTAGCACGGCAACAGCATCATCTGCTTTTCAAGCTCGTCCCTCCAATAGTTTCGATTCCAGAAAAAAAGAGGTTCGTGTGAGGTGTAGGGTCGAACCGATCGGACGTATATGAGTCCGAGAGCATCTCCACCCGGGCTTCCAAATCGGTGTCCGGCCAATTGGGGATGTTGCCCACAGCGGCGCACTCCAAAGACCAATTCCAAAAAACAAATCATCAACACATCGGTGATGGTTTTTGCATTTCAGTACGAATTAAAGATAGAAAATATAATAATTATTATAAGACAACTTCAAATCCGAACGTAAAGTTTAAATATGAATTGAAGTTTAAAACATGACATATCAAAGTTCAAATTCAAGTTTAAAGCCCAATTGGGGGGTCCCGGACCTGTGTCCGGTCAATTGGGGGTGCAGCCCATAGCGACGCACCCCAAAGACAATTTTTTATTGAATTCAAACGAATTTAAAGACATTTTAAATTTTATTCATATTCGGTGCAAATTACAAAATATTTGAACAAAATTTGAAAATACCTAAACCCTAGCCGCCGCCTAGCCTACAGGGTGTCGAACCACGAGGAGTCGTCGATGTCGTCCTCGATTTTCACCACCGTGGCGGAGGAGGCAGCACGGCTGGTGGAGGCGCCGTCGTGGCCCGGCGCACGGCTGGTGGAGGGGCCGCCGGAGGAGGAGGAGGCTGACATCTGGGTAGAGGTCGCCAGGGTCGCCATGAGGCCCGACGAGTCCTGCTCGATGTCGACCACCGATTCGGAGAGCGCCGCCAGCAAGCCCGGGCTGTCGCCGTCGTGCTCGTTCCGCATCTCGGACGGCACGTCGTAGCCTGCCGGGATTATTTCCACCGGCATTGCCTCCGCCCTGGGGCGACGTAGGTAGAGGCGCCCGCGCGGGCGTGGTGGCGAACGCAGGCGGCATTCGCGGATGGTGATGCCGCCTCCACCACGCGGCGGTGAGCGGCGCTCCGCCTTCACCAACTGGCGCGGCACGGGGCGCGGTGGAGGGAAGCGCGGCACCGGAGGAAGGAGGCGGAAGGGGATGGCGCTGCCCGTGGCAGCGTGTCGGCGCGCGGCTTCGATCGCGGAGGCAACCGTGTGGCCAGTTGCCTCCCACCAGGCTTTGCGGCCGCCGGTGTTGTAGCACGTCAGGAGGGCGTTGGGGCCATCGATGGTGGCGACGACCGCCTGCTGCTCGCGCTCAAAGCGCTCGAGCCAACGGCCCCAGTTCGCCTGGTCGTCGTCGTTCTCGGGGAGGCGCCGCTCCGCCGGCGAGCGATGAACCGGCGCATCTGCTCCGCCGTCTCGGGCAGCGGTGGCACACGAAGACCGCCAGGCGAGACGGCCCAGTGCTTTTGCAGGCTGCAATCCGGAGGGGCGAGAGCCCGTATCGGTGCATCTCCCAAGCATCCTCGCTAAGGATCGTGCGCCCACCGTACGCCATGGGTGCGAGAAGAGTGAGGGGGAGGAGAGTGAGGAGAGAGTGAAGGCGAGAGAGAAGATGGGGCGGATAAGCACGGCAGGGGCGCCGGCTTATATCGTGGCGATGGGCGGTGCGGCCGACGTAAATGCGACACGTGGGGAATCCGCAACGCCGGCCGCGTGGCCTGGGGAGCGGTCGCGTCGCCTGGCCGCCGTTAATGGCATGCGTGTGTGCAGGCGTACCGGCGTCCAGTCACGTCGCGTTGGAAACCGCCGACGACTGCGCCATTAACGCGACCAAATCGGCCTCCTGCACGGCGCGATTAATGACGCCTGAACGCGGCGTGTGTATGACGGGCGGGCCACCCCTGTCAGAGGTCATGTCCGTCCCATGTCCGGCACCCCCGAAAGGGAGTACACTTGGAGGCCCTTGGAGTCCCTTTCAGGGGTGCCGGACACGATTTCGCTCAGCCCAACCCTTTGGGATGCCGCTGGTGGGTGATTTTGTCGTCCAGACCCCTATTGGACCTTTGGAGTCATTTGGAGGCCCTGGTGAAGATGCTCTGATGGAGATTATTTCATGATTATTGTCATCCCTATCTGGTTAGTTGAACTTTAATTTGTTGTGGACCACCACGTACGCAAAGCGCGGCTATAATTCATTTGAACGCGTCTTGATCCAGCTTAACGCTTAAGCACAAACCATGCTGCGAGCTGCGATCCCGGATGGCAATTTTGTTTGTACTACTGTATAAGCAACGCTACGGTTATTCCGTAGTAAAATCGAATCCATTCTCGCCTCTACCTTGCCGATCGACCATGGAAATGTAAAAAGCGAGCTCCGGCTATAGGAGCCATGTATTTTCGGAATTCCGTTACGGGTTCTAAAACTAAAACTCTAAGGCCCCGCTTGGTTCCCCATTTATTTGCACCCTGTTAGAAAACGACGGATCGTAGCACAAATTTATGGATGTTCGGAGGTGGGTAGAATATTACTGGTCATTTCCGGTCCTAATACGTGGAATCCAAGCGCGCCATAAATAAAATCAACATGGACACAATTGTGTTGCGGTCGGAGGTGGCATAATCTCTATTATATAATATAGCTAAGGTTTCTTCCCCCGTTTTTTCGTCCGTTGGTTGGTACGTACGTCGTGCGTCCCAGCACAGGTACTGTTCGAGAGAGAGAAAACAGATCGAAGCACCTCCATCGATCCCCCACTCCACGCGACTGAGGCGCGCGGCCGCGGGGACGACGCAGCCGGCCGCCTGCCCTGAGTTCTGCCTCCGACCCGTCCAGATCCAAATCCCCAACGGAGCACCACCACCGCGCTCCGTCACCGGCACCTACCTCACCGGCTCGGCGGCCATGGCTTCACGGCCGCGCCATCCGTGAACTCCACCCTGTTCCCCTGCAAGCACTACGGCTTGAGCCCGCCGACTCAAGCTGCTGCCATCCGCCACCCCACGCCGCCGGCTCCCTGACCATGAACTCCCGATTCCATTGGCTGCGTGATGGCCAATTCTTCCCCGAGCTAGGCGCACAGGATCGAGCGGACCTCGTTCCCATCGCAGAGGTGGCTGGAGCCGGATCTCGTCGGCTGCGCACAAGCCCACGGCCCCGCCTTCCACCTACATGGCGCTACCCAGCCCAAAGCAGTGCGAGCCCCATCTCCACGTTCTGCAACTGCAACGTCAGTACCATAAGTTGTACTACCAGTTTCCCCGGGTCATAGATTCGTGAGAAGAGCTAGGAGTGGTAGTTGGAAAGGAGCAGGAGGCGGCGATGACCCTGTATGTACAAAAACGGATGCTGAAGACGATCTGGTTTTTGCAGCTGAGCACTTGGGTATTGATGCAGGCCTTCCAACACATCAAGATGAAGCCAGAAATCTCACTGCCCATTCATCGAAGAGTGATTTTGGTCAGGGACGGAGCCAGGGGGGGGGGGGCGCGCTGGGGCCATGGCCCCCCCCATGGTGGAATTTTTTGCTAAAACACCCCCTGTAAATTTACAGATTTAACCCCAAATTTGATCAAATTTACACATATGGCCCCCTCCAACTTGTTTTTTATGCATTTGGCCCCCCTTATATTTCAGTCCTGGCTCCGTCCCTGATTTTGGTAGCAGCAACTATCCTATCTTTGTCAATACGTATGATATGCTGGTGTTTTTATGTGTTATTTCTTGTTCTAGCTGGATTTAATTTATCCTTCTTTTTTCATAGGCTGGAGTGTGGAGACACAGGATAATGGAGATGCAAAGGTAGAAGTTTTTTTTATTGTTGGACATTGGTGATCTCTTTTTAATATACGTGATAGCTATTCCCTGTGTTCTGATCATCTTAAAGTTTGCATAGCTGACCACGCAAGGATCAGAGTCTTCTCTGCTTATCATGGAAAATTCATCTGCATCTTCATTGTTCAATCTGTCTGCATTTCTCGCAAGGAACACAGCCTGCTCTGCTTGTATTCAGTAATGTGTTGCTACATGGACAGTGCACAAACTAAGAAATTGCTAGCGCCATGCTCTTGCCAGGAAAAGCAATGAACCAAGAGCGTTGAGGGTGGCATGTGCTACCACTTGGGTTAAAGTTTGGCTCCACAACCATGTGTAACAAACAAGGTTTCACAATTTAATTATAGTGATAGATGAGCTTCAGGTAAGGTAGGTCTGCACAAACTTCTTTCGTTCATCAAGATCTGTTGTAGTAGGAGCAGTAAGCAGATAGAGAGCTAAGATTGATCAAGAATTTTTGTGTAGTCTGCACAAATTTGGCAGATGATGGCGATGCAAAATACTGGGATTTTTGTGTAGTGCGGTACCTGGGACTCTTCTGAATGTTAGTATGCAGCGCTTAATTCTAGCGCCAGGTGCAAAACAAAAGGGATCATTTTATCTCTTCAAGTTGTTATCCCAGATATTCCTTTCCAATATTCATTGTTATTGAAACGTTAGAGTATGAGAAAAATAGGGAGATGGGAAATAGTAGAGTTGTATGGTAACGAGGACATACTGGCAGTTTGCACGGTACATTCTCCTTTGAACTGCAATGAAGACGATTACAAGTTTGGACACACAAACTACCTTTGTCATTTATCTCCGTTAGTGGAAAGATCAGTGGAAAGAAATGTATTGTTTCTGTTAGGCAAGTTCAGCTTGGACTATAGCATGGCTATGCATGAAACATGATTCTAAAGGAAGATAAGTAATGATGTTTTCAATGCTCTCGAAATAGTTGTCTTTGGCAGTAATTTTGTGTCTTGGTCATACTGATTTTTTCTCCCGTTGCAGCGCACGGGTTGTTTGCTAGTCCATTATAGGAGCATAAGCAACCCCACCGAAATTTGCCAACATCGTTCAACGTTCAACGGCTACATCTCTCAAACATGCTTAACGCCTTCTCCCTACACGATCATCTACGCCACACCGGTCCGCCATGCACGGTCGTCGGACCGTCCTCCAATGTAATCTCGTGTCCAACCTACCAGTTTACGTCTAACTTATTCTGGCTACCCACGGTGTTTTATATATGAAGATCAATGTTATAATTGCTCGATTGCAAACGTATAGCATACGGTTAAATTGTAGTTTCAATTGTAACCCAACTAGCAAAATGCCCGTGCGTTGCAACGGGTCCAAATGTACAAGTTGACCTAACCTTTTTGGAGGCGTGGGGTGCCCCTACCCACCTGTGTCCAACGGCGAGTCCACGAATTAATTGGAGGGTGAGCTGAAAGTTAACAACGAGCAAGCTAAACATTGTTTTCGAAGAAAAATAATCATTATCCAAGACATGAAATTATTTAAGGCAAATATACCACAAAGTTTCACGTCAAAAGCATACGATTAACCAAAACAAAACATTATCTAAGAATTTTGTTGACATGCCATTTGAAGAAACAAAACATTGACGAAGTGCATGATTGTTACATGCTGTAGTGTAAAAATAGGCTTCCAATAAGGGGAACCAAAATTGGAAGTATATATGTAATGCACACATGTACTCCAATGTGTCCTCTCGTATGACTACATCAAGTCAGATCCACGCCTTTGTTTTGCCTAAAAGTATTCAAGTGGGGTCTAGTGTTTAGCTTGTAAGTAGTATTTCATCTTTTTAGACCAAAGCAGCAGCTATGCAAAATAATTCTAGAATCCAGTGTTATCTCCTCCACCGCATAACTCTCTCTAATTGTGCCATTTTACTGTCTGACCAAATTAATAGCAGCAGCAATTTTTTTCTGAAGAAACACGACAGGCAGAGCCAGAGCAGAGTAGCAGCGGATTTGAAGAATGAATTTGGCAGAAACCATCTCTCATTTCTTCTCCAACCCGTCCTCTCTCCTCATCTTCTTACCGTGCAAACTCCCTCGTAGCCCAGCCTCGCCCTGGCCGAGTGGCCGATCTGCCTGTCGACGAGCTCCATGACATCAAGCTCCGTCTCCACCAAACAGCCGAGCTCCACCCTGGCCTCTACCTCCAGCTCCGCGTGCACCGAGCGGCTGAACTCCTCCATGGTCTCCACGGCTCCACCTGAACTGAGCCCCCAATGCATGTGGCCAAGAATCGTATCCTTGTTTTTAGGCCTGAGCCGTTGCGCACCTCGTCTGCCGCCGCGGACAGGCTCCACTGCGCGCGCCGCCCACGCCTTCGGGGAGAACTTCTGCTCGACCTCTTCGGGTGTCTATACCCAACGTGCCCGCTCCCTGTGCTCCTACTTCTCCAGGTGCTCGATGTACATCTGCACCACCGCCAGAGCTCTTGCGCGCCCATGGGAGAGGAGCTTGGGCTTTGTTGGGCGAGGAAGTTCGGGAGGCAGGGGTGACGCTTCGATCCGGTCGGGTTGGTAACCTGTGTTCGGTTCAGCAGGAGCTGGAGTCGCGGAGCCCCGGAGTGGTGGCGGCGGCGGAGTTCCATGCGTGAGGAACGGAGGAGACGATGCGTTGCGTTCCAGGGAAAATAACTGTTCTGGATAAGATATGGAGTGCGGGTTGATTAATTGTTTTATGAGGGACTAAAACGCAAAAAGCCACGACGTACCACGGACACAGTTACTCGTATTATATAGTAGAGATACGTACGCATATCGACACATATTTAAAAAAAACTTCACTTTATCAAATATGTCCTTCGCCATATTTAAGTCCTCATGCTCAAACCTCCGTGTACATGGATTTGAACCCGTTAATTACGAGCTCCGATGATATTTTCTTGATTTCATATGACTCCATCTGCACCCGTAATCTCTCCCTTGTTTCAGCGAAAATTAAGTTTTTTCCATTCTTATTTTGTGCTCCCAATTTTTCGGAATATCCGCTACATCGCCATCAAACATTGATCATAAAGTCACCATATCCGACAACATCGTTGTATCGTCACCCTGATAGCCTCGTTCCATCTCATCCATCACCCACTTTCGGTAGACAGTCACCAACATGAACCTGGTACTCGCCAACACTATTCATCTCCACACTTTCTTGACCACATATTTAACCACCAGATTCATGTTGTTGTGTTCATCTACAGCCTCGGCCAAGTCTCCTGGGTCGCGAACCCACACCACCTCAGCCACCACTGTAGAACACCACCGTCATACGCTAATAATGTCAAGTTAACGTATCTTTCGAATCACTTAGCTCTAATCCGAAAACCATGTGCCTCGCTTTTTTATGAACTAGGCTTCGATTTTTCGAATCCTTACACCTAGACACTCCATTAGTCAAGTGGAATCTTTTATCACAAATCGGCTGCACATTCAACATCTGGTTGTACTCGCTGTCGCATCCGTCCACTCCAAAATCTACAGTGTGCACTGTTTTGAGTCAACTTTGCGCCATCGCACATTGAAGCACGCATACCTATGCGTTGCGTGTTGCCACGCCACATAATTCGAACGCCGTCAGCATATATCACGGTCTTATGTCGTCTTCGGCGATCTCAGTCCTCTTATGTTCGACCGACATCATGTTGATCCGTTAGAATGCACAGACTGCCCTCCTAGTATGTGTGAGCTTAACCGCACTTGTCGGACTGTAGCTGTGCTCCACCTCTCCCACCGAACCTATCCAACTAACTGGTGCTGGTGCATGATTCTTTTCACCGTCCTCGTCGTAATACGCTCCAAGCCGGCAAACATGACCTAGGAAAACATCCTTAGGATGACTCCAACGGGGCGACCCAAACGGACGCGTGTTTGGTCCGTTTGGGTCGGGGAACGAACGCGCGTCCGCCCCTTTCTGGGCAGTGCGCCCAACAGGCCGACGCATCGAGTCCGCCCGGCCAGGGTTTTTGATCATTTTGATCATTTTTATCAATCCATACAAAACAAGTATATAGGAAACAAAATAAACCATGCAATCCAAATAATACAATCCAAATAATACAATCCAAATAATACAATCCAAATGGTTCATCAAATAGTTATTACAATCCAAATAATTCAGCAAATAATACAAATTGTTTCATAAATAACAAATTGTTTCATGCATAGTCTTACAAACCAAATAAAAATAAGACCAATAGTTCATCAAATGAAACTACTGGTTACCGTAGTGCTGCCAGATATGCTCCACCGAATCATTTTGGAGCTGGTTATGAGACACCTTCTCACGAATGTCACGATGGAAGTCGAGGAACTGATCAAATGTGGACGGTCCCTGGGGCTCAACCAACTGATCCTGAAACTGTCAAGCCTGATCATGCATACCCTCGTCGCGTTCGTCCTTCACGATCATGTTGTGCATGATCACACAAGTTGTTATCACCTCCCAGAGTTGGTCCTTGTCCCATGTCCTAGCGGGTGGCGAACAATAGCCCACCGTGACTGGAGGGCACCGAATGCACGCTCCACATCCTTTCTAGCACTCTCTTGTTTCTTGGCGAATCTCTTCTTCTCATCATTGGGATTGAAGATGGTCTTCACAAAAGTAGTTCATGTAGGATAAATCCCATCAGCAAGATAATAAGGCTTGTCATACTCGTGACCATTGATCTCATAGGTCACCTGGGGTGTGAGGCCATTGACGAGCCTGTTGAACATCGGAGACCGTTGCAGCACGTTGATGTCATTGTGCGAGCCGGCCATGCCAAAAAACGAGTGCCAAATCCACAAATCTTGTGATGCCACGACCTCAAACACGACCGTGCACGCCCCAACATGGCCCTTGTACTGCCCCTGCCAAGAAAATTGGCAGTTTCTCCACTCCCAGTGCATACAATCTATACTGCCAACCATCTCAGGGAACCCTCTTGCCTCGTTGATGGCCAAGAGCCGGGTCATGTCGGCAGCATTGGGCTCCCTCAAGTACTCGAGGCCGAACACCTGCACCACGGCCTTGCAAAACTTGTACATTGCTTCTTGGCACGTGGACTCGCTCATCCGCACGTACTCGTCCACAAGATCACCGGTAATTCCATATGCAAGCATGCGAACAGAGGGCACGTGGTATGATGAGAAACCGAGGGCACCACATTGCATATGAAATAGTCATCAAAATGCATCACCCCCAACCGGATACGGTTGAACAAAGATCTTCTCATCCGGAAACGGCGCCGGAAAATCTTGGGAGGATACGTGGGTCTGTGGGGACGAAAGTAGTC
Source organism: Poa pratensis (assembly GCA_947311845.1). Taxonomy (NCBI): domain Eukaryota; kingdom Viridiplantae; phylum Streptophyta; class Magnoliopsida; order Poales; family Poaceae; genus Poa; species Poa pratensis. The sequence goes on from CAMZMU010000105.1 coordinate 3,559,054, forward strand.
CCCCTAGAGCTGGAGTTGCTCAGCTCTCCGGTTCCGGTCCAATGCAGGAGAACGGCCCGACAACGAGCCTCGGAACACCGGCTACATCCTCTCAATGTACTCATTAACGATGAGGGTGGCAACCAGGCCGTCACTCTCATCGTCCGAGGAATCATCCGATGATGACACGCACATGATGTAGTTCTTGTAGTACCATTTATCGGAGCTATCCATGGCCGAGTTCGTACCTGAGTTGGTGCCGGGGCTGACGGCCGAACACCTTGTGGGCGGCGTTGGTGTCGCGGGCGCTCCGAGAGATGTGGCCGCAAGATTCACCGGCCGTGGCTGGGAGGAAGCAGCTCCGGTGACGGCGGGGAAGAGGAGCAGGAGATGGCGTCCCCGGAATGACCTGCGGTGCCAAATCTAGGGTGCGACGGAGGGGTGGCGGGAGGGGCGAGAGAGGCGGAGTAGAGAGGCGGAGGTGCGGGCCAGGGGCGGACTAGGGCAGGACACAATAGCGTTGCGCTCGCGTCCGCGCCCGACGCATCGGTGGCCCAAATTTGGGCCAAGAATGGGTCGCGGCGGACAAAAAAACGGACCACGGTCCATTTGCGTCGCCCCGTTGGGCCGTGTTTTTGGCTCCCACGGACAGGAACGGAGGCGCACGGACTCGATGCGTCGCCCCGTTGGAGTCATCCTTATAAACCTGATCTTTTTTTTTTGCATGGTTATAAACCTGACCTTGACAGTTCCTATCTGCCGCACAATTAACCTTTTCTTGTCTTGTTTGCACATAGCTTCTCCGTGTATGTACAGGAACCTTTTTTTTTTGCACGCAAATCTCACGCGATGCTGATTTCCGATCGATCCGTGCGAGCGCCCCCAGGTCCTATCCTTGCACGCTTGCCCACTAGGCCGTTCGCCTGGGCGGACGGACCTCTATGCCTTGTCTCAGTGCTTCATGGCCTCCTTACCCAGTGGCCTCAGCCTTTTAGAAGGGAGTGGACTCATTGGAGTCGAACGCGAGTTTTTTTTTTGAATTTTTAACCACACTATATTAGGTTAGCAAGCCGCCTCATGAAAAACCTTCCAGTGCCCGCAGGTACCCTGGAAATAGGGAACTAAAATTTTGGAAAACTCTTGGTTGGATGACAACCCTTTATCATTGGAATATACGTCTCTATATAATATCGTGTGACATAAAAAAGTTTGATTGTAAATGTTATATTGTTGGCACCCTGAATATTGAGTTTCGGGGGGCTATAACTAGAGACAAATTGATTTTGTTGCTGCAAGTAGTGGAGACACTTATGTGAGCCTAACTTTATATGGGCTATAACTTGTGAAATATTAAGTTTGCATTGAAAATTAAGTTTTTAATGTGGTTTCTCTATGGATATAATCTGGTTAAAAGGCGTTGGACGTGATGAAAAAATGTGTTTTTATTCAAAGGAGTCTAGGAGCATTTGTTCACCTTATGTCCTTTTGCGCATCTCATCTGAAGAGCAGATCACTATACGTTTAATATATCTCCTCCAGTGAATATTACTAATATGTTTTTAATAGGTCAAATGGGACCGATAAGAAAAATCCCAAATTCATGTAGGTTTCATATTTTTCTTAGGGTAATTTGGAATTGTTAAAATATTTAACAAGACTGAAGTTGCTCACTTTTTGCAAGTTATTCAGAGAGCTACCTAGTCTCCGGCCATAAGTGACTATACTTTTAGATTTGTGCTAAGTCAATTTTTTTATCAACTTTGCCAACTTTATAGACTAAAACAATAATATTTACAACATCAAATCAATATCACTAGATGCATCTTGAAATATAGTTTCATAATTTACTAATTTAATATTTAATGTAACAGATATTGCAAATTTTGATAAAGTTGGTCAAACTTTTTTTTTGACTTCGAACAAAAACTAGGAAATATACTTATTTGTTGAACAGAGTGAGCTACTGAATACACAATTACACATGTGTTTTTTTTTTACTACCAGTACTCCGGGTTATCATCCACCATGGTGGCTGACGTATTCTACAAGATTATAAGATGCATGCAGATGCGTTTTGTTTTCTTTTTTTCGGTTGATTGAAATGTTGCTACCTTGTCCAGCCTCTGAGCCGTAAACGTTAACTTTACGCAATAAACATTTGGTTGTGTGAATCGTCTGGACCCATGCAGAGACTGGGTACCCCGGGTTATGCTCGATTTTTCAAACGAAGAAATACGACAACTGCATGAAAGCTATCTACTCCTACTCCATATTTTATCTTATCGAGGAAGCAAGTGAGGATGGAAGTGAACTTGATGCTCCTCTCATGCACGGGGAAGTGGGCAGTCCTCTATCCCTGTGAAGTCATGGATCAGATCTAGCCACCTTCACACATTTGCATCCATATCTACCCCCAAGCAATTAAACCATATAAACACGAGCAAGCACGAGCTCGTGTCAGTCGAAGTCGTCGTGAAGTCATGGAACGCCGTGCTCGCCGACGTGCCCGCCCGCGAACGCCGGGTCCATGCACGCCGCCGTGTCCCCCTCGCCGTGCATATAAATACCGCGTCCATCGTCTTGCTCCTCCATGCCCATCTCAGTCTCACACCCTACTCCTTAATCGTAGCTTAGCAGTCAGCAGTAGCAGCCATGGGGCGTAGTACGGGTAGCGTTATGTGGTGTGTCCTGCTCGCCGGGCTTCTCCTGGCGGCGGCGGAGGTAGAGGCCGGACGGGTACACAAGGTCGGCGACACCGTATATGAATGCATTGAGATATGTCGACTCAACCACCCCAGGGATGACATCGCAAGGTTCCAGTGCATAATGGGCTGCGGTAAACCAACCATTGCAGCAGCTGGGTCGGTCGACATGGCCGGGCACGCGGAGGAGGACGGCGCCGCCGCTGGCGGTGACGGTGCCATCCTTCAGGTGGTGTAAGCCGGCCCTGGCGGACAATCTTTCAGGTCTTTCCTTCGAGTTGTGTCTTTGTCTTTGCTGCTTGAATGCTGCCCTTAGCTGCAAGTTCGCAGGCTGATGCTGCCGTGCCCTAGGTTGCGCGAGCGCGTGTTTAGAGCCCTAAACGGTTTACTATGTAATCGCAAATCTGTTGCATGAAATAAATATTGGGTTCTGTTAAATCACGAGACCTTGTACGACCGTCCAACATCGTCATCCGAAGACCAGATCGACCAATACTGGTAGCCAGTAGGGATAATTAAGTGTATTTTCTGGGGTGAGAGACTAAGCAAATCGCCGGCGATCTCTGTTTTGTAAGAGGTTCTGCTTAACACTTTGTATCTTGTGGCCGACTGACTTTATTAATCGAAAGTTTAGGCTTTTTAGACTCTTTTCTAAAAAAGAGCAAACAAGAGGAAGCAGCAAGTTCGGAGCTTCACTGTCTTCAATTTTGGGCCAGCCGGCTGTAGAGTTGACCGCAGGTCCACCAGCGGTTCTTCCAGCACAACCTAGGCGGGGTCACTCAGTCCGCTGACGGCAGCCGATCAGACCTCCTCTTCCTCGGCGGCGACTCGGCGAGAGGAACTCTATTGAGGAATGCTGCCACATGACATGAGCATCTCCGCGTGAGATGTGAAATCATACTCAACACATGCCGTGTGAAGTCCATTGGGCCGGGTCCAAAAAAGCCAGACCTATCCATACACAAAATCGCCCCCATCAACCCAATGGGTGTCTACATGACATGAGTATCCTCCGAAAGTCCCCATCGGCCCAATGGCAATGGGTGTCACTGGTGATCTTTCTGGCCAGTAGGGGAGTCTTCACGTGCACATACATTTGTGTTCCCCTACACTAGGCGCGCCTCAAAACAACAAACTTCCACCGTTCATCGACAAGATTGGGAACGACTTGCAGGGTGGAAGGAGAAGCACTTCACCAAAGAGGGAAGCGTGCGAGATCGGTCCTCTCGTCAATGGTCATCTGCTATCTAAAATAAACTTTCCTCCCAAGTGTGTGATTAGAAAATCGACAAACTTTGAAGAAAATTCATATTGATGAAGGGGACCATGGACCCGAGAATGACAAGCAACCCCTTGGTCGATTGGAACATGTTGTGCAAATCGACCCCCCTCGGCGGAGTTGGCCTATTGGACATGGAATTTGGCCGGGCATTTGCACCTTCCTTGGTCGTGGCTTGGTTGAACTGCCACAAATATGGATCTTTCCGAGACTCCACTACCACCACTCTTTGGTACGGCGCCAAATGCCTCTTCGGGCATGATTCATGGCATGCGGTTGGTCTTCTCAAGAAGCTCTTTCCCAACTGATTCGTCACCCGACGAGAAAAAAACTGAATGGTCATAACAAAGGTGGAGAACATGAGTTGCATACGTTCCCTTCAAAATTACTATGAGCGGCTTATAGCCTTCACTGATCGCGGGGCATCATGTACAGCTCCTACCACAGTCAGACGCAATCGTGTGGAGATGGAATGCCTCTTGAGATAGTTCATGGGTGGCCACGCAACCTACGACACGAAGAAGATTTGGAGAGCTATGCCGAGCTAAAATGCAGGTTCTTCGTGTGTCTAGTAGCACATGGGAAAATACGAGCGGTTGATGGATGGCCACATGCCCCCATCTGCATGTGCTTTGTTTCATTCATTTGAAGCAGCAGCAGTCTGTGATTATGTGCTTGTATCTTGTAACATTTCGATGCGGACGGTTGCCACGACGGGACCCTTTCTTTTGACGGGTGGTGGCACCTACTCTCTCCGTTCCAAATTAGATGACTTTCATTTGTCCACATGTGGATGTATTTAGACATGTTACAAGTATAGATACATCCATGTTTGAACAAATGGAAGTCATCTAATTTAGAACGGAGTGAGTACATTGCTAATTTCCCCAAGAAGGAGAAGCGCACCGCTTGTGGGACCATCACGTATATTTGTTCGGGCTTTGGAAGGGGAGAAACGGGAGGATCATCAAGAACACAGGCGTAGCTTAGTGGAGGCCAACATGGGCCATGGCCCCCCCAACTAAATCAAAATTTGCATAGTAGTACTATGTATTTAGCATTTTTACCATGCAAAACAAAAAAAAATCAAAATGGCCCCCTCAACTGTCATCTAATTTCTTTTGGCCCCTCCTTCAATGATGCTGAAGCTCCGCCACTGATCAAGAATGTGGTGCTTCCATTACTGTATGCGATGTGATTTATCCGAGATCACCTAGTAGGTATATTCCTTCACAGAATACCCCGGAGACGGAAATGGCTAGTTGAGTCTTTTCCATATTTTGCTTCCTTCTAAGTTTTTTTTGAGAGTTTCTGATGCAAAACATAGGAATGCAAAACAAAAGAAAACTACATAAATTGTCATTTGGACGGTGGAAAAGCACGGAAAAAATATGTCGATCCTACGCGAATGAGTCTAAAAAGAGGTTAGAGTTGATGATGAAATTACTATAAAATTGAGGTGTAGGAATGCAATAAATATAAATTTTAGATGTGTCATTAATCAAAAAGGTTTCCTTAGGGAAAAAATCTCATGGATCAAATTCCTCCAAAAATTGTGTAAAAAACTTTCCAGTGGGCCCTAATTGAATGACAGAGTGCATGTCGTTACTCTTAAAAAAATCCCATGATCCAATGAGCTTATACACAGAAAATATTACCACGGATTGATTGAAATCCTCCAAAATGGTTGAAATTTAGTCCAATCCAAAAGGCCCGAAGTCTCCGAAAAACGATAAAACACCGCGACCACCGGCCGCCCCCTTCTCCGCCGTGTGACCACTGACCTCCACCACTTTCCCTCCTCCTCGGCCGTTTCGCGCCCAAACCCCAATCGCCGCCCAAATGCCGCCGCCGCCGCCGCACGAGGCGTTCGCCGCCGACGACGGCGAGGCAGACGAGTGTAGCGAACACGTCCTTATGCTCGCCGAGTTCCTCCGCCGTTTCCACCTTGACGACCTCCACCGCATCCTCCTCCACCCGAGACCACGCTCCACTTCCCCCTCGTCATCGAGTGAGTACTCCTTCCAATTCCCCCCTTCCCCTTCTGCTACCCCGAACCCTAACCCCGTCTCCTCTCGCAGCTACGCGGAGCTCCTGGAGTTCGACACTGGCTTGGGCCAAATGCTCTACTACAACCCCAGGGGCTTCCTCCCCCTCTTCGACGCCGCCGCTAAACGCGCCCAGGTGAGCCAACCTGCTGTACAACCCGCGTATCGTCCTCTCCATCCCCGCTTGTTTCAGAGCAATTTGGTCTTCGCAGAGTGAGGTGCTGAGCATTCCGAGAAAGAACGAGGCCTTGGGTAGTCCGGATGAACTGGGTCTGAAGCCCGCCGGGGTGCAGAAGGAGTTCGTGCACGTGCGCGTCAATACCTGCGGGTCGCCACTTGAATTCCCTGGTGCGCTCACGCATGCGACTTTCCTGTTTGTCGAAATGCTCGCGAGATTGTTTGATCGCCTGGTTTTCTAGTTGTTCACCGGTTTCCTGATTTGGCTAGGATGGTGTTATTTTTGCAGAATCGACGCCGAGCATTGGGAAGGTAAGGGTGAAGCATAGGGGGGTTCTTCTGACTTTGAAGGGACCGTGATCAGGTCAGGCGGTGTGAAGATGATCGAGGGCAAGCGGGAGTATCAATGCAGGAAATGCAACCACAGGTTCGTGATGCATGTTCAGGACTTCATACTTACTGTATACCAGACTACTAGTATTGGCTGGAATTGAGACCCTTGCATCTGAAACTAGTATTGGCTTGTGAAGCATAATTGTGAACTGCATATAAGTGTAATTTAGCAATTTAGATTAGGCAGAGGCTTTTCGCAAGAAACCAGATAAAGTATCTTATCTTCCTGAACTGAAGTCGATAGCCGTTTTCATGTGTAACTAAATACTCGTAGTTGTGCTGGCAAGATTATCATCTTCTATTTCAATTCTGAGAGACACTACCCTATTCGGTGTCTTAAGCCTGCAAGCCAAACGCTGGGTAAGCAAGTTTGCAATCAGAGTTCAAGCTTCTCTTTTTTATGTAGCTGAAAAGCATGCAGTGTGAGAGGCTTAAGTGCTTAACTAAAGAAGTAGCATAGTTTCTAAGAATTGAGTGAGATGCATTCAGAGACTGAATCGATTCCTTGCTGGCCTGGCTGAGAACTTCAGATATAGAAATTTGTGCCTCCTTAACATGCGGCGATCTCCTCATTACTTCTTACAAAGCATGTTGAATGTCATGACCATACATTATGGCATAGATACACCAGTCCTTAATTTACTTGTATATTGAATAGGTTCCCCTGCTATCCTGAGCTAGAGGCTGGAAATCGTATAACTCTTCCTGCATCTTGCCCATCTAAGGTATTGCATTTCCTTGTTTCTTTTTGAAATGAAAGTAGAGTAGGATTTGATTGAGTGAAAAAACAGTCTTAATGTTTCTGGTTCTACCTATATTGATCCACCTCTGGTGGACAGTGGTATTATGGCCAATGCACATGCTGTCTATTTTTCTTTTTTACCTGTTTACATTTTAGTTATTTGACACTGTACACCATCTCCTGTGGAAGTATCTACTAATTGTTTAGCTATTCATCCAGAGTTCAAAAGGCTGTCAAAGTGCTTCTTTCCAGTTAATTGAAGATAGCATAACCTGTCATGATTACCAAGAAATGAAAATCCAAGAAAGTGTACAACTTCTGGATGTTGGGTCTATACCCCGTTCAATGCCCGTCATTTTGATGGATGACCTTGTTGATATTGTTAAAGCTGGAGGTAAGTAGCCTCTATGGGCTCATCCATTTATAGGATTCTGTCAGAAGTTGTGTTTCGATAATCTTGAAAGAAAATCACAGTGCTTAGTCTTTATATAAGGAACTTAAACAGATGATTTAGTATATTTCTTATGTTGATTTCTCATTGTTCCCAACTAAGAAGTGATGTGTTTCTTTTGCCTGGATTGCATCCTATACAGCCCCCATTGCTAATGTAGCTTGGTCTCCTGATGTTGATGTTCACTCAGTGTATTTTTTCTTTCAGATGACGTCATCGTTACTGGTGTATTGACTGCAAAGTGGTCCTCTGATGTTAAGGATGTGCGTTGCAACCTTGATCCTGTGTTTATTGCCAATTACGCGAGGTAATTGATAAGTTGTACTATGGTTCCTATCCAACTTTAGCTTTGGTAAAGTAGTGATTGTAATTTCCTTCCCATTTCGTGATCTTTGATTTATGCACATTAATCAATATGGTTTGTCATAGATTAAGTATGGATGCTTACTCTTTGAAGATTTTTTTTCATTAGATAGCATGCTAATAAAGAACCTGCAAGTACTCATTCACTTTTCTCCAGATCGATCAAAGCAATACCAATAAGCGTTAATATGTTATTGGCTTATTGCCACCCCAGAAAATCTGTGGAATCGCTGTTGATGTTCTGTCGTGCTAGTATATTGAGTTTGTGTTGAAAAATGGAAAACTTTTCACGTAATAGATATGTCTATGTCTACATGATCATAGGATCTTATGTGATGGATGTGATGGAAAGCCTTCCTCCACAGTTTGTGATGCGAGTAGACGATTTATTTCACTTCCACTCATTGCACTGTAGTTTCTTTTTGGATCATCTACAGAACTATTTGGATGCCTCATGGTTAACTTCTGCTCAACACTTTCGGGTTGCTGAGTTGTGAAGTTTGAACAATGCTAGTACCTTCTCTAGTGCTGATTTTATGAATGGGTTATGTTATGTCTGTGTGCTGTGTTCTACAGGAGAACTAATGAGCTGAAGTCAGGTATAGACATCCCTGAGGAAATTATTAAGGAGTTCGATATTTTCTGGGAAGAGCACAGAGATACTCCACTAAAAGGTGCTTAAACTGTCTGGATCTTTCCGTCTGTTTAGAGGAGCTCCAGAGAGCCAGTCCACTACAAAGAAGGCATTGGTCCTGCATGTAAAAAAGGGAAAACAGCAAAATCGTGGTGCATTTGGGAGGATTGAACCCTAGACAGACCTTGACATTCACAAGGATAGTGTTTTCTATGAAAGCAAGAGTACTTATTTTATTAATTGCTAGACACCAATCCTGTATAACATTAACATAAGATTCACCATGCAATTCTATATCCGTGGCCTAAACCCAGTGTGCTATCATTCAAGCATTACAATTTGCACAAATGCCTGCCAGTTTGAAATTATAGTTGGCATGCTTCTAGTTATCAAGCTTCAGGTGGAAAACTCTCTCCCATCCTTGCCAGCTACCCTGACCTTCCATATCTCAATTGCATCCTAGAGTGTTTTCATTGCCATTTAATCGCTGATATAAGTTACATATTTTTCCTTTTGGGTACATAGGAAGAAATGAAATCTTGAAAGGCATTTGTCCTCAGATTTATGGGCTATTCACGGTAAAGCTTGCAGGTATGCTACTTTCTGTCAGTAAAAGCTGGTGTTTTAGCCTTGTCTGGAAGGAATTCATTAACTATCTTTTTCTTAAGCAATGCTGTTATAACATTTTAATTATTCATGATGTATTTAATTTTCAGTTGCTCTGACACTGATTGGCGGAGTGCAGCATGTTGATGCTTCTGGAACAAAGGTTCGTGGTGAACCACATATGCTTCTCGTTGGTGATCCAGGTACTAATGTTTGTTATCACATGCTTTACTGAGATATGATCATTATATGACACTGAAAATGTATATATGGACAGAAGGGTTCTACAAGATTTTTGTTTGTACTCACACTAAGAGTCGCACAAGATATACAACCCCCTGCCACCTTCCCCTCGAAAATTACATATTCAAATTTTCACGTTAATATGCACTTCGACATTTCACAATAATAGCTGAATGCCCTTGCATTGCTACATAAATAAAAAATATCATTTAGCATGTCAGTGTCCATCATGACCACAAAAACTGATTTTGAGTTAGAAAAAAGTGAAACAACTTACAAATAGCAGAACTGTAAAAGTAATCATATGGTATATTTTTGCAAACCCTAAAACGAGATGTTAGAGATCTTGGAGAGATGGCCCACCAGTTATGAAGGCGGAGAGTAGATGGGTTGGCAGATGAATCATCACACCAATTCAAATACTTATGGGAGTAAATACAAATATTTTAGCTTATGATTGCAGATCTCGTGTCTCTTTGGATTTCATTGGTGTTTATTTCCTGTGCAGCATCCAAATGTCTCGCCAGCAAAAATCCTGTGCATTTCAATCTTGTGATTTTCCTATTCCTATGTTTTCTATTTCCTGCAATCCAGTGAGGCCCTGAAGTAGTAAAGGCAAGGTCACAAGTGATACTGTTCCACAGTTTAGACACATGGCATGACAAGCAAACATAAGACAGATGGATGGAACAAGGAGCCTACTACCGCATAGGATTCTGTTTACTCTCAGTTATTGGAAGGAACCCGTGGACATGATTGCACCAAAATCAGCTCACAGCCTGTTTATGTGTGGAAGGGGGGTGGGGGAATGCTTTGGTCGTACTAAACCCAAAGTGGCTTCCACTAGTAGCCTACTAGATACACTCTAAAAGCTTTTACACTGTTAAAAATATAAATACGTCCTAAAACCTACAAGATTGCAATGGTTACTCTTCCATACCACATGCAGGATTGTGAATATACATTTGATGTAACTGTATAGTGCTTCATTGAAATCCAGGTACTGGTAAATCCAGTTTTTGAAGTTTGCTGCTAAATTGAGCAACCGTTCTGTGATTACAACTGGTCTTGGAAGTACCAGTGCTGGTTTGACTGTCACTGCTGTCAAGGATGGAGGTATTTATGCTCTAGTGTTTGACATCACCATTCCTTGTCAGCATTATGAATTATTTTGGCGTCATCTTCATTTGACATTAGTACTGGTTTTGTTGGTTCCATTATTGTTTTGCATTTAATGATAGGTGAGTGGATGCTTGAGGCTGGTGCCCTTGTTCTTGCTGATGGTGGTTTATGCTGCATAGATGAATTTGATAGGTTTGACTGTTTATTTCTGCAATCTCTACCTGGTACCTTTATTTGCCTATGTAATCAGTGGCTCTTGTTTTATCTGAGAAAAGAGATCCAGTCCCCGATCTGTCATACAACTGTCCTGACATTATTAAAATATTGGAATGGATTATTACGAGAAATTATGTCATATATGAGATTCACTAATATATCAGATCCTTGTATATTTAGCTTAGATGATCTCATCTGGACAACAAAAATAAGACACCTGCACTTCACTTGATAATAGCCTCTGCTGTTCGAATCTCCTGTACTAGATAATAACCTCATCCACTTTTCCACCAAAAAATGTACCCAAAAGTTTCCACTGTTCTTTTTACTCTTAGAATTAATTCTTAGGAGCTTCATAATGGTCAATGCAAACACTTTTGACTACTCTGTCCTGTATATGAATTATCTCACTTCACAACTGAAACGCCATAGCTCTGGCCTCATTTCAAAAGCCCCTGTGCAGGTCAAAATAAGTAGTTTAAAGGTGAACCTACACCTCCCCAGACCCAGTCAGCCTGATGCCTGCTTGCCTACACTCATGTTCCTTACTTTCTGCACAGTGCACACACTGTAATGTGGGGCCACACACCAGGCTTGCTGCCGGTGGGAGTACAGATAAGTTTGATATCTAAGTTTGTTGTTTTATTAAATCAGTTTGTTATCCCGAGAAAGGATCCCCTCTGGATTAGACTAGTTTCTTTGTTCGGATTTAATGCCTTCATATGAAGACGCTTAGCCTATGAAATAAAGCAAGCAAGAATATTTGTCGATCTACCTCCCAATCCCATAGCTCTGGGGACCTGCACTACCAGCCCCGCCTCCCATCAAGCTACTATGATCTCCCATATAATATGCATGCATATTTCAGTGGTTTTATCCGATGCATTTTTCATGATAAATGCATATCTTTCCTTATTGGAGTGTTGCCAGACATGATATTGGCAATATCTGTAAACCTCAATGCCTTATCTGACATGTTTCCTGTCTAACATTGTCATCAATAGTATGCGAGAGCATGACAGGACAACTATACATGAAGCCATGGAACAACAAACAATAAGCGTTGCGAAGGTACCATGCCTTTTTACTCAAAGCGATTGGCATTTAATTAGTCATTCACGCTCATCACCCGTGCACTTTGATCAAGCATTATCATTTTCTTATCTTACAGGCTGGACTGGTGACAACACTCAGTACGAGGACTACTGTCTTTGGTGCCACTAATCCCAAAGGACAATATGATTCTGATGAATGTAATGCACTTATACTCAAATAGTATAGCCATGCTACTTCAAAAAGTAAAAGAACTTAGGACAGTATTTCAGGCACCACATATTTTTTCTTCGAGAAAACGCAAAGGACCTTTGCCTTTCATTTCATAGAAAATATAGAGTTTAATTACAATCCTCCTAGGAGGCAGATTGACTTCTTCAGTCTCAACGATGACAGCACAACGTGTAAATTCTGTTAAGTTTGCAACTCAATCAAGAGTGGCATAATCAGTACACAATGATGCCATAAATGCCTGCAAAACCACACATTAGCACTAGTACAGTAAATAATTTGAAGGTGCAATTGGCATAATGATATTTTTATTCAGCAATTTAGATTCATTTGAATGACATCCATAAACTTTGGAAACTCTTTTTAATCTACATTAGGATATTTGTTTAGCAAGGCATTCAGAAAGCGGATGCATACTTCTGAGCTGTTCGCCTATTGCAAAGGTCTTGACAAGTTTTCATCCAATCTGATCATTGTATCCATGCTTTTCCTTTCCAGCCTTATCCGTGAATACAACACTGTCAGGACCATTGTTGAGTAGATTTGATATAGTTCTTGTTCTCTTGGATAGAAAGAATCCTGATTTGGATGGCATAATTTCATCTCATATATTAGCCCAGGTACATTTCATTGCTTTTATGTTGAGCTTCCTCTCTTTTGTTGAGCTCACTCTTGTTTGGAAGATGGAAAATGGTCAAATCTTGTGTCTCCATTATACAGTCCGAACCTATATAAGTTTTGGGCTTCCTAGGCCTTGTTAGTTATTTACTCTACGCATATACATTAGCAATACCAATAACAACTCTATGTGGATGCAAATAATATAGCAGAATGTCATTCTGGAATAAATTGCTATATTAAGCACTTCTTTTTTGAAATTATGCAGAGCACTAAAGCAGAAAAAGAAAAGACCAGTGATCCTGGCGTAAAGAGCACCCTCCCTTCAGGCATAAAAGAGTGGACACTTCCCTTTTTAAGAAGGTAGATAGCCAACATGTTGAGCCTAGAGACTTGTGCTCTGAAATGCGAGTACATGTCTTTCATTACGATCTATTGAATTACTTTTTTGCCTCAGTAAGTGCTAGTTTAGACCATATGTGATGAGCAGCTGATTTTTTTAAGCTTATTTGGCTTGTTTGATAGTGCACTTTACTGCTGGGACTGTTTTTGTCATTGTCAATGATGTATAATGAGGCTTCATTATTCTAAAACCCAGGTATATCCACTATGTAAAACAGCGGTTTAAACCAGTGTTGACAAAGGAAGCAGAAAGAGTTATCTCAGGCTATTATCAGCTACAAAGGAGATCTGGAACACAGAATGCTGGTTAGCAAATCATTTATTTTTCCTTATAGAGTTCTGCAGCCTCTGAGAATCAGTATTTGTGCAGCGAGGACAACTGTGCGTATGCTTGAGAGTTTGATAAGGCTAGCGCAAGGCATGTTCTGTCATCTTCAGTGGACCTTTTCCCCTTTCAGATATGTTTTCTGACTCATATGTTGCCTCATTCTTACAGTTCTATTTTTTCCTGATGTAGCACATGCAAGATTAATGTTCAGAAATGAGGTTACACAACTTGATGCTATTGCTGCGATCTTATGCATCGAGTCCTCCATGACAATATCTGCAATCATAGACAGTTCTGGAAACGCTCTGAACTCCAATTTTCAAGAGAACCCTGATCAGGAGTGTATCCTAGCATATGATTTAGAACTGTATTTATTCAAGTATATCGAAGATTTAATTGATAATTGTTTGCTGTGCGCACCAGAGTTCTTGCCTATATCTTGGTACGGCCTTTAGGGAAAATAAAATATACTCTTTCATTAATATGTTAATTCGATGTCGAACAGCCTATTTTGGGCTATTGATTGGCTCATTGCCACTTGAAATACTTATATCAGGATATGCATACATGTTGATTATGTAAATATATAAGCAGTGATTGTTTGCCTTGACATGTTATAGATATTGAACAGGAGAAGATAATTCGTGGGAAGCTTGAGAAGGACGACTTACTATTCTAGTACATAATATATTAATTTCTGATGTAGCAACATGAAAATTTATGAACATACATGTATGTCATCTGCGGTTCTGCATAAGCCATATGCTAAGGTGATCTACTCTTGCTTTGAGTTATCAACTGTTATGTGCTATATTGGACTCTTGGTACTCAACCACAGTTGCCAGGATAAGAAGACTGACCAATTAGAGTAATCAGCATTCCTGAATAAACTACCTGTAATATCTGCATACAGCCACAAGGATATTGCCAATGCTGAATCTGTGTCAATTTGTTGTCGATTTTTTGTTTTATTGTACTATGGCAACCTATTAAAGTAAGAAAAGCCGTTCTAGGAAAACATGACATTTAAGCTAAAGCGCACAGATCATTCTTGCATCGTTAGCTGGCCTGATTGATGCTTAGCCTTTTGTCTTTGATATGTCGGATTCAGTTACTTGCCATCAGTGACTGAGCTAGAATTCTAGAATGGGTGTACAGAGTTCATAAATATTGTTCCACTATTTAATTAAGGTTAACATTGTATAGTTTTTTTTGAGAGACAATTGTATAGTCTTGTTTGCTGATCGAGCTGCACAATTTTGTACTCCCTCCGTTCGAAAATAAGTGTCTTAGATTTGCATAAAAGTGTATGTATCTAGACATGTTTCAAGTCTAAATACATCCACTTTTTGACAAATTTGAGACACTTATTTTTGGACGGAGGGAGTAAGATTTTTTCATAGCTACACAACATATTGCAATTTCCCTTAACACAGTATTATACTCCTACCTACTTATTTTTGTGTCTCCTTTCCAAATTAATGAGTGTACAAATTGTATTGAGTTTACTTCAAATTGACATTCCTAACGATACAGGATTTGTGGTGGAACCGTGAAGCAAGGTCTACTACCTGCATCCGCTCATTGTGCGTATGGTCATGGGCAGTATCCCAGAAAAACAGGTAGCGAAACATTTCTTACCACCCTGATGAGGAATATGCATTAACATGGTATCTTCCCATCCAAATTGCAAGAGACTGACTCGTTGAAATGAGGCTACTTAACCGTATCAACGTCAGCCTCGAATGTTGAGTGCTAAGTTTGAGCATGTATCCTCCCTCCGATCTAAATTAAGTGTCGTAGTTTTTGTCGTAGTTTTGAACTGGGGTTACCATGGTTTGTAAGGCGGTAAGGCGACCTAAGGCGCTGGGGGGCGCTCTACCGCTTAGGCGACGCCTAAGCGCCTAAGGCGGGCGCCTAAGCGCCTAAGACGGGCAAAAACCTAGGGCGCTGGGGGCGCTCTATCGCCTAAGCGTCCTAAGGCGGACGCCTTAAAAAGCATGGGGGTTACTACAACACTTATTATGGATCGTTGGGAGCACATTATTTAATTTTACCTGTTGCTTTGTAAATATCTGGGACTTAGCTAGTGCTGACACATGTACTTGGGCAAAAGAAAGTCATATTACTTATCCTAGAATCAACCGTCATCTCGTAACCTTTTCTTTTGTGGATATAAGCGTCTGTCATTCCTTGCTTGGTGAACCGTAAGATTCGTTGCTAGTTCTTGCTGGTGGAGCTACGCTATCAGAGTATCAGACCTTACTAGATGGACTTTGGGTAATACTAGTTCCAAGGCCGTCTACAAGGACTTCGGCAGGTTTTTCCCGGTTCCTTTCGGCCGATTATGATTCCATGTCTAGCAGAAAGTAGGAAGTTTAGCTTGAACCGAGTTGGGCGGTTTTCTGCATTCTTAACTTAAGAGGAACATTTCTTTTCTGTGATGAAAATGAATCCGTTGAGCACCTTTTCATTAAGTGTTCGTTTGCTAGAGACATTTGGCGATTAGTTCACTTTACCTTTAATGTTTACCCACCTACAAGTATTGCGAACTTGTTTGGTAGCTGGTTGAATGGGATAGACAAAGTTACAAAAGCGCGCATTCGGATTAGTGTTGCGGCCATATTGTGGGCTATTTGGAATTGTAGAAATGACATTGTTTTTAACAACACGAATTCAACTCATTATTTGCAGGTTATTCATAAGACGTGCTCTTGAATCCACTCATGGTCATTCCTGCTTCCTGCGGACCAGCGTGGACTTATGGATGCCGGATGTACCCGTATGCTGACGGTTGTGCGGGCTATTTTCAGTCAGGCTGGGTGGCGTCATTCTAGAAGAATAGATGCATAGTAAACTATTGTTTGAGTGACTGATCTTTGTAGCCACCTTAAGTGATCCATGAATTGTGAACTTGTACCCTTGAATATTTAATAATTGCGGATGGTTGTGTTCATCTCTTGGATGCAGAGGCCGGGGATCCACACCCCTTTATCTAAAAAGGCTACCGGGGAAGTGGTTGACGCTTGAAAAAACCTTGGGTTGGTTCACTAATCACCGGTGCAATCTGCCTATCAACAATGGCCTGACACTTACCAAATAATCTCTCCGTTTCAGATTAATCGTCACAGATTTAGGAAAAAAACATTACATAGATGTGATGTAAAAAAATCATAACAGAATTAATCCAAAGTATATATCCAACTAACGCGCCAACCACAACAAAAGCAAAAGCTAGTTTCCCTCTCTCAAAAGAAACCTCTGTTCTCAACAAACGATTGACACGATGAGCTGATCGAGATGACATGCAACCTACTCACGTACGGCACTGCCTCCACCCTGGCCTTCGTCCCTAGAAGAGTACCGAAGCCACAAGCCCTGCAAGGCCCAGGCCAGCGAGCGCCGTGGCCCTGAGCCCGGTGGCGCCCGACTCTGTCTGCTTGGCGGGCGGCGCGAGCACGGTCACCGGGGTCTTGGGCGTGGCGCCGCCGGTGCTGGTCGACGGGGACTCCGGGGTCGTGTCCGGCGTGGTGTCGGGGCTGTCCGGGGTCGGGGACGCCTTGGGCGCCGGGGAGGCCTTGGGAGGCGGCGAGGCGGCCGTGGCGGCGGCGACGTTGACGACGAGCTTCATGCCGTTGCTGCAGTGCCCGGTGACGCCGCAGATGAAGTAGTGCTTCCCCGCGGTCTTGAGCGCGACGGTGCTCGTGCCGCTGCCGCCGTCGTGCTGAGCGCGTTGGCCGCGGAGCACGACGCGTAGTCCGCCGCGCTCACCTCCGCCACGTTGTGCGCCCCGCCGGCGTAGTTGAACACTGCAGATTTGCCCCCTCCGTGCATGAGTAAACGCAAGTGGGCGACAGATCGACTACCTACCTGTGAGGAAAGGTGACTGACAGGTCGGTTGTAGGAAGTACTAACCGAGAGAATCGCCGACTTTGAGTTTCTTGCCGCTGGCCCAGGTGGTGTAGTCCGCGCCGGTCGTCCAGCCGGAGGTGTCGCCGACGGTGTACTTCGCCGCCGAGGCCATCGACGCGCAGCTCGCGATAAGGAGCAGCGCCGCCAAGGCCAGACTCGCGCCACCAGCTGAACCCATCGCAGCACAGCCAAGCTCAAAACCAACCAACCGAATGTGAAACGAGAATGCAGCAGTGTCAGACGGCGAAATGCGTTTGTCAGTTGAGATCAATCGATCGATGTGGAGTGCAGAGGATTGCAGGCCAGGGCGGCCCTTATAAACACGCGGCGCTGGCGATGGTACGTGTGCCGCGGCAGCTGGAGTTGGTGAAGTGGCTTCCGTTGGAGTTGGTTGGGAGCAGGAACCGCCGGTCCCGTGCCCTTTTCCAACACCTCCGCGAGCCTCCGACGCCTAGACACGAAATGCCTTAGAAAAGACTCTATTCCAGCTAGCTAATTAAGTACCACTGTTCGCTGGAACAATAGTCAATACGCAAACCTTTTGGATAGGGGAAAACACATGTTTTCCGTGATGAAAAAGTTTGCCGGCGTACCAGTTAATGCTTAACTCATTACTTTGTTTCTGTTGCGCCATCTTTCTCAAATCCATGGAGATCGATCTCAAATCCGGTTGGTGATCACGTACCTACCATGAGACGATTAGGTTTGCTCTGTGTCCGGAGCAGGTAGAGCTGCTAAGTACTTTTGTTTGTTGGTACCCTTTTGCTCGCTTTGTCAAAGTATCACATGCAGTTGAGTGAGCCTCATCTCATTTTGTAGTCTTCATTCAGGCTTCAGTCACTTTGCCCATTTGCATTGAGAATTTTGGTCCGAGTCTCGGAGATGAAGAATTCGTTAGTACATTTGGCCACAAAGAAATCTGATACACAACCCATGGAGTGTGCCCCCTTGGTGTATGTCTAAATTGACGAAGACACGTCTCAATTCACGAATCTTAACAAAATCTACGGCTCTACCACCTCACCAAAAGAGGTTCACTCCACTGAGCAGTACTCACAAAATAAATTATTCCGCATACCACAAAGACTCCTCAGGTTATGATAACAAAATGCAATCTTCACGTGCAGCATACGCAAGGGACGGGTCCTCGACAATTCATTGGTATTCGGCTGAATACTAAATACACGTTTTTTGGTAAAACAATAATATGTACTGTATTGTGTAGTCCAACATACTCCAATATTAGCCGAGCCATCAAATATTGAATAGGATGAAGCCGTAAAGTAGTTGATTAACTCTTACGAAGATGACTTGAGTTCAATACCTTGTCTCTACAGTTTTACCTTCTATTTTGTTTTTAAATTTGTAGGTGTATTATATATTTATACTCGTTTCTTTTCTTTCACATGCTTATAATTGAACAATACTAAAATATATTTTGTTATTTCATCTCTCTTTGCCTCTCTCTCTCTCTCTCTCTCTCTCTCTCTCTCTAGGTTGAGATATTTGGACATATAATTTGAAAATATATGCTAAAATTATGTCTTTATGACTGAATGCATTTCGTACAAGGTGGAATTATGCAATTAGTATATATGCTACAACATTGGCTGTATATTTTGTATTGAAAAGTAAAATTGTATTATTGATTTTTTAAGAACTCCTCGTCTCAAAACATGATCTTTGTTGATTTTTCATTTTAAAACATATTTCTTTAATACTAAAATTCTTGGTCGTCCACTCGCATGTGCATGACTTGCTTTTTAAAGAGTAGAGTTTCGAAAATTAAGGGTGTAACTAGGTGATGCCTCGATCAACTATACATACACTTTGGCTAGTAAGTGCGCTCGTTTGGTAGGGTGCAGCAGTTTCTCGTTTCCTTGGGGGCATGCCCTGGAGAGCAGGGCCACAGAAAAACGGCCATGAGCCATGTTGTTGCCCTAGTTTGGTAGCCCGCAGCTAGGTTAGTCGCATCAGATGAGTAAACAAAACCACCTTGTTTGGTTCGATGCAGTCTTTGCTTTTGGGCTGAGCTGGAACGAGGGCACAATGTTTGGTTGCATGCAAGCAGCCCGCTACGGTTACCATAGTTCAAACATGGTGAGATTACCATGCTATGATCATATAATCGATCATACTCTAAAACAGAAGAGTTTCACAATCACCACAACCAGGACGATGATGATGAAGTCCTTGATTCTACTACCTACCACCTGATTACCCACATCGGCTACCACCTCATTAGCCACCACCTGAGCTATCATTTGATGTTCTATCACCTCATCAGCTACTACCTCATTGCTGTTCAAATAGTTCAAGTAGTTCTCCTGAGCCTCTTGCAAAGTTTCGAACCCCTGATAGTTGTTGTTGGAGAACCCTGTCACTTGTTCATGGCAGCTCCGCCAGGAATTGTACACACCTAGACACCTTCCTCTCTACACAACGTACCAGTTCATCTACAAACAACACAAAGATCAACATAAACAGAAGAACATCATCACAAGTCACATGATCAACATCAATACAAGCATGAGAATGTGTCTCTAACATAAAACTACTCCAGCATGCATGATACTTACAAAAGTAGGATCACGAGTTCATCCTACAACTATGGTGTTAAACCTACCACCACATCAAAAAGTGGGTGTCATCCTACCATCACCATCACCAGCAAGTTCACCATCATCTGAGGGGTTAGTATATACCACCTCATCAAAATATACAGGCCATACGACAAGTTTGTAAGCCCTAGCTAAGCCAAAATATACACCATCATCATCATCATCATCATCATCACTTCATCTTCATCATGCTTCTGCTGCTACCACCCCTCACCAGCACCACAGTGCAATCTCAGTCGGTGTAGTACTTGCCCAGGAAAGACCTGAGCCAGAGGGTCCTGTGCTGCTCTGTCATGCCGACGAAATTGACACCCTGTGCCTTGTGGTCGACGAGGTGGCTGAGAGCCACCATCAGAGCCTCCTCAGTGAATCCAACAGAGTCCATGACAGCATTGTACAGGTCAGGGTGCATGTCCGTCGGCTTGCTTTCCCTGATGGCCTGGGCAACCTTCTTGACAGCTTCTGTCATGCTGGCAAAGGCTTGGATCTCTTCCTCACCGAGGGCACCTCTCTTCCTCTTCACTCCATGGGCGTGGCTGGGTACATCTCCCTTCCTGGGCGGAGGACCATCGAGGATCACGGTGTCGAACTCCTGCGTGTCGGCATCCTCCGGCAGAGGCGTGCCAAGGGGAGTACCTGAGCCCATGGCCAACTTGTCGGTGGCCAAACCAAAGGTGAAGATCATTTGCATCTGTGGGTAGTTCAGAATAGGCTTGTTAAGAAACTCAGTGTCCTTGGGGTGATCCTACGACTGGAAGATGAGTGTGTTAGAAGGGATTGTTAGTACTAGTTTCAGGAGAACATATTGTTAGTACACAGATTGCTCACCATGATGTGGCCCGTGTAGTGTGCATCTTCGAGGATGATGGTGTGGGTCTCCTCGCACCACTGAGCGCCGCTCAAATCTCTGAGCTTGCTCACATGCACCCACCTCAGCCTCCACTTCCTCAGGTGGTTGTACACCTGAGTTGAGGTCACCTCTGCCCCACAGTGTGCAAAGAGAGCCTGGGCGCAAGCTTTGAGATGCACCTCTTTAAAACCCTTGTCTGTCCTCACCCTAGACCTGATGAGAGTAGTCATGTGCTTAAGCACGAAGGTTGACATGAATGGAAGCCATTTCATGGTTGCTTTGGCCTGGGCCTTGTTCTTGGCAATCTGTTGGTTCACCATCGTAGCCACGGAGTGCACACCATCGTGCACAACACCGAACGGCGCGGAGTCGTTCATGCCGTAATCTGACATAGGTTGAGAGTCATCGACGTATGAAGGGATTTGCGAGTCCAATTGGGACGAGTGACATACTAAGGTCCTCACTCTTGAACTCCTACATCGATGACGAGGACACAACGTAGTAAGCTACCAGATCTACCATAGTTAGTTCTTCCGAAGCAAGCACATGTACAAAATTAACATCACAGCTAACAGATCTACAAAACCTACCACAAGTACAGAACTAACATCAAATCTAACAGATCTACCCAACCTAGCACATTAGCTACAAGGATAGATCATAGATACAACATCAACGACCACTAACAGAGCTCAGATCTAGAACATCCTACACATATGAACCCTAGAAAGCAAGGTTTCGTCACTTAAATCCATCGCTGGAGACGTCAGAAGACGAGCGGTATCCGAGTCGAGGAGGGTGCCGCCGCGTAGTACCTAGCCGCTCCGCTGCTGCCTGCCGGTGAAGAGTAAGCCGCCGACGCCGCTTACCTAGGAGATCAGACCGGAGACCTCGAGTGGATGAAAATGGTGAGCTTCGTGAAAGCGGTGAGAGTAGAGAGTGTATATAGGGGAGGGTTTTGGGCGGGAGGTGACGCAAACTCTCCCGCCGAGATTTTCGCTGCACCGTGGGAGCTCCCGCCATCTCCGAATCGCACGAGCTCGGCGCAGGGCGGATGGGGAATCTGCACGAGGGAAGAGAAACGAGCCTGGCTCCCTGGAAATGGCTGATTCGGCCGTTCCTATGGGGCCTGGCCCGAGGGTGCTTTAAACTTCGCGCTGGCCAGGCCCAACGCCTCTTGCGGGCTACCAAACAGCGAACTCTTGCAGCTAGCGGGCCTGGCTGCAGCCTACCAAACACGCCCTAAAACTTATGTTAAATCCTACCGATCATCTTGACAGTTTGCACAAGAGATTTGAGCATGCAACCAGGTGAGCAAAGCATTGAAATAAAGAGCAGTTCTTTTGGCACAAAAAAAAACTTTACCCGCTAAACTTTTCCTAGGGTTTAGATAACACCACCTAACTTCGAAATGTTCTACTCCCTCCGTCCAAAAATAAGTGTCTTAAGTTTGCCCAAAAGTGGATGTATCTATACATAAAACATGTCTAGATACATTTACTCTTGTGCAAATTTGAGACACTTATTTTGGGACGGAGGGAGTAGCTTATTAGGAAAACCTCACCAATTGACCATTTTTGACCACCTTGACTCTCTTTTTTCCTAGTCAGCGGTGTCATGTAAACAATTTTCTCGCTCCTATATACTCCCTCCGTTCGGATTTAATTGACACACATTTTGTTACACACGGATGTATCTAGACATCAAACAAGTATAGATACATCCATATTTGGACAAAACCAAGTCAATTAATTTGGAACGGAGGGAGTATATGTCTTGTTAGTTCTTCTCCCTCGCCGTTTTGAAACTTAACCAACAGGTTTCTCTCAGACCTATTGTTAATCGAGCTTAACATTTTGGTAATTTTTGGTTTATATAAAATTATATTTCCTCCAATTTGAATTTTGAAAAAACCTCAATTTTGTACCCAGTTTTTTAGAAACCCTAGTAAAAGAATAACCCAATTTCAAAAATAGAGAAATTTTAGCTAATTTTAACATTAGGTTTGAGATAAAATGCTTAGCTAGGTTTGAAGCTCAAAATTCAAGTTCCACACATACAATTGGGAAAAATCCCCGTGAATCAAATAAATTTAACCTACCGATGTGGTAAATTTTGAGACCGAATTGACATACGGTTCCGGAGAAACATGTTGATTCATTTGAGTACGGAGCATAAAAATATACGACATGGCTGGAAGGAGGGGGAAATAATTGATATGTCACCACACTGACCAGGACAAAAAAGGTCAAAGTGGTAAAAGCCGTTTATTTGAGTGGGGGGGGGGGGGGGGGGGGTACATTGTAATTTGAGCTCTTGGATAAGTTTAGAAAGGCAAAGAGAGTGAGGTGCTTTGCCTCCGGAGCTCCATCGATCTCGTTATGTTAAAAAATCAAAAATAATATTTAAAGTTTCAAAAAAATTCAAAACAAATTGACATGAACACACACACACACATGTAATCTACATATCAGCAGAATTTTGCTAGATTGTACATTGTATCGTAGGATACACAAAAATAATTAAATCATGGGTTTGAAAAGGCAAAAAAAAACTCACATTCTTTTCAACATTTGCATTTTTGTACTGATCACATATAAAACTATATTCCGATAAAATTTTGGTCGTACATACTAGACATGAATATGTATTAGTACGTTTTTCTAGAAATTTAGACTCGTAAAAATTAACTTTTCGATTTTTAAAAAAATGGAATCACCGAGGTGCCAAAAGTACTTTTCGAGGCAAATGGGCTTCTTAAAATAAGTAGCACGACTGATCTGGGCAGAAAGCAAACACACCTCAACAAAGCAGCCCACATAGCTCCAACCTATGGGACTCTGAATTAAGGCAAGAGAAAGTGACCGTGGGCCTTGACCCGAATAACCGAAAAAAAACTCATTCACATTAGCACACTTAACAAACAATCGTTCTCTCGCTTTCCTCAAAAAAAAAATATCATTTTCTCCCCTATAAAACTCAAGAATCGTTCTGTCGTTTCTTATCGTGTGCCTGTTAGTGGAAACTTTCGACGTCGTAACAGCAATTGTTCACCTCTAATAAACCGATTGCATTTTCTCATGGTTCAAATGCACTCAACCAGCTAAGCGTTCAGTTATGACACAGTTATTAAGTTTCACCCTGTTTCTAGATCCGTGGATCGACCGCGCTGCGCCGGGAGTCCGGGTCCACGTGCGAGGTTTTGATTTTTTTTTTGCGAAACACAGTGCAACGCAGACGTTCACAAACACGTGCACACACTCATCCCTATGAACGCACGCACGCACACCCTACCCCTATGAGCACCTACGAAAGGCTGAGCCGGCGGTTGGGTCTTGAGATTGACGAAGTCACCACAGACGCCTCGCTGTCGACGGGAACGTCGCCTCGTACTGAAAAATATTCTGCCTAAATGAGAAACACCAATGTCAAATCTAGAATTTAAACTTTGGTGGGCAGGAGATACAACCACCCTCCTAACCATCTTGCCACAGGTAAGTTCTCGTGCGAGGTTTTAACTTTGAGTGATTGATTTTCTCAGAGGCGGCCGGCCCGGGTGAGCGGTGAACTGAGCTGGCGAGTGACCGATCGACGGCTAGAGTTAACTTTTCTCCCGGTCTATCTATGTGCGGTCTCGGCACGCTGGACAGCAGCGACTGCAAACGGTAGCTAGCTATTGCGTGTGCGACGATCTGAACAGGGAACAGTTCAATGATGTCGTACGTGTAGCTAGCGTTGATCTCCAAAACTTAGATCCCTCCTTCCTCGCAAGTCATGCGAAGGCGTCCTCTCAAGTATTTTAGAATTTTATTGCTGGAGTTTTAAATTTACCAAAAAACTAGCCGATAAATAGATGACCGGTAAAATTGATTAATCGGGTGATAAGCCATTAATTTATAATCTGAAACCAACCGAGCAGTACACGATAGAGGTTTGCTCCTAGTATTACTGTAGCCAGTGCCTTGCGTGTGCAACGATCCGATCAGGGAACAGTTCAATGGGGCCGTACCTAGCATTGATCTGAAACTGACAGTCGCTGTTCCTAGCTAACTATTTTTCGTGTTTTCGGAGCGATAGCTAAGTTGCTTGCTTGCTTCCTTACAGCTTTGCACCACCGGCCGTACGTCCTCTAGATCTTCACTGTCTGAAATCACATACGTATATATCTCTGAATCTCTGAACTCTCATATGTCTATCTAGTGCCTTGCGTCTGTTCTGTCCAGCCACACGAACGCCAAGCACGCCTCCCGGCCGGAAGTCCAACCCATGCACCGGCACGACGACGACGACCCAGCCCCGCCCCCTAGACGGCTGGACGGCAGCGCACGGCGCCAAGGAATTCCATCCCAGCGCCCCAAACCCAACAAATCTGACGCCGGCACCCCCACCAGACGCCACGACGAGACCCGTTCCGGTCGCTTCATCGCTCGCTCTTGCTTCACTCGTCCGTTTTAAAACAAACCTCTGCGCGCGCCCGCGATCCCTCCCAAGAAACGCGCCATGCCGACGCCACGCCGCCATGCGCCGCCGCTCGCCGCGCTGCTGGTCCTCCTCCTCGCGGCCGGCGCGGCGGATGCCCAGACGGTCGAGCCGTGGGACAGGGGCAACGGCGGGATCACGGCGCCCGGCGCGAGGCAGCCGCCCAGCTTCAGCGCGCCGATGGTGGTGCTCCTGGTGGCGCTCATCGCCACCTTCTTCTTCATCGGCTTCTTCTCCATCTACATCCGCCGCTGCGGCCGCGGGGACGTCTCCCCCGCCCGCTCCATCCCGGCCGCGGCCCTGCTCGCGCTGTCGCGGCAGGACCAGCAGCAGCAGGGTCAGCAGAACCAGCAGGACAGGCAGCGTGGGCTCGACCCGGACGTGCTCGCCTCGTTCCCCACCATGACCTACGCCGAGGCGAGGGCGCTCCGGGAAGACGGTGGCGGCAAGGGTGGTGGGGACGCGGCGGTGCTGGAGTGCGCCGTGTGCCTGAGCGAGTTCGAGGACGAGGAGCGGCTCCGGCTCCTCCCCGAGTGCAGCCACGCGTTTCACCCGGACTGCATCGGGGAGTGGCTCGCCGGCCACGTCACATGTCCCGTCTGCCGACGCAGCCTCGTCGTCCCGGAGGAGAAGCCGGAAGAAGCGAGCGGCTCCGCGGATGAGGAGCGGCCGGAGGCGGTGGTCATCGACGTGAACCAGGAAAGCGACGGCGAGGAGAGGAGAATGGAGGCGGCGGAGCTGGAGCGGATCGGGAGCCTGCGCCGCGCGGTGCGGTCGCGGTCGGGCCGGCCTTTCTCGCGCGCGCACTCAACGGGCCACTCCCTCTCCGCGCGGCTCGACGGCGACCTCGAGCGGTTCACGCTGCGCCTGCCGGAGCAGGTGCGCAGGGAGATGGTCTCCGAGAGCCTGCGCCGCACGGTGGGCGGCGCCCGGAGCGCGCGGATCGGCCGGTCCGATCGGTGGCCGTCGTTCATCGCCAGGACGTTCTCCTCCAGGGTGCCGTTCTGGGCGGCGTCCAGGAGGGCGCCGGACGCGGCCGAGACGGCGGACTCGACGACCATTCGTGAAAAGACGGGGGATGGGTCCGCGAGTTCGGCCAAGGGGAGCGTGCGCTTCGACTGCCTCGGCGGCGGTGGCGTGGCGGGCGCCAGGGTCGGCGACAGCGAGGGCGAGCCGGAGGAGGAGAAGGCGATCGTCCGGTGAGTCTGAACTTGAGCGGGATTCCTTCAGTCTCGATCGGTGCGCTGTCCACTTCCTGCTTGGAATCGTAGGATCAAACGTCAACGCGCGGCACGCATTATTAATTAGCGGATCGACAACAGAATCAATGCGCGGTGAGGATTTGAAAATGAGATCTTCGCGGCGAGGATTGATGAGGGCTCGTCGTCGTCACGGCCTACGTAGTAGTACGTCCTCGCCATTGCCATGTGATCTTCGACGAAGCAGCTCATGCACCCATGTGTTGAAATTTGGTCCCGACTGGCGACTAGAGTTTTTAATTTCTTTGCATCAACTATTTTTTAGGACATTGGTAACCGTAGAGAAATGTTGAAAGATTCAGTTTTTCTTTGCCGTTGAATAAACGGCGCAGATTGTATAAATGGACGCGATGTTGTTCCTTTTCTTTTCATGGTTCAAATCGATTACAGTTGAACACTGAATTAAAATTTCAAGTCTAGCTTGGAATTGGAATGCTTTGGTTTACACAAGCTCCTGTGCAGCTCCACGTCCATTTGTTGACGTGGCGTGTAGTAAGGACGTTGAGTTGGCTCGATTAGACACAACACAAGGACTCCTACGGTCTGGAAAAATGATTAACAGAGCTAGGAAGACTTGCAATGCCTGCTTCTAGAGGAAGACAAGCAGAGACAGATCTGGTTTGGTTGACTTGCACGTGTAAACACAGGCAACGAGAGAAAGCGTCAGCAATAACACTTGGAAGGCTTCAGTCTTTTAGATAAAGAGCATATATTAATATTACGAAGATACCAATTACACCTAACCTCTGCAATAACGTGTTACCCTAGCGGTCACACGGATGCACACAGCGCAGAATAAAAAGAAGAATTACAAAAAAGAAAAGTCCCGCTACAGTGATCTATCCATGTAGCAGCAGACCTAACACCACCAAAATAGTACCAGAAGTCTGGCTTCTCCAAAAGCGACGCTTCCAATAAGGAAACAGTGCTCAAGCGTCGTCGTCGTCCTGATCATAGATCATAGGTTTTCATCCTGAAGATAGTCCGCACTCACAAAAACAATGCTTTCAACAAGGTCATTGTCAAGCACAACCAATTAAGGCCAGATCTTGGGTTTTCACCCTGAAGTTTAAGACTCTGAACTTCTCCTGTTCTGTCGCCCCCACATGTCGTTGCCGCTGCTCCAAGATACAAAACACCAAGCCAATCTCTCATCGCCACCAGGACTCGGACCACCATTAGTAGTACTCAAATCTCGGCTTTCATGCCATTCTCCGCACACTGACTTCACCATGGAACAAAGTATGTCCACGATGGCAACAGACTGCAGAGCTTCGCGACGCTTCCTCTGAAACCAAATGGTCAGAAAAAACATGGCTGTGCGCGACCGAATCTCACCCGATCCGGCAATCTCCAGGCTTGAATTGCCCAATGGAGTTCGCCGGCGGAGCCTTCCGGAACTCGACACCCGGCCAGATCAATGAACACCGGCATCAAGTAGATCTTCGTCTTAGCGTGAGAGAGATCCAATGACCGCCACCTTTATTGGGCAGATCGACAGCCCCCACGCCGCCGCCCGCCATGCCCGAGGCCGCCGCCTCGGCGTCCAAGTGGTGTAGGTAGACCGCAGACCGTCGTTGGCTTGCAGGGCGTAGACAGGGAGCAGGTCGGAGCCCTCCCAACCGGTCGAGCCTTCCCCGCCGCCGCTGCATGGCGCCGCCACCACGCCTCAGGCCGCCGTCGCCCCGCACCACCGCGGCTGGAGGAGTAGCCACGGGCGCCGCCGCTGCCACACCCAGCCGCGACCAGTAGGCGCCCCGCCGCCGCCCATCGCACGGGCCAAGCCCGGCGGCGCTCTGGCGGCGGCGGAGGGAGAGAGGGGAGCGGCTCTAGCGCTGGCGGTTGGGTTGCCCCGGTGCGGCGATGGCGCCGCCGCACAGGGGTCTCGGGAGGGTTAGGGCTAGGTGGTCTCGGGAGGGCTCTGGTCTCGGGAGGGTTAGGGTAAGGCTTCGGTCTACTGATATGAGTCAGAGATTTGCAATTGGTTACTGATATGGCTCAATTATGTACGCATGAACTAAGGTATTTTATTAGATGTTGATCCTTAGCCAAAAGATAGATGATGAATAAATCTCGTGGTAGGTATCTTCCTCTGGTTGCTGCACCGAGAGTGAAGGTGTTGCTCACACCTCCACACACCGGACTCTTTAGATTCATAAGATTGTCAAAAAAATTGCGTAGGATTGAAATTCTATGGGGATTGTTCCTTCGAAATCGACTGATTCACAGAATCGAAGGAAAAATTTGCATAAGTACAAACTTCATAGAAAATAACATGAGGTCTAATCTCATGGAAAATTTTCTTCACCACGATCAAAGAAACTTACTCTTCCCATTAGATTCAGTTAGACATGACATACCAATTCTATCAGTTTCCGGTTTCTACATTTTCTCTATCCTTCGAATCAAACAAGCCCTGAAGAGTGAAAACATGACTACATTTGTAGGTGACCCATGCTAGCTAGCTATTTGTGGCAATATATTATGCTGCAGCCGGAGAGAACAAAGTGTGTCGACAATGTGATAACGTTTGGGCTCATCTTGTATACTACCTCCGTTCCTAAATGTAACAATTTCTATCCTTTTTTCTTCACACATGTATCTAGACATGTTTTAGTGTAAGATTCACATGTCTACATACATGTGTGCAGAAAAAGGATGAAAAGGCTTAAATTTAGGAACGGAGGGAGTAGTACTAACACATAACAAAAGAACTAGATTAACAACGTCTTTACCCTCCGAATAGGTGCCCGGACAACTCACTATCGGACACCTATTGGGACTAGAGTTAGAGATGCTCTTAATGGGCTTTGTCGCCTGTATGTCGATTGTCATCGGCCTCTCCCTAATGATCTACAAAAATTGTCAACGGTGCACTAGTGGCGAGAGGACAGCCTCCCAATCGACGACATAAATTGGTCACTTCTATTTCACGCCAGTGAAAAATTAGGTAAATACTTGGACGTGCGTTACTCTCCAATCGGTCGGACGCTTGGACGTGCGTTATTTATGCTCGTTGAATCTTATTGTCCCAATATCTCCTATATACTCTCGACTAATGTAGTACCCCGTATATTTTTAACTAGTCTAGTAAAATACGGCTAGAAAATTTCGTTTATCCTTTAGCACTATTTTAGATTTTGCTAGGTTAACCAATAATATTGGTGAGATCCCGCCGACTAGGGAGCAATGTAGATTAAACGGTGGTAATGTTTATAACTGTATATGTGTGAACTATTGGTTATCATGCATTGCATTCATTTCATACATGCATAAGAAATTCGAACTCGAGTAAATCCAAAACCATCACACACTATGAAAAACATAAGAATAATAAAGTGAATAAAAGTGCCTTAATTATCACTTTTGTTAGTTGAGTGTTGTATGTTTGGAAATATGCAACTTGAGTACTTCAAATTTCAGTTCCTTATTTGACCCTAGGAAACTTTCTTCCCTATTTGACACCCTGTAAAATTTTCTTTCCTCGTATGACATCGCCCAGTGTGCTAGTCGCCTAGTTCCTTTGTGTCTCGTTTTACTGGCAAAAACTACCATGGCAGCTGTCAGGCAGGGTAACAGCCAAGGTACCGACCTTGGACACCTGTAGAAGCTCAAGGGTGAGAGGAACCGCACCGGTGAAATACTTCTCTACTGTAGCTTCCCAGCAGGACCTTTTTTATCCCCATCACCAATAGAGGCCGACGCCATGGCCGTATCCTCGAAGATCAAGTACCAGGGGGTTGGAAGGAGAGGAGAAGCGGAGATGCTACTGTAGGCAGTTTCCTATCAGGTTTCAGTGGTGGTCACCCCCATCGCTCGGGGCGGCGGCGGCAAGCCACCAAGTGTTACAGCAGCGGCAACTCCACGGCGAGCGGCAAACAGAGTTTTATCGAGGTGGAGGAACGTGAACATAAGTGGCGCGTCACCGGACGTGGCGCCGGAACACACCAAGCCTGTTGCCAACCCGCTGTCTATTCCGATGCTGGAGAGGAGAAACTTCATAGGGACCAAAGCCCATCCCCAACCAGTTTGAGACACTCCTAAATCCCTAACCTGTCAGGTAAAGAACTTGACTTTAGGACACCAAGAATCTGAATAAAAGGAGTTCTACTAAACTTGTGTACTGATCTGATGAATAAATATGAAAGTACAACATAGAGAATTCAATGGAAAAGGGGTACACCAGTTTAGACTAATCATGAAGGGGAGAGGCACCATTTTGTTTCAGTTCTTGTCAGATTCAGAGCTCAACATCCCGTGTGCTTAAATATGCACTATTTCTCAGATTTTAGAACCATCTCTTGGTAACTAAAAGCAAGTGAATCATATGCTCTTGTCTAGTGTAATTCCAGGTAGAGTGGTTTAAATTAATTAAGAACGATTGTAGTTTTGTAACTTTCAGCAAGTCTCTGCTAGCTCAGTAGTTTCAGTTTCAAGTGACAATTTAAGTGAGCTTCTGTTCTGCAGTCTAATGAAATGCCAAAGTAAGATTCTTTTCAATGGCTCCTACTAACCAGTACCAGTGTGGTGTGCTAAGATCAGTTGAGCACATGTATACTGGAAGTTTGTTTCTTCATCTAACACCATGTCCTGTAGTATATATACGTATGTACTGATTCATCTCTGTAAATACACAAAACATTTGCTACATAAAGTTGTGTCCTATATATAGTGTCATGCTTGCATGTAAAGTAGGAGTGCATGTAAGAGCTAAAACTGAACCATGAGATTAGATTTATGATGTTTCCTCGCAGCAGTCTGTAGCAGAGTACATCTCTGAATTTACAAACATCCGGGCGCACCTTCTAATTTAAATATGTGTGTTGTCCCAGTATAGCTGATTGCCTGATTGTCCGAATTTGGGCAGAGAGAGTCAAGGCATTGTTAGATCAGGATCTGGGAGGCTTGGATATGAATCATTTGGTCAACTAGATGGCGTGACATTAGGATCTACATGGACGCTATTCTTAAGAGATCAGCTGACCATCCGTACCACAACTACACTATACCTGACCATTAATTTCAGGAAAAGGAACCGGTGTCCAGTAACAAAGATCTCATTTAACTTGAACCTTTATTTAGAGAACAACACTGCTACTGTAGCAGGTACTTATAGCGGAATTTGGTTTCATGAAACTTCAAGCCAAGTTTAATTTGTTATTCAGCTCTATTTTAACAGGCTAGCCTCATGTTTGGCATGAACTAGCTTGTACCTGATCTAATCTAGATGGGACCATTCCACTGAATTCAAATGACCATCATCTGACCTTGCTTCGCCGGTTCAGATTTATTTTTGTGGCAATGGAACAAATATCGCAAGCGTCGCAAGTCTTCAGTGAGGCGTAGGAGGTAGCAAGCCATGTCCTGTACTCGCATTTGTAGCTGCAGTTTATCAATAATAACAATTTTGCTCGACTGTGCAATACAAGATCATCAAACTAGCATTATACCCTGACCAATATAACATAGTATTGGGTGCATTTGACATCTTTCCATCTGTTAATTGCTACCCAAAGGTTCTGACTTCTGAGTGGCTCCTTTCTGAGACCAGCAAAGTTTAGTAGGGGAAAAAAATTCAAACCTAAGTCTAATTGGGCATGGTTTCTAAATCATGCAAGGTCTTACTACAGTCTTGTTGCTAATTTGTTACTATAAGCTCCTTTGAAAAAATTATAACCACATAAGATAAGTTATGTTGTTCCTTTTTTCTTTTTTTTTTGCTAATTGTTTGGCAGTAACGGGAAAAGTTGAAACAGTTCTATTCCATAGTAAATGAGAAATTCTAACTTTTCATGCTAGTGTAGAGCATGGTGTATGAATACATTTCTGAAAGCGGCGTTTACATTATGACAGATTTTGAAATTTCTTTGGAATCAGTAGTAATTTTCGCATAATTGATCAGTATAAAATAAGCGATGGCATCTTTGTTACTGTTTTCTTGGTTGATGGTTTTGGTTGATCTTACTGTTAGACCAATAATATGGTATGAGATGGGTTCTTTTAGCGGCAGTTTCGGCTTGTGAGACGCAAACGCAAGTAAAAGGGATTTGAGGATGTGGATTTTCACAGAAAGGACATTGTGATGTTCAAAGCTTAGTGATTAGTAGGGTAGCAGTTTAACGTTCCGGATACCATTTCCTGACTATAACTGCGTATATGTATGTTTCAAACTTGCATACAGTACTAATGGCTAGATCCTACTCTCTTGCTTTGGATTGGTGACAAATATGCTACATATCAAGTGGTGGCAATGGTTCTGTCAGTTTCGGTGTGGTTCCATTGAGTGGGAATGGGTCTCAGTTATGGTGTAGTTCCATTGAGTTAACACATATTCGGATATTCCGTTGAGTTAACACATATTTTTATTATATCTGTATAAATGTAAAGGAATATCTCAGGTGTCAAGGAACAAACACTGATTTCCTGCTGTCATATTTTGTATTTGATGTTCGTTCAGTTCAGAGTTCAGACTCATATTTGCTACTTTACCGATTTGCACATAATCTGACATGAGTTGCGGCTGGCTGTAGAAGAGAGTAGAATATGATTATATGAAGGCCAAGGTCAAGTGTCTTATATATTGAATTTATTCTTATTTCAAGAGATCCTGAGCTACTTGTACTAAAGCTAGACCAGTGATCAACTGATCATAGAGCTATTATATTTATTCTATATGAAATTAGGACATTTCGGTTTCAAAAAAAGTAGAACAACCTACCAAATTACTTTCTTACTAAAGGACAAAAGTTCCACAAGTGTCGTATGCACTGCTAATACGGCTGATATGCTGTTTTCAGATAAAAAGGGCCCCGCCCCGGTTCCATTTCACAGAAAAGAAACGCTTGTCTGCAGAAACAAGAAGCATAGAGGAAGAGGTAGCAAGATAAGGGAATTCCGGGATAATTCTGAATTTTCAAGGCCCTTAATTCAGGTGCTTATTATTTTCAAGGCACATGTACTTTCTTCTAGAGTACCACGAAGCCCTAACATGTGCCTATTGTTTGGAATTAATTCTTGAACATGATGCGATCATTAATATGTTTATATGAGCAATTGGATATCATAGACTCCAAGTTCTGTCACAAACAGTTAGGCTAGCATAATCAAATTGGTATCTTGCTAAAAGGACTTCTGAAGTCAGAGAACCAAAATAGCATCGAACCTCTAGGAGTGCTGCTCTCGATAAACATGGATTTGGAGTTACTTGGCCTACAATCATCAGGTTCTGCACATTTTCATTGACTGATCAGTGAGTTTTTTAATCTATTTGTCAACTTGTAGGTTTGTTAGTTATCTTCTAACTGATGGCACAAGTGTGTTCCTTGATTGTGCATACATTTATCAGGTGCAATCACGAACTGGGGTTATTATCTTTGAAGTAAGGGGGCTGTTAGCGGAAGCTAATCTGCAGTGAAGCTCATCGTTGCCGTCTCGGACCCTCGAGCTGCCAAGGACGGTGAGCAGACATCACAACGGTTTGCTCAGGTTGCCAGGAAGCTCCTAGAAATCCACCAGCTTAGCCGCAACCAGAAACCAACATGGTATATTATCTGCGAAAGCCTTGCACCTCATCTTGTACGGCAGCATCGAAGAATCCACCGAAGAACAAGACATCGCCACGTCTCCAAGCAAGAAGTCGCCTGAAGCGACGGGACCCAGCGACTGGCCATATGAATGCTGCTCATACGACAACTCTCAGTTTGTATTATCATGGGTTGTTTGTAACAACAGAGTGATATACATAGCACCCGGATGCTATTGTGCCAGGATATATTTGATCGATGTAAAATGATGGCTTGCCATATTGCACAATAAACACATCGCATGGCGGAGGAGACCATTTCTGAATTGATCCCTGGTTCTCACGCCTTGCGGTTTTAGTCGGGCTGAAATCATTCATAAGGATAAAGTCATTATATGGTTTGATCTTCCCTATCACACGAATAGGGCGAAGCAGAGCCTCCCCATTTCTTATATTATTTCTATTTTACCATATATGCCAAAAAGATACAGCGAACACTACCATGTGAGTTCTGAAGCATCAGAGATCCAGTTCAGTAGCCATTCTCGCTTTTTGATGAAACTAGCACACATGCCCGTGCGTTGCAACGGGAGAACAAAAATCAAATTTTGGAAGGCAAACATCGGCGTGACCCAAGTGTTATTGACCAGGCGTGACCCTACCCTTTGTTCGCCCTTTTTTTTATTGTGTCATCCAACAAAGCACGGGCGACGAAGAAGTCCAATGAAACCGTCAAATTCAACTCTATATTTCAACTTGTAGAGCCTCTCTAAAAAGTTTGTTTATTTAGTTTGCATTGTCATTTCAAAGGATTCTGAAATTCCCACTCTTCAAATTTCATCAATATGTGTTAATTAATTTTTGTAACTATCAAAATGATATAACACAACTTTCCACATAATTCATATAATGGAAGTACACTTTTTTTCTACATTTGATGGTTCATCATGTAACAACGGAATGCTTTAGCACTATACAATATGCACAAAATTGCTTGGGCTAAGCAATTATTCCAACTCCACCACAATAACCACGAGTTGTTCAATTCGTTTCAAAATTCTAAAGAAAATGCATATGCAAAGAAATAACATGTGCAGTTCGAAGTCGGAAGATAAATACGAATAGCCTGAACTCTGAAAAAAGAGTGCAAAAATTGCTGACCACAATGTCAGAACTGAACACAAATGGCATCCACACTAATCCACTTCATTGCACGACAGAGGAACATATACTGCACATCAGAACATATAACAGAAGCTAGGGACAAATATTTATCAAGCAGATCGAGCAAGCTTGAAGGCGGCAGGGAATATATTCACTTGCTATCGTTCTGGCTCTTTCTCTTCAAGTCTTCATCTATTCACTAACTTACGATCATTCCCATTGATTCAATGACCATGCTTCTCCTCCACTTCGTACATGTATTTTACAGAACATGTGAGGACACGAAAATTCAGAGTATACAGAACATGGCAGCACACAAAAATTGAGAGTGAGGACTTCTCCATGGAACATGGTAGCACTTGAGCTGCACGGAATATTTCATAGAACCGTGCAGGGCTGCACACAGAATTACAGAGAACGTGATTTTGACCATCGGCAGAACTGCAGAAGGTAGAACGCAGTACTGCATAAAGACCTCCAGCAGCCGGTCCTCCTGATCATCAAATGATTTCGACGGGCAGCACTCAATTCAACAGTAGTTTGAGTGGAGAAATGAGGAGGAGGGTCAAGCCCCATCTCCCATGTGCAGGAATCCACCCGCATCACCACATCTAGGTTCAGGTTTGTGTGCATCAGAACCATGTCCTGCAACCCCGCGATGCTAGATGAGCATTGCTATTGCACAGCACAAGGCGCCGCCACCAGCGACTCCTCGCATGAACTTATCACGGGGCCGCATCAGAGCAGCAGGGGCGACGACAGACGCTGCTGCCATGATGCTCCAGCAGCAGAACTGACCCTCGAGGTGCTCCAAGTAGGATGATGCCAGTAGCAGGGAGGGCTTTGGGCTGCGCGGACGATGCGGTCGGAGCGGTGAAGGCGTGGCACCAGATCGACACTCCATAGCTTGGATCTTACGTCATGGCCTGTCCCGCGCCTCGGTCCTGGTCGTCGTGGACATAATCGAAAGGAGTAAAGACCTGACGGGGCCGGCACGGGAAGGATTTGGACTGCCGGCCGCGGCAGACGATGGGGTAGGCGCGGTGAAGGCGTGGGCTCTCGGCGGCGTCGAAAGATGGAGCCGATAAGGAGAGGGGTGGGTACCGGCGGCAGCGCATCGCTGGTGGGTTGGGTGGCGGCACAAACCAAGGAACAAAGGAAACGGGAATGACGGCCGGCGTCTGTTGCAACGACAGGGAGCGGCCGGGAAACGCAGCCGCGCCGCCGGCAGAGGAGCCCAGAGCGCGACGCGGCCAGGACGAAGCGGAGCGGCATGAGGGGGCACAGGAGATGGCGACGTGTGAGGCTGTGGTGGGCGGTGGAGGCATGAGAGGCTCCAGGGGCGGACGACACTGGCGGCGGCCACCGCTGACGGCCAGCGGCTGCGGTTCTCACGACGGCTTTTCCTCTTTTTTTCAGATGGGATTTTCCCCATTTTCAGGTGGTTGGATCTTGGATGAGGTAGGAGGAGAGATAGAAAGACAAGGGCTTATCTGCAAATTTGCCAAAGATTGTTTTGTGTTCGTTAGATATAAATCAAACGGTCATGGATGAGAGATGGCAGGCACACCATTGTGAGATCCTAGCTCAGGGCTTAACAGGATTGATAGAATACTCATATCAACAAGTTGCAACTTCTTTTCCGGAAGCTCATCTGGAAGGAACTCCGAGGTTAAGCGTGCTTGGCCCGGAGCACTCCCAAGGATGGGTGACCGACCGGGAAGTACTTCCCGGGTGCGCATGAGTGAGGACAAAGTGCGCAGAAAAGACCGGTGTTGATCTGTGGGGTCAGTCTAGAGATCCTAGAGAGCTGCCAGGGGTGACAGGCCTGGCCCGGGGGTAGGCCGGGGTGTTACAACCATCATCATCAATTGTGGTATTTATAGGAGTAGAGATTAAGCTTCAGTCTAATACCATAAGAACTTTTCAGTCCATCCCATATTACTTTGACATAATAACAGTGGAAAAAACAATGCTCCACCGTTTCATTTCTGTTGCGGTAAAAGCAATGATACCTTTTTTTTTTAACACAGAATATTTCATTGATCTAACAACAGCGTACATGAACAAGCCTTTTGGTGATCGATCGAAGATTGACGATGAAGTTTGGAACATCAGATTATCAACAAGTAGTTTTCTCCATATCTTCCCATTGTTTCATGTGTTTAAGCTTATCCCTTTCCAGCAGAGCTTCTATCTATCCAAAAAGTTTGTGTTCTTGCCCAGTTGTATGCAGATCTAACAGAATAGGCTCCAGTTTTGGTATATTTTTTGTTGTTGAGGAAATCCAGTTTTGGTATATGGCCAAGAAGCAAAATCACCACAGCCATCCTTATTCGCGGCATAGTTAGAATTCGCAAACTGGGCCTTCAAATTTACGGGCCCTCGCCATGGGCCTGGCTTCGTTTTCTGGAGACCTCCGGTCGAATCGAATCTCTCGGTTCCACTCCACCCCCTCCCCACGCCGCCCTCTCTACGGCTGAGGCGGCAGCCCGCGGCGTTTACTTGCGCGGAGCTCCTCTGCTAGTTTCCTCTCCTCTCCCACTGCCTGGCCTTCCGCTTCCGCCGTCCAACCCTCGATCCCCTCCTCCCCGCCGCTCTCCATTTTCTCGCGTGTAGCGTGCGCCGCCGTGGATGGGCCGTTTCGGGTGGCTCCGGTTCGCGTCGAGGTCCCTCGCGCTCCGCTCCGGCGAGGTAACACGAGATCGCTGCTACCTTTCCCACTCCCCTGTTTTGGTCAGGTTTTTCTTAGGAGTACTTCATTTCGAGTTCTGCGTGCAGGTGTCTGCGCAGATGAGCATATGGAGCCGGACGTCTACACGTAATTTCCTTCCATGTCATGTTTTGCAATTGATCTCGTGTTGGTTACCTTTTTTTTGAGGAGGGGGGTTAGACACAATTTATTTCCCTGTTCAACCTGGACTCAGACAAACAACACTTGCGAATCCATGCCGACCTTGGATAGATTCACAACCATGTTTGTCGGCACAAAGCACATGTTAGGAAATGAGCACCAGCTGATTCGAGAAAGAAATTTGCAATAGAGGCACCTATCATGGTCCACAGTTACTCATTCGGTGATTTAACACCTTCCTGCTCACTTGGTAAAATATTGTGCAAATAGACAGTTTAATGAATTTGTGGGATCTGTCGTCATGTCATTAGTGTATGATTTGGAGGTGTGCTTTTCATTGTTCATATCAAAATCGTAGCAGATGTTAAAGATTTCGACATTATTTGGTTTGGTGACCAGTGAATTGCATCTTGTGGAATAGTTTTGTCGTGCCTTTTCTTGGAAAAAAAAAGAACTAAAACAGTGCAATCATTAGCCAGAGACGTGCATGGGGGAAGGAAGGGTCGTAGTTTGGCTACTAAGTAGCAGGCAGAAGAGTGGGCAACTAAGAAAAGAAAAGCAGCCCTGACCTCTTGCCTGGTTGGATGCAATTGCTTGCTGATATTTTTGAATAGGAGGCAATGGTCAAAGCAAGATCTTTTGTTTTATGTATCATAAACGCTAAAAGTGTATCCAGCGGCCTTGAAATTGAAGGAAACCTAGAGATCTCAACGGTCAACCAAAGATCAACTATAAAGGTGATGATCAGATGATGTCGCCTACCACGTAGCAGCATAATTATGTTATTGTGAGCTAGACGTTTAGTTATGTAGGACAAGTTGCTGATCTTGATTTGTCCTGTACACTGATGTGGATGAGTATGTTTAATTTATGATTGGAGGCAAATTTTATATGGTAATGATAGTGATACCAAATAAATTGTTCCCCCTCCACAAAATGAGTTGCTGATATATGCCATGGTTTGATGCAAATTTAATCAAAATATGCATTTACTAGTTACTCTATGAGTCTATCATTTCAAATATCTAATATTGTTGATCTTGTTTATTTCTTTGATCCTTCATCTCCTTGAATTATTGTTTTATCTGGAGAATGTGCGCAGCTTGCAGCTC
Source organism: Poa pratensis (assembly GCA_947311845.1). Lineage (NCBI taxonomy): Eukaryota > Viridiplantae > Streptophyta > Magnoliopsida > Poales > Poaceae > Poa > Poa pratensis. The sequence goes on from CAMZMU010000105.1 coordinate 3,598,414, forward strand.
TAGTGGCACATATATTCCTGATAGATGCTATGGTCGATCCATGTTGGCATCATCTGTATTGAGAAGGTTCTTTCATTCTACAGGTTGCTATTCTTCTCTTACATGAATGAAAGTTGATATGACAATATCTTGGAGTGCGGTGATATGTAGGCCGAGCTATATGGCTCCCGTTTTTTAAATTTTTTGAAATCTGCACTTTTGTGTTTCCGAAAAATCGAAACAAAAATTCTGGGTGGAGATAATGTTGAGATCTATAGTTGTGCAAAATCTCAATGAAAAAATCGTAGTATTTTGGCCTGGGAAAAAAGACAAATCCGCAGTTCTGAATAATGAACAGTGCCGAGTTTCAAAATTTGAAACTTTGCCAGATTTGTCTTTTTTGCCCAGGCCGAAATATAATGAATTTTTCATTAAGATTTTGCACAACTATAGATCTCAACACTATCTCCACCCAGAATTTTTGTTTCAAATTTTTGGAAACACAAAAGTGTAGATTTGAATTTTTTGAAAAAACGAGAGCCATATAGCTCAGGCTACACTTGGGGTTTTCGCACTTTGCAGATTTGTCTTTTTTGCCCAGGCCGAAATATAATGAATTTTTCATTAAGATTTTGCACACTATAGATCTCAACACTATCTCCACCTAGAATTTTTGGAAACACAAAAGTGCAGATTTGAATTTTTTGAAAAAACGAGAGCCATATAGCTGGGCTACACTTGGGGTTTTCGAATATCTTGTTGTTATTATCATCAATTTGTTGCAACCACATTTGCCAATAAAACATTTCTGGGTGCATCTGCAAGGTCAACTTTGTTCGATGGAGAAGGACTACTACAAAATTCTTGGTGTTCCTAAAGATGCCTCACAGGATGACATAAAGAAGGCTTTTCATTCTGTGAGTATTTCATCCCAGTTCAGAAATCTTTCATTTCTAACTAGGCTTGCTCACTGTTTGTTTAACATGGCTATGCGGGAAGTTAGAATCCGTTTGAAAAGCCGTAATCTCGTCATTCATTCATGTGTGATGCTGTTAGCTTCAGAAAAAAAGCAGTACTTGCTTTCACCTATTTGTGTCAAGTATCATTATGAAATGTTTCTGGGGTATATTGTTGATAACACAAACAATCTATCGGCAATTGAAAACATATTTTGTTCTTGTGCATATATCTTAGCACTTTTGGACCAACCTGGGATTAGGATAATATGAACTAGATTTACTCAAAGTAAATTCAGGACTTCGGTTTACGTTGCCAGATATATTATGGAGACAACTATCTTTATTAAGGAGACAACTGTCTTCTGACCTGTGTTAACTATACATATTCACATTCGGAAGGAAAAAAATTCCTGCAAAAGAACATGTGCATGATATGCTTACGTAATTGAAATATTTACAGTTTTCTGCTTCTAAACTTCCAATTACTTTTGGTAGCTTGCGAAGAAGCACCATCCAGACACAAATAGGGGAAATACTGCTGCAAAAAGGACGTTTCAGGAAGTAAGAGACGCATACGAGGCAAGTAAGTTACCACCATGCGTTTAGCTTTTATGTTGATTATTATGCCTAATTAACAGTGTCATATGTTGGTACTGTTGGCTCTAGACTTTGCGGGATCCTTCAAAGAGACAGCAATATGATATGGTAATAATTGTTCTTTATCTTCTTCTTTTCATGATTTATTTGGTAGTTGTAGTAGTAGTTTTTTGCTTATTTATGAAGATGCAACATTTCAGCTTCCAAAATCTACTATTTTATAATCGCCCTATGAATCGTTGCTTCTCAAGCTCTGTAAATTTGCAATTTGATGTGTGATTCATCCTGTACTGTGCTGGTTAAGTTTATGTTATGCTGTAACACTGCAGCTATTCTCTAGAGGCTCAGATGAAAATTCCACAAGGGGTAGGGAAGATTTTGATGGATCCTATCAAGATCCATTTTCAGGATTCAACAAACAGAACAATGACCCTTTTGCAGAGTTCTACAGACAAAATAATGGTCCATTCTCTAGTAAATTTTACAAAATATTCTCTGAGGTAATACTCTGTTGCACTCCGTACCCATCACTCCTTTTACTTTTACTCCAACCCTTCACATTAGAGTACCACTAATTTTCTATGTTTCAGGTTTTCGAGCATGATGTAGATGTACATGCCAATGACATCGAGGTTCATTCTTCGGAAAATTCTTCTTCATGTCTAAATGTCTTTGGTCATGAACTTATTTCAACTCTTGACTTAGTAGGTAGAGTTGAATCTATCTTTTGGCGAAGCTGCTAAAGGATGTACGAAGCAAGTTCCCTTCAGTGCAAAGAATCTTTGCTACTCATGTGGTGAGTACACATTTATGCTACCTATTTCTATTCTTATTTATATTATATCTGTTGTCTGCAACAATTTTGTAGATATTTATGGAGCAATGATTTTGCTTGAACAGACCTAATTGTGAACTTTCTGCTATTATATTTTGACATTTTCCCGAACCTATTTGTTTTATGTACTTCATCTCTTGGTAGTTCTCTTAGTATCAAGTATGTTTAAATAGGCACCTATTGCCGAGCCACTGCTAGTTCTGTTGTTTTCTTTAGCTTAATCAAATGGAAGGTCTATTCCATTAGGTTGCCATGGTTCACATTTCAGTTCTAAGTCATGTGATATAAAATAAACAACATCATCATATAATGGTCTCGTTGATACCTTTACTCTTTCCAGAGCATGTTTAGATGGCAGTTGTATGTGAATTCAACCACACATTAAATGAGCTGTGAGATAGGTAGGTTTGTATTTTTTTCTGCCCTCCGTTTGAACAATATATTACGGAGGTATCTAATTAATTTGTACTTCAGTAATCAGCAGTAACCAATTTATGACCATTTCCTAGCGTGGAAAATAACGTGGTGAACTACTGTTACCCCATGTATGTGGTGTAATCCCCATGCCGATGATCGATAAGATCTTTTTATTGGACATATATAGGACTAGAATGCTAATGTTGGTGATGGCTTGCTTAATGATGTAACGTTGTAAACTTATAATCAGATAATATTAAAACAGCAATAAATGTTTGACTTAAAGCTACTTAGGTATAGATTATTCTCCCGCTTGATCTCATGCTGATCTTCTTTTAGAAAAACTCCCTCATATATATTTTAATGTAGATGGGAGAGGGTACTTGGCAAATGCAAGAAAATATGTTTGTCCTTCGTGTAAAGGTGTAGGAAAAGTAAGTATTTGCTTCAACGTTAAAAGCTTCCTTGCTAATATTGATGGTGGAGATTCGTTCTAAACTATGCACCGGTGGTTTGTGCAGGTTAGTATGTATCCATTCACATCCGTATGTACTTCTTGCAGAGGCTTTGGGAAAGTAATTAAGGTATCGGTCCCTGCGAGTAGCATATATAATATGTCTATTTTTAGTCTTATCTCACATGTGATGATTTTCGCAGGATTACTGCCTGACATGCAAAGGTTCAGGGGTGCTAGATGGTATGAAATATGCAAACGTGATCATTCCAGCAGGTGATCATAATTTGAACTATTTTTGAATTACTTCCTCTGGAGTCTGCCTTAAATTCCAATGAGCTGCCAAAATGTTACAATGTTAGACTATTCTGTAGTTATGTCCATTGGAGGCGGAGCTATCATGTACTTTTTTTTTATGTTTCTACCAAAATCTGGATACGTCACTGTAGTACACTCATGTTATTGCGCATTAGTTCTTCGTGAAACTTGACTTTCATAGTTAGCTCGCTAAGCTTATTCAAGAAACATGTAAAACCTGCTAACCTTGGCAGGCTGTTATCTCTTATCCATCCTATTCTTAGGTTTTACTTTTTGCCATTAAGAAGGATATTGCTTCATGGTTGTTTACAGCTACTGCATGTTTCTTTCACTTAAACTTTTTTGTTAGACTGTGAATGTTCTTTTTCTCTTGACTTAACCAAAGATTTATTTCCGTAGGAGTTGATTCTGGTGATACAATTCATGTACGGGAGGCCGGAAATAGTGGTGGACATGGAGCCTTACCTGGAAGTCTATATATTAAGCTTCGAGTGAGAATACTGTCATGCATGCTTTTCCTTATTTTTGTATATTCACTTATTTGTTCTGTAAATACTGAGGTTCATTGGTTAACTACTTCACATGTTTCCAAAACTTAGTTAATTGTTGTCAGATATAATTCATTAGTGCTAGAAGTGCCAAAAAATCAGGGTTTTAGAAGCAATTTTTTTTCATGAAAAATATTCATAACATTTGACATTCTGACCTATTTGGCTGTATTAAAACAAATAATAAAGCATTTGATTGATTGAACTTGTGATCGGTAGTTATGCGACTTTGTTTGTTTGAAGATAGTAAGGCGTAATATTTTCCAATTGAGTTGCCTGTAATATCAGAAAATATGTGTTAGCTGAAATGAATGGTAGGTCAGTACTAAGGTAGGTGTATAAGTCTCGCATTTCAGCATTTCTGTCAGACCACTTTTACAGGTTTCTTCTATGGGACCCACAAATACTACTGGTTGATATCTCGCTAGGTGTTCCATTATGTAACGGGAGCCATATCTTCAGTGCTAATATTGCTAGGTGTGCCTAGTGCGGCACTCTGTAGCACATTGGTTTTTACTTAATATCAAAGATCAGATTAGCCTCCTTAAGTAGTCTTTAGTAGGTACCTCCATAAGAGCATCTCCAACAGCGGCGGCAAAAATGCGCGCCAAATACCGGCCTTTTCCCGCGCGCGGGGCCAGTTCGCGCGCTCCAGCAGACGCGGGAAAAAAGCACGCACTGGGAAAACCGTCCCACGCGCTGGCCAAAGCGGTACGCGCGGCGCTATATATGGCGCCGCGCGTCCAGCGCGCTGGACACAAACTCGCCACGCAACCGCTCCTTCCTCTCCCGCGCGCATCCGGAACATTCTTTTCCCCACCGCTTCCGCGCCGCCGCCCGCCAGCTTCCGCGCCGCCGCCACCATGCCTCCGCGCCGCCGAAGCCAATCCGGCTACCGCGGCGTCCGCGCGCGCCCTAATGGGACCTTCACCGCCGAGATCCGGTCCGGCGACGACCGCATCTCGTTCGGGGCCTTCGAGACGGCAATAGAGGCCGCCCGCGCCTACGACGCGGCGGCGTGGAGGCTCGGCCACCCGCGCGGCCAGATAAATTTCTCCGACTGCCGCAACGCGCTGCAGGCGGCGAACATGGCGCCGGCGCCGCGCCTAGTCACCGACGAGGACCGCCGCCTCCACCGCCGCCGAGCGATGCTCCGCCTCGTCGCGGAGCGGGACCAGCGCCGTGGAGGAGGAGGAGCACTGGCAGACCCTGGCGGCCGAGCGGGCGGAGCGGCGGGCCGAGCGCCATGAGGAGCGGGAGGAGCGGCGGGTGACAAGGCGGAACTGGCGGCAGGCCGCGCCACCTGGCCCGCCGGCGACGATAGGTGGCGCGCGCTGGATGAAGACATCTCGGACACCACGGACGATTCCGAGTTCTTGTCCGACGAGTAGTCGGACTTTTAGTTAAAATTAGTTCGTGTTCGTGTTTTAGTTCGTGTTCGTGTCGAATCGTGTAGAATCTTTATCGAATCAATATATTTATATTTCCAGTCTATTTATTTTTGTTTGTTTGATTTTATTTTCCTTGCAAAACAGTGCAAAATATGCTAAAACGCTATTTTGGCGCTGCAAAAAATATATAGCGCGTTGGGCGTCTATTGGAGATGCTCTAACGTGCACCAGTTGCTTTTGGTTTGTCAAAGCATATGAATGCTGGGGCATTTATGACGAGTATAATGAATTTTTGTTGTGTTGTGGGATCCTCATCTTTATGCATGTTTGATGCTACTGGGTTTGATATGCCTCTCTATAAGGGTGTGGTTTTGTCATGACTATGCGTGTGCGTGTTGCATTGAGATTTGAGACCATATGCAATGCACTGTTACTTATGATGCGTGTGCGTGTTGCATTGAGATTTGAGACCATATGCAATGCACTGTTACTTATGAAATCTAACAGGTTTGGTTTGGTGTATGTACTGAATTACTGATGAGTTAAAATTATTTGTACAACTGTGGTACTACCTGGTGTATGACTACCGGCCTCTACTGTCATAAACATTTAAAATGCTGCTGCTATATCAGCTCTTTTATCTCAAGCAATCCTGCTTTTAATTCTTCCATGAACCATGTCTACCGTAGGTAGCAAGTGATCCAGTGTTTGTTCGAGACGGTGCTGATGTACATGTGGAACAAAAGATAAGCTTCACACAGGTAGTAGCAAATATTTTCCAGGAACTTTTTTCATACTGATGTCCTACTATTTTACTCCCCTATGGAGTAAGCTTTTGAAGAAATATATCTCAAGAACTGTTTTCCCACTCCTACATTGTGTAACTTCATTTCCATTTCCATAGATTATAGCTTATGCCAAGATTGGCTCTTACAATTAATTATAATTTCTTATTCAGGATTTTTTTTAGTCTAATCAGTAAAACACTAAAAACAGTTCGTGATTTCATTTTCAAATCTTTTGGTTCCACCATTAATTCTTAGAGGGAATCGCACCATTGGTCACATAACTTATAGAATTTTATTTATGGAAGGCTGCTACTTGTGGATGTGGAGCCTGTACAAAAGAGTAGCAGCCTTCGAGAAATGCTGCACTGATGAACCTAGAGATGTGGATGAATCAGATATGATAGTTTGTTAAAGTTAGGGATTAGGAGACCTCATTATCATGACTATTAGCTGTCAAAGTTATAAAGCTGTCACTGTTGGATCAATTTGCATTTGCTGATGTGTGCGGACTGCGGACATTAAATTTCTGTTGTTAATTGGTGCATTAGTGTTGGGGTTTTACTGATCATTTACCTTTGTTGCGTAGGCAATGCTTGGTGGAAAAATTGAAGTGCCCACTTTAGATGGTAAAACAGAAGTTAAGGTAAATACTTGGTGGAAAAATGACATGCATGTATTGCTACTGTGAAAATTTCAAAAGCACTTGAAACTTCTGCCATTATAGTATCTTGTATTCTGTGAGAGCTTAATTAGTGCTTACTAGAGTGGATCCTTTTTCTAGTTAGAATGCCTGGGCCTGGTATGGCTGGTTCTTTCTTTTGAGAAGCTTGTGGCCATCTATTTGTTGGACGGGCGGGCTGTCAAGTTCTACAAATGTCTCTTCTCCCTCTATTTATTGTCTCGCTTAGTTGATATTTGGTGTAATTTTGTTCAGATACCCAAAGGAGTACAACCAGGGCAAATTGTAATTTTAAGGGGAAAAGGTACGTTATGCAAATAAATTAATAAATCTTAAGATCTATGTTTGCTCCGATCGAATGCTAATGATATTGGTGTAATCAGGATTGCCAAACCTGGCAGGATATTCCGGGGACCAACATGTACGATTCAGAATACATTTTCCCTCGTAAGTTGCTTGTATCCCCAGTCCCCCTTTTTTGGGTGCACAATCCTATTTCATATGGTGCTATTCCACTTCCTTTCTATGAAGTGAAAATGGTTATGTTCGATTCCCTTTCAAGTTTCAACTGCCATTCCACGAGAATGGCTTTGCTAATACATTCGGAAAACTTTAACCATTTCAAGCAATGCATATTGGATACAGTAGATATTCTTTAGAATTGATTGTTGCAACATGAGGTCAAACTAGTAAGAAGATTAAGTTAGACTGCCGAGTTAACTTGCTAGTACTTAGTTTGACGTCCTACTGCATTTTCAAATGATTAATGATGTTAGGTTCTGTGAGAGCCATGCCATTACTGAGCCTGACCCAGTTATCAACTCTTCACACTGTTAATGGTGTTAGGTTTTGTGACAGACGTGACATTACTGGGACTCGCCCAATTATGAACTCTTCCGTGGAACTACCGTAGAGTGAATGTGTTAGTAGATTATTCACATTTCCCTAACAGCTGATGCTTTTGGTGAACCTGGTCGACACATGAAACTACAGGAAATAAAGAATAACTAGAAATTGGAACTCTGCTCTTTTATCTAAAAAAAGTCTTCCAAAGGTGGAAGTGGAAATACTAGAGGTTCAGTAAATAATGTTTGAAGTCAGTATGATAGTATCCATCCAGTGCTCTGCATATTCATAGCATTTATCATTCTACAGGCAGTCCACTGGTTATTGAGCTACGATAGTTTAATGTTGACTACTAGGCACAACTTTCATCAGCACTTGACGCTTCAGTTTGGTTAATGCTAAGTGTACTTTCAGTCACTATGGTTTTACTAGCACTCTTGCTTTTGTGTTTAGTTTATGCTAAAGCTTAAGTTTTCAGTTTGGTGCATTTAAAGGCCTTGCGCTAATCCTTTGCTTTTCTGTGGAGTATTCTTATGCTAAAGCATAAGTGATCACTATATCCCTATTCAGTTTTATTTATGACAATTTGAATTTCTTATCTGCAGGAAGGTTAACGAACATCAGCGTGCACTGTTGGAAGAATTTGCAGTAGAGGAAGCCATTAAAGAACAGAGTTCTTTTGCAGCAGGAAACTGGTAATCAACTGCCTCACCATTTATTTGCATCATCTTTGGCCGTCATGGGAATGACCAGGCATATAATGAAAACTGCACGTTTTATTAATGTCAATGCACTGATCAATGTGTTAGACTTCACCTTATTTCGATCGCTGTAGCCTGGTAGGCCTGGTGCGCAAGCGAAGTTCTCATCTGTCCCACAACATTCTTCATTGACATCTGTTCTGTTTTATAGCACGCATCATATGGTAGTAATAAATATGAAATTTCAAACAGGATTTACGAGCAGCTATCTACTGGTTAATACTTACAGGTTGGAGCTAATTGCTGAAAATATGAAGAGCCAAACTTTCATGCTCGAGCTTGGGTTCGTCATACTGATTTATCTGATGCTGAGGCACTGAGCAAAGTGATGAAAGCTGCATTTCTTCAGGGCTGTGCGGTTGACATCAAACAGTAGAAGCTGCTCCTTGACATAAAAAACTGAACAGGAGTATCTGGCCAAGATTCTTTTTGGCCACGGGAATTCACAATTTTTGGGGTCGCGAGAAGTGGATTGCTGGTTCCTATGGAATAGAACAGACATGCAAAATAATTTATGAGCTCTCTTTTTTCTTTGCGGGAAATGATTTATGAGTTCTTCACACAGTCAAATCACAAAAGTTATGTGGAGTTTGTTGTTGACGCTTCATTAAATTGCTAGATTGTTGGAGCATTCCTTGCTAGTATAGGTGAGCATGGCTACATTGAGCCGATAGTAATATTTTCCACGACATCTTTGGTGGAACCGTCTTGATTTCTTGTTGCATTGTCTCCTTTTCTGACTTGTAGTCTGGGACACTGTTGGTTTTTTACGCGTGGTCTTTGCCGAGTGCTGCTGTCGTGGCACTAAACAACCTCCACATCAAGTGTCATTTTTTTCCGCCCATTGCGGCGGTAAGGGACACGTGGCATGCTTATTTGCCTGTGTCCTCCTGAGGCACTTAGCATACATTTTCAACTAACCGTGTGTTTTGAAAAACACTCAACATACAAGGGTACTCCTTTCGTTTTAAAATAGATGACTTCTATTTGTCAAAAACTGGATGTATCTAGACATGTTATATGTATAGGTACATCCACTTTTTAACGAATGAAAGTCATCTAATTTAGAACGAAGGGAGTAGTTGATGAGTGCCTACGTTTGCCGAGTGTATTCTCAGCTTACATGAGTAATCGTCAGTGACCGACGAATCAGAGTCTGAAACCTCCTGGGCACTCGGCAACGTGGTCAATTTCTGTAGTGTGCCATGTTAGAGGACAATCTGCGAGAACTAACGACAAACTGTGGCGCCTCTAACAGGGCACTCAAAACACCAACGACACAAACAGTATCCGTTAGACGTGGCAGAGGGGACACATGTCCTCCATTTTTCCTATTGTTTTCGAGTTTGCCTAGTTCCCCACTCGGCCACTCGGTATACATCGTGGGTTTGCTGAGTGCCACTAAAAATACACTCGGCAATCAAGCGTCTCAAAAGTGTCATACCAAGCGTCTTAAGAGTGACATACTTTACCGAGTGTAATTTCATAGCATTTGCATTCCGAACGTTGTTGCCGGGTGCTCGGTAATTTGCACTCTGCCAACCTATAGGCACTTGGTAACGTACCGGTATTTGGTAGTGACGATTTTATTCTGGATGACCGGTGTCCTTAGGGGCGCGTTTAGTGGCTTGCAACCACTCTTGTGCCCCGCCGGACTAGGCTGCGTAGGGATTGGTCTGGCGAGACCAACCTGTAGGTCATGTTGTGCGTGTTGTTTAGCAGCCTGCATCGCACTGCGGGTATAGATTGTGCACATTGTTTTGTAGCCAGCAGCGTCCCAGAAAAGGAAGCAGCGATGCAAAGTAAGGTGTTTGGTTGCCTCCGACCTCGATTGTGCTCGCCCCTTGTTGCTAATGGTGAGCTTACCATACTACATAGATGGTAATACCAGTTTATCGAGTCCTAGCTACTACGAATGGCAGTTCATCAGTACATCCCTAACTATTACGAATGACAGTTCATGAAATAGCATTACAGTCTAGAGCTAAATAGGAAAGGTTCGGCACGGATGATAATTAGGGAAGTGGCAGGGGAATCAGTTCTTCTTCATCATCTTCTTCTTCTTCTTCTTCTTCTTCTTCTTCTTCTTCTCGTCGCTGTGCTGAAGCTCATATCCTGGCGGCACCTCTATCATCCCACATTGCCTGAGCCCACTCCATCCTTTTGGCCTTCCAAGCTTCATTATCTCCTAGGAGGACACCATGGCCGCCCAGATGTTGATCGTCAGGCATCACATGTTCCTTAGAGGGGAAATGTTCATCTATCCCCCACCCTAAGATCCAATTGTGAAGAATGCAACATGCAAGAACTAGTTTTACTTGGGTCTTGAAAGGGTGGAATGGCTTCTGATCAAGAATCTTGAATCTGTTCTTCAGTGCAGCAAATGCTCTTTCTATGGTGACTAAGGCTAGAGTGACGGAGATTTAACAATTCCTTGGCATTCTGCGGACCATTCCTTGAACATAACTCGTTTAGATGGTACCTAGTCTTTCGGAACGGTGGCAGAATTTCAGGCCGACATGCATATCTAGCATCTCCAAGGTAGAACTTAGCTTCAGGCATGCTGATCCCATCAGATCTGGACAAGTTGTCAGCTAGAATTGTTGCATCATGTGCTGATCCCTCCCAACCAGCAAGCACATATGTGAACATCATGTCGAAATCAACAGCAGCAAGGGCATTCTGGCTTGTGTAATGCTTCCTTCCTCTGTATGATGCAGACTGTGATCTCGGCACTCTAGCAGTGACATGAGTACCATTGATGGCGCCAATGCAATCTTGTCATGAGAAAAACAAACACATGAACAAACACATGAACATACAGATGAACAAACACATGAACATACAGATGAACAAAAAACACAATGTAGTGCTAACCTGGAAATATGGAAACCATCTGTAGTTGTTGCTGATCTTGGATGGTGTTTGAGCTTTAGGTGGCTTGATCATCTCCTGTCTGAGCTCTCCAATGACAAACAAGACTTGCTCAAAGTAACGGGAGATAGTCTCACATGACCTTCTAAATGTGTTGTGGATCACTCTAAACCTTTGATTATGACCCACAACATGAAGGAACATGCAAACTTGCTCTTCGACGGATGTGTGGATGCTATCCTCCAACAGGCCGCCATCTCTGAACCTTTTGACAAGTTCAAAGAAGGGGGCTCTGTCCATCCCAAACATTTGCATAGCCTCCACATCGTTAGTGTTGTAGATGTAGTTCAGATTATCTATCATCTCTTGATCCTGGGCGAACATAGGACCGTACTAGACTAGAGGGTACGGCATTGCGCCTAACTACGATCTTGCGAACGAGTACGATCCATGCCTGCACGACAGCTATGATAGCAGTTGTCTGCTTGATCAGAGCCAACCCATCATCTTAAATGTACAGATCTACAATTAGTACCGGGTGTTGTTCAACTAAAACCACTGCCAGTTCGGAGAGACGAAGTGTCTTACCGTCGCCATTGGAGAAGATGAACAGTAGTTGGTGTCAAGCTCCTCCTGCCGGCCTTCGAGACAACTGGCGCGGATCCGGTGCCGGAGAAAGGGGGGACGAAGCTCCTCCTGCCGGCCGGGGAGACGCCGTCGACGATACGGTGGTGGAGAGGATCGACACGAGCCGCCGGTGAAGATCCAGGGTGAGGAATTTTTGGGTCCTCTATGGCGAGCGTTGACCAAATAGAGGTGGAGGTGAGAGTATGTGAGGGCGCGAAAGGGGTCGGAGATTCGGCATCTTCCGTCATCTCCCGCGCTCCGCCCGCGCGACGCCGTCGTCGAATTTTGTAGCCGCCAGACCTAGCTCCACGGGCACGCTCGCTTCGAGCGTGCCTGCTGGGCCTGGCTCAGTGCTACATCAATGAGCGTGCGAGCCACAACGCGGCCCTGCTGCGACCAGCCAAACAGTTCAGTTTTGCAGCTGGCGGACCTGTTTGGAGGTGTTGTAGGCCACCAAACGTGCCCTAGAGGGTTGTATAGCTATGTAGCAGTAGAACTTCTCAAAGACCCGTATATATTGTACTCTGAAACTTCTCAAAGACCCGTATATATGACAATTTAAGATAAGAGGTACTTGGTCATAGCTAGGTTAGCAGTAGGCCAGTAGCTAGCACTCAGCTCTGCTCGTGACAAACGCATCATGGATGGATCGACGCGGTAGACCAAAGTGCAAAATTAAATTAAACCGCGTGGCAACATGCGCATGAAAAAAGCAAGGACCCGCGGATTAAGTTGCAGGATTTTTTTTTGTAATTCACTCCATTTTGCAGGGTCAACATACATACCATGAGCTAACCCACTACTACCTCATACGCATGCCAGCACGAGCCACATTGTTAAATAGCAGTACCACGTAAAAAAAAGGAGATACGTATAATTAAATTTGACTATTGTATAACAAGTTGCCTCGAATGAAATTAAATTGAAAATTCTAGCGAAGTTATGATGCAGCCCAAAACAAAATAATATATGGATGAGGACATGTATATGTGGACCGGAAATACAAAACTTGTGCCTTTTGTTTGACCTAATATATATCTCCAAGTTGATCCATCGGTCCAGCTCATACGTACATATCCTAACTTGAGTACATATGCCTCCAAAGGCGGAGGCTGCAGCCACTAAAACAAAACCATTTTAATACAGTACTATTTTGTATAGTTCAAGGGAGCTAGGCTGTAGCCAAATACAAAATAAATTACGAAAAAAGAACATATTAACCGCAATTGTGATGGCTTTTATACCTTTGCCCCAAAAAAAAATTCTTTTCATTTTATCCATTTAGCAAGGTCAACATAGAGTTTTTTTTTTACCTGAGAGGAAGGTCAACATAGTTACCATAAGTTAACCCACTACTACCCATGGTTACATGCTACTACCTCATATGCATGCCATCAGGAGGCACATTATCAAATAGTAGTAGCACATAAAGAAGGGAGACATGTACAATTAAATTTGATATATAATATAATGATTTGCCTCAAATGAATTTAAATTGAAAATTCTAACGAAGTTGTGATGCGGCCAAAAACAGGATAAACTACAGGATATATGTACTGGAAATAAATTGTCAGAACTTGTACATTATCTTTGGCATAATATATATCTCCAAACTGATCAACCGGTCCAGATCATAGGATATATTACCCAACTTCAGCCTCCAAAGGCGGAGGCTGCAACAGTAAAACAACATTATTAATATTATTTCGTATAGCTCAATCGAACTATGCTGCAGCCAAAACAAGATAAATTACAAAAAAAACATGTTTGCTTGACATAATTCTGTTTTTTTCTTTGCGTTTTGATTTTAGTCTATTTTGCAGGGTCAACCATGAGCTAACCCACGACTACATCATATGCATGCCAGCACGAGCCACATTGGCAAGTAGTAGCACATAAAGAAGAGAGACATGTATAATTAACTTTGACATATAATATAACGAGTTGCCTCGACTGAAATATAACTGGAAATTCTAACGAAGTTATGATGTATTGAAAAATGGATAAAATACATATGACATGTGTATATATATGGACATGAAATAATTTGTCTACATATCCTAGCTTGAGTACATATACACCTCCAAAAGGCGCGCGGAGGCTGCAGCCAAATTAATTCTATTTTGTGTAGTTTGAGCGAGCTAGGCGGCTAGGCTGTTACTTCAAGTGGATATAAGTAAGCAGGTATATAGGTGTATGTGTGTGCGTTTAGTTGAGCTGTCACCTTCTAAGAATGTAACGATCCGGTAATTGTTGGAAAAAAGCTACTCCGTAAAGCTGGATAGAGAAGGGAGGGAGGGAGTGAGAGTTGACAATGAGCTAGCTCGACAGCAGACACGCCAAGGGAAGCGTCGTCGATGCAGACGCAACATATGTTAAAGACTAAGTAAGCTAGTCGTCTCCTCCAGACTTGGTATACTTTTACATGCATTTCCTTGTACTGGCCAATACTGTACTAGATTACTTGTCCAATGATATACTTTTACAAGAAGACCCAGACTTGGTATGTAGAGTAGTAGACTAATTTCACTTGCCAGTTGATCATGTCGATCGATGAAGGAAGTCGGGCTTATAAGTACCCACCCTTTGCCATCAACTGAAACCACAACCAGTGTACATGATCACAGAGCGCTAGTTTGCATACACACCTGTCTCTCCTGTGTACACAGACGGTACTGTGCGCGCACAAGGAAAGGCGGCCATGAAGTGCCTTGTGCTTATCGGCCTTGCGGTGGTGGCGCTCGCCGTCGGTGCAGGCGCCGTCCATCATCCTGTGGTGCCAGCGGTATTCGTTCTGGGGGACTCGACGGTGGACGTCGGGAACAACAACTACCTGCCAGGGAAGGACGTGCCCAGGGCCGACAAGCCCTACTACGGCATCGACTTCCCCGGCGGCCCGAAGCCCACCGGACGTTTCAGCAACGGCTACAACATCGCCGACTTCATCGGTACGTCTCTCTCACATATTTGTGTATCGACGGACCAAGTAGTGTTCAAGACTACATATGATGATCATGCATGCACCTGTTCATGGTTGCAGCTAAGAACCTGGGGTTCGAGAGAAGCCCTGTGGCCTATCTGAAGCTCAAATCACGCAATTACCTCATCCCCAGCGACCTGAAGAGAGGTGTAAGCTACGCTTCTGCAGGAGCTGGGATTCTTGACTCAACGGTAAGTGTGGCTCAACACATGACTTATTGCAACACATGGCTCAACAGGAGTTCGAACAATGTGTTTAGTTCGTCGTAGTTGTTGTAATTACAGTTTAGTAGCTAACCACATGACTTATTGCAGAACGCCGGGAACAATATTCCTCTGTCAAAGCAGGTGCGTTACTTCGCGTTAACCAAGACGGAGATGGAGGCCGCTTGGGGCACCCGCAGGGTCTCCAAGCTCCTAGCCAAGTCCTTCTTCCTCATGAGCATCGGCGGCAACGACCTGTTCCGGACCAAGCCCACATCCCCGGCCGAAGTTGCCGCGGTCTATGCCAACCTCATCTCCAACTACTCTGCCGCCATCACCGTATAACCACCATTCTCCAGCCATACATTAATTTTGTCTAAACTTGTGATATCAATCCTTCTTCTTCTTAATATGTGTGTAGGATCTGCATGGGCTGGGGGCGAGGAAGTTCGGGATCATCAACATGTTCCCACTCGGGTGCGTGCCACGGGTCCGGGTGCTGAACGCTACAGGGGCGTGCAATGACGCCCTGAACCGCTACGCCGCCGGGTTCGCCGCCGTGCTGAAGTCGGGGCTTGCGGACCTCGCGCCGAAGCTCTCCGGTTTCGCCTACTCCCTCGCCGACTCCTTCGCCGCACAGGCCACACTCACCACCTCGCAGTCCGGTACGTGATGTAAGATACCAGAAGCTGTTTGGGATTTGAGCCAAAACCGTGATGATTCTGCCGCCGTTTTTTAAAAAAATTCTACAACTCTCGCATTTTTCATTCAACTGCTGTAAAATATGTATTGACTTCGCGTGATTTCTTAGGGGTCATGACCACCGACAGCGCATGCTGCGGGAGCGGGAGGCTGGGTGCAGAGGGCCCATGCACGATAAACTCCACGTTGTGCGGCAACCGAGATGCGTACGCGTTCTGGGACTCGGTCCATTCCACCCAGCGAGTCGCGGAGCTCGGGGCCCAAGGAGCGTTCGATGGTCCGGCCCAGCTTACCACGCCCATCAGTTTCAAGCAATTGGCTTACAAGAGACATTGATTCTTTTCCCTCAAACACAAGAGATGTCGATTCCCTTGAAGAAAATATATACTGATTTACAGTACATTGCCTTGTCTGTTGTAGTGTTATTGTTTTGTTGTTCGGGTATCAATAAAGCTGAGCTCCTCTACCACACCACGTTGTTTTATTTTCTTGAATTTATCTTCATCCCCTTGTTTGATTAATTCATTGATCTTTACATGTACATTGTTCATTCTTCGATTAATCCGTATTTATTTATTTATGAGATTTTTCACAAATTTACATTATTTTGGTGTCTAACTCTGAAAAACACAAAACCCCTATTTTCGTATTTGGACTTTCAGAAATTATCTAGAGGTCAATTATTGTGGCGATTGTTGCCATGTCAATATTTTCAGATAACGAAAACCACGAGATGAAACCGGTTATCAGAAGCCACCCAAGGATCTAGATATCCTCCAAGGCATGGCCCATTAGCCTAGCAGTGCCAGGGGAGATATATGGCTGCTCGGGCGTCCGATTAACCTCAATCAAACGCTCAATACGTTGTTTTGATCTAAAATTGTCTACATATGTATATTAGTTTTCGCTACTTCACAAGAGAGACGGCACTACGAAGCGGAAGCCAGAAACAGAGGATAGAGAAATGCCATCGTCGAAAATCCGAGGGGAAAATGCTATAGTATCCTCTCCCCGTCGCATCTCCAACCACTATAAGGAAATTCGGATTTTACCATGTTTGGCCCCGACGTCCATTATAGATGCGCAACATCTACCATGTTTTTATCAGGATTTTTTGGCTTCGTCGTAGATGTGCGTGAAGGTTTGAATGTCCCAAGAGTCTACAACGGATTGTCGCAAGGATGGTCTATGTGTGGCCCAATGCGTGGTAGATGTCCAGGATAGTCGTGTCACATGATTTATCAACTGAAAAGATGCTAGATGATTGTCAAGCATAATTATTTGCTATTTGATCCACATCATCAGACCACCGCTATCTCTTTTATCATCACTATAATGTAGAGCTACCTTATAATTCGTATGCTTTTGTCGTGTAACTATAGTATGGAGCTACCTTATGATTTGTATGATTTTGGTTGTGGAATTATAATGTGGAAGTACTCTTTATATACTTGGAATACAATGGATGAACACATGCAGTATTAAAATATTTGAAACCCAACACGAGACGTGTTGACACATCATATTGTCAAATATCACATGATATACAACCAGCTCATCATAGTATCATAATTATTTATACCACTGCAATCATTTATATTAGCATGTTATTAATTAGGAGCGCTAAATATATTTGGTTCCATACAATTGAGAAGATTCAGCTAACCTAAAATTATATACTCCTATGTGTACATACTCCCATGTTCAATATACCTCATAGACGAATGTATTATACCTCTTTATCACTTTCAACATATCTCGTTAATTATTCTAATATACCCTAACATAAGTAGTAGGAAAAAATCATTGAAGGTCTTAGAACTTTTTTTTTGCGGGTAAAGCAGGAACTTTATTAATCAGATAGGGTTACACAACGATCTAGTTCAAGCAACTGAATAATTTCTTCAGGTCCTGAACCGATCCAAACTTCAGAACGGCGTTCCACTCTAGCAAGATTTGCTAGGTGGTGGCTAACCCTAGCCTGACTACGTTCCACCTTTACAAAAGAACACTCTCTAATACCAGAAAATAAGTACTTAATGTCCGAAACTAAATTAACTTGAGAGGAGCGATCCACTGCTGTAGATGTGAGCATCGAAATTAATTGGGCGCAATCTGTCTCAACTCTGATCGGAAGCTGTGACTGGGAGAGTGCTAGTTGTATGCCTTCAGCACTTGCTCTTAATTCGGCTTCTAGTGGATTCTAACGGTCTTGTAGAAAACGGCAAGACGTGGAGATCGTCAGTCTGCATCCCGAAGAACTATGCCCAGTCCAGCTGATTGATCTATATCACGGTATGAACCGTCAATAGCGAGGGACACCCACCCAGCTGGTGGTTTAATCCAAGGTTTATTAGTGGATGCACTCACACTTGGCTGCAGGATACTTGTGCTGATCAAAGCTATTGGTTGCTTCCCTTTCAATACCTCCTCCACGGTATGACAACAAACTTCTTTAGTCTTCTGTATCCTTCAAGGAACCGCTTAGAACTCTCAATAGTGGCTAAGGACTTGTCATGAGTAACTTCGTTCCGTGCATGTCATGCACGCCAGGCCACAAGCAGGGTGGCGTCGAGCATCTCAACGGGAAGTTGCGCAACTACTGACTTGAACTAGTGGTGTGGTGTAGTTTAAAGCATGCTGTCAGTTGGCAGCACCCAAGACCGACGCATAGCCACCCAGAGATTGTGTGCATGAGGACATTCATAGAGGGCATGGGCGACATCTTCAACAGCCGTTTCACAGATGTTACACTGGCCTGTCACACGCATATTACGTTTCAACTTATTGTCCTCGGTGGCTAAGCAATTAGACGCTGCCTTCCAAGTAAACATTTTAACCTTCCGAGGTACCGCTGACTGCCAAATCTTCTTCTAGCAAGGATCTGCACCATCATGACATCCACTAGAGGCTCCAAAATTTTGCTGATCAGAGAGATCATTAAGCCCCAGTTTGTACGCACTACTGTTGGAAATATGCCCTAGAGGCAATAATAAAGAGTTATTATCTTATTTCCATGTTCATGGTAATGTTCATTCTCCATGCTATAATTGTATTAACCGGAAACCTAATACATGTGTGGTTATGTAAACAACACAGAGTCCCTAGTAAGGCTCTACTAGACTAGCTCGTTGATTAATGATGGTTATGGTTTCCTAACCATGGACATGAGTTGTCAATTAATAACGAGGTCATGTCATTGGAGAATGACGTGATGGACATACCCAACCAAGCATAGCAATATTGATCGGATCAATAAGTATATATTGCCATGTCTTGTATTGCCAAGTATCCTGTTTCTTTGACCATGAGATTATGTATATCCCGGGTACTGAGGAATACGTCTTGGGGACTTCAAACGTCACTTCGTAACTGGGTGACTATAAAGGTGTCTTACAGGTATCTTCGAAAGTACTTGTTTATTTGCATGTATCAAGACTGAGATTTGTCCCTCCATGTGACGGAGAGATATACTCTGGGCCCACTCGGTAATGTACAATCGGTATCGCTTGCAAGCACGTGACTAAAGAGTTAGCCACATGGAATGTTGTATTATGGAACGAGTAAAGAGTACTTACTAGTAACGAGATTGAGTTAGGTATGGTGATACCACCGATCAGATCTCGGGTAAGTAAAATATCGTGAGACAAAGGAAATGGAATACGTTGACATTGTGGTTCACACCGATAATGATCTTCGTTGAACTTGTGGGAGTCATTATGGGCATCCAGGTCCCGCTAATGGTTATTGATCGTAGAGGAGTCTCGGTCATGTCCACTTGTTCTCGAACCCATAGGGTCACACACTTAAAGTTCGGTAATGCTAGAGTAGCTTTGGGATAATTATAATGGTGAGACCGAAGGTTGTTCGGAGTCCCGGATAGGATCTGGGATATCACAAGGAGCTCCGGAAGAGTCCGGAGATAAAGTTTCATATATAGGAATGTGGTTTTTGGGTTTCGGAAAGGTTCAGGAATTAACCGATATTGTATCGGGGTTTTTCCTGAAATGTTCCGGTGGGTCCCATGGTGGGGCCCACTATCCCGAACATCCCACTTAGGATATTTGGCAGCCAAGTTCCTTCCTTGAGAAGTCTTGGCAGCTAGGTTCCTTCCTGGGGAAGCCTTGGAGGCTTGTTTCTTCCTGGGGAAGATTTGGAGGCTGGTTCCTTCCTGGGGAAGCTCAGGAGGCAAGCCTCACAGCTCCTCCCCACATCCTACATAAGGAGGGTACCATTTGGGGAAAGAGAATGGGATTGATTTTCCAAAAACTGGTACGCTTCCTCTTGCTCCTTTCTCTTGTGGTCTTGGCTTGGCGAAGCCCTGCCCGCGTGAGAGCTCACCGAACCACCACACCGTCATGCTGCTGGTTTGAATCCCATCTTCTTCTCCTTCAAGCTTGCTGGATCAAGAAGAGGAGACGTTGTTGAGCCGTACGTGTGTAAATCTCGGAGGCACCGCTCGTTGTGGTGCTGATCGGAGTGAACCGCATCAAGGTCTACACCAAGCTGCGTTGTGATTAACGTCCAACGCTCGTGTTCTTCGAGGGTATGTTGATTACCCTCCCCGTTACTTGCATCTCCTTAGATAAGATCTTTGGGTGTTGCTTCCGCGTGTGAGAGAAATTTTTTGATTTTCTGTCGCGCATATCCCTACAGTGGTATCAGAGTCGTGCTTTGCGTAGTTGCTTTGTACGGATAGAACACAAGGAGTTGTGTGGCGTTTGATATTTATTGTTGCTACCCTCTCGCGTGTACTTCTTGGTTTTTGTGGCATGGTAAAATGCAGCGGCCCGGACCAACTTTACAGTCTTCGGATTGAGACCGGTTCTGCACTTGACATGCAATTGGTTTGCATATGCGGCTGGCGGGTGTCTGTCGCTCTTATCATAGTGAAACCGGATTTACAATGGAGAGCTTATAGAAGTTAATAAGCAACTTGTATTATCAGCGTTGTGGTTTTTGTGTAGGTAAGAACGGTTCTTACGCAGCCCCTAGAAGCCACGTAAAATTGCAAAAAATCAAGGGAGAGGCGTCTAACTTGTTTTTGCAGGGGTGGTTGTGATTTGGTATAGCCCAATTTTACAATATTTGTTGTATGAGATGCACATTGATTGTAATATTATTTTGTGACCTGCGTGTCATGAGATCGGCAGCCGGCAGGAGCCAAATGGTTGTCTTATTATTTTGTGACCTGCGTGTCAACTTAATACGCCATGTAATTGCATTACTTTATCGCTAAGGAGTTAGCAATAGTTGTGGATGCAACGTGATGGTGGAGGGCAACCATGCATCTTGCTGGAGGGATGATGGAGATCATGTCGTGCGTTCTAGATGGAGATCAAGACGCAAGAAAAGGGCTATACCATATCACATTGTTTAAACATGTGATGTTTATCCTTTATGCATCTTATTCTGCGTGTGCACGACGGTAGCATTATAAGATGATCCCTCACTCAATATCAAGATCGTGTTCACCCCAAGTATGCCACTGCCAAGATAGTTCTTCGTTTCGAAGCACCACGTGATGATCGGGTGTGATAGAATCTACGTTCCACATAGCGGGTGTTGCTCGAGCCTATTATGTATTTGCATCATTCATTGTAGTCAATGGCATTCGTTTTCTCAACTACCACTAGGCTTGATTGATTGAGATAGATTAAACTGTTGATATCTGGTAATTATCTTTACGGACTAGTACCGTACTGTGAGGATTGTCCTCAAAAGTATCAAGTTAAGATTTAGTCCTATTGCAAACTTTTGGTAACCCTCCTGCTCAATGTATGTCATTAGATATGATCTATGAGATATGCATATATAGATGTGATCTAAGAGCATTGATTCCAGTTTAGCGTCTTATGTCATACTTGCCTCAGTGGAACTCAAACCTCAGAAATGTTTTTGAGCACTGAGTGTCTGAGAGACAATCCAGGAGCTGAAATTGTTTCAGACACAACCAATGGTTGAATGATATATGATATCAAAAGATTGGTTTGTGTGCAAATGACCAAGGATAATTCAGTGAGTTAACATGTATACCTAGATTGTCTAGGTACATGTCAATGTTGTAGACGCTTGGCGTCCTAAACCCCAACCAGTTGGGCACTGATAGTATTCTTGTTTTCCCTCCCTCCGTGCAATAGTAGCATTCTCATGAATTGTTCATGACTGAGATGGAAAACAGTATGGGTGATTTGATCACTATGCTTAAAAGACTGTTAAGAGTGGAATCTAGAAGAACGCCAATCATTTGATGATGGTAAAACTTTCAGACACGGGGAAACCGGAAGAGGAACTACAGAAAGAATCTGGCAGTAAAATAAAAGTCTGGAAATGTCCAGCTCAGGTATAATTGTTATACATGTTATTGATGTATTGTTTGTTGGTCAAACAACGTACTTCTTGGGTATAGTGACCAATTGTTGATCACAAGGATACCAGGTCGGTTGCTCTTGTTTGCAACTCGATGCAAGAAATACAATGGCCTAAGAGACCAACAAAGGATGTTATGGTGTGTGACAAGAACGCAATAGTTGCTACGGTCGTCGTCATACATTCAGGATTTGGTGAAATCTTGACAAGTAACAAAATACATCTATAACACTGGCGCTAAACGTCGTAAGATTCATGATTAGAATTCCACATTTTGTGGTACTGCCGTCTAAGTCATATTGGAAAGAATCACATGAAGAGACTCCATAGTGATGGAATTTCTGGAGTCATTTGATTATGAATCATTTGACGCTTGTGAATCATTTCAAAAGGAAATGACTAAAGACGTCGTTCATAGGCAATGTTGAACAAACGGTTAACTTGTTGGAGATCATACATGTGATGTATGTGGCACAGAAGTGTAACCGTGGGCAGTAGATTCTTTTACTTCATATCCTTCTCGGATGTTTTGAATAGATATATGAGTATATGTTCAAACGATACATAAGACTGAAACTTTTGAAAAGTTCAATAATTTCAGCATGAAGTGGAAATCATTGTAACAAGAAAATAAAATCTCTATGATTGGATCACGGAGATAAGTATTTGAGTTACAAGTTTAGCGAACATCTGAAAGGTTGCGGAATTGTTCCACAACTTACGTCACCCGGAACACCATAGGTGTATGATGTGTCCGAGAGACGTGATCGAGCCTATTTTGACATGGTGAGATCGATGATGTTATTAATCTGCCATTATCTTTTGTAGTTGTGCTTTAGAGACTGTCGCTTACACACTGAAAAGAGCGCCATCTAAATCCGTTTGAACGACACCATATGAGATATGGCACGGGGATGCGATGCATATGTAAAGGAGTTTACTATTAGCTCGATCCTAAAACGGATATGTTTTGTTTCTTCGTTGGTTATGCCAAAAACGTTTTGGTATTCCTCGGCTACCGCACGTAAGGCAAAATGTTTGTCAGGAACAATGTGTGTTTTACGAGAAAGAGTTTCTTGCAAAAACATGAGTGGGAGGACAGTGCAGCTCGACGAGATTGTGAATCTTCGTCTTCAGGTCAGAGTGGCGCATCGGAAGAGGTTCCGGAGTTTCTCACTTTGACTGATACGGAAGCTTCTACATGTGATGTAGTAACTTCAGTCGAGCCAGCAGCTGAACCATGAAGATGTAGTAGGACTCACCCGAAACCAGAATGGTTATCGGATGGAATATTATTGTTAGACAATGATAAGCCTGCTACCTACACATAAGCAATGATGGGCCCTGACTCCGCTAAATGGCTAGGCGCCATGAGATCCGAGATAGACTCCATTTACGAAAATCAAGTTTGGAACTTGGTAGTCCCTACGGAAGGCGTAATGCCTACGAACGTATATGGATCTATAACAGATATGGATGTTTACATCCATGAAGCTTGACTTATGAAAGGTGTTTCTGTCAAGTTCAAAGAGTTGACTACGATGAGATTTGTCTCCCGTAGCAAGCTTGAAAGTCTGTTCGGATAAATCTAGCAATTGCTACATATATGATATGGCAAATGGACTTCAAAACAGCGTTCCTAATGGAAGCTAACCGAGGACATGCATTTGATGCAATCTGAGGGTTTGTCGTTGCATATAATGCTAGAAAGGTATGCTCACTTCAGAGTTCATTTTATGGAACTGAAGCAAGCATGACGGAGTTGGAATATTTGCCTAGATGAAGTGTTAAAATGTTTTGACTTCATCGTGGACGGCAAAGATGCTTGAGAATTCAAGAAAGTAAGTGGGAGCGCCGAGAAATATTTCTAAAACTTTATGTGGAGACATATTGTTGATTTGAAATAATGTATATTTTCTTAATACAGCTAAATCTTCATTGAAAATAGTTTTCTATGAATGATTAAAGCAAAGATGCCTACATATTGGATATAAAGATCTATGGAGATAGATTCCGATACCTAATATGGCTAAGCCAGAGTACATGGACATAGTACTGAAGTAGTTCGGTATGAAAAGGCAAGAAGTGTTCTTACCATGTTCATATGGTTGAAGTTGAGCAAGACTCAGTGTCTTCGACACATGATGAGCAAGAATGCATGATTGATTGGATCAATCATTCATACCATAACATGTACACAACCAGATGTGTCCTATGCCATAAGTGTTATGAGCAGATACCAGAGTGATCATGGATGATGATCACTGGACAACAGTGAAAAACTTCCTTAAGTACTTGAGAAGGACTAAGGAGTTGTTTCTCGTTCTATGGAGGTCATGATGAGCTCGTTGTAAGGGGTTACACCGATGCTAGACTCATGACTAATCCTGACGATTATCGATCTCAATCAAACTTGCTGGTTATTCGGAGACGCAGTAAGCTGGAAGGAGTTCCATGCTGGATTTGGAAGTGTTCCAAAGTTTAACACTGTGACGAATTCTACAATGATAGCTGAGTATATCGCCGCTTTGGAAGCAGCGAAGGAGGGTGTTGAATCAAAAGTTCGTAACTGAACTTGGTGTAGCTCCGACGAAGGTAAAGCTATGGAGCTCCATTGTGAGACAATGTTTGGCTCCATAATTAATGCCGAGGAGTTAAGGTTCCACCAGAGATTCGAACATATACAAAGCTGATTCCACATCATTATGAATGAGTGGAGCGTGAAGACGCAAAGATATGCAAAATACAAACGGACCTGAGGTGTCAGACCCGTTGACTAAAACTTCTTCCACTAGCCAAACATGATCAACACCATAAGCCCATGGGTGTTAGATCCTTACAATGTTAACTAGATTATTGACTCTAGTGCAAGTGGGAGATTGTTGGAAATATGCCCTAGAGGCAATAATAAAGAGTTATTATCATATTTCCATGTTCATGGTAATGTTTATTCTCCATGCTATAATTGTATTAACCGGAAACCTAATACATGTGTGGTTATGTAAACAACACAGAGTCCCTAGTAAGCCTCTACTAGACTAGCTCGTTGATTAATGATGGTTATGGTTTCCTAACCATGGACATGAGTTGTCAATTAATAACGAGGTCATGTCATTGGAGAATGACGTGATGGACAGACCCAACCAAGCATAGCAATATTGATCGGATCAATAAGTATATATTGCCATGTCTTGTATTGTCAAGTATCCTGTTTCTTTGACCATGAGATTATGTCTATCCCGGGTACTGAGGAATACGTCACTTCGTAACTGGGTGACTATAAAGGTGTCTTACAGGTATCTCCGAAAGTACTTGTTGATTTGCATGTATCAAGACTGGGATTTGTCCCTCCGTGTGACGGAGAGATATACTCTGGGCCCACTCGGTAATGCACATTCGGTATCGCTTGCAAGCACGTGACTAAAGAGTTAGCCACATGGAATGTTGTATTATGGAACGAGTAAAGAGTACTTACTAGTAACGAGATTGAGCTAGGTATGGTGATACCGCCGATCAGATCTCGGGTAAGTAAAATATCGTGAGACAAAGGAAATGGAATACGTTGACATTGTGGTTCACACCGATAACGATCTTCGTTGAACTTGTGGGAGTCATTATGGGCATCCAGGTCCCGCTAATGGTTATTGATCGTAGAGGAGTCTCGATCATGTCCACTTGTTCTCGAACCCGTAGGGTCACACACTTAAAGTTCGGTAACGCTAGAGTAGCTTTGGGATAATTATAATGGTGAGACCGAAGGTTGTTCGGAGTCCCGGATAGGATCCGGGATATCACAAGGAGCTCCGGAAGAGTCCGGAGATAAAGTTTCATATATAGGAATGTGGTTTTTGGGTTCCGGAAAGGTTCAGGAATTAACCGATATTGTATCGGGGTTTTTCCTGAAATGTTCCGGTGGGTCCCATGGTGGGGCCCACTATCCCGAACGTCCCACTTAGGATATTTGGCAGCCAAGTTCCTTCCTTGAGAAGTCTTGGCAGCTAGGTTCCTTCCTGGGGAAGCCTTGGAGGCTGGTTCCTTCCTGGGAAGATTTGGAGGCTAGTTTCTTCCTGGGGAAGATTTGGAGGCTGGTTCCTTCCTGGGGAAGCTCAGGAGGCAAGCCTCACAGCTCCTCCCCACATCCTACATAAGGAGGGTACCATTTGGGGAAAGAGAATGGATTGATTTTCGAAACTGGTACACTTCCTCTTGCTCCTTTCTCTTGTGGTCTTGGCTTGGCGAAGCCCTGCCCGCGTGAGAGCTCACCGAACCACCACACCGTCGTGCTGCTGGTTTGAATCCCATCTACTTCTCCTTCAAGCTTGCTGGATCAAGAAGAGGAGACGTTGCTGAGCCGTACGTGTGTAAATCTCGGAGGCACCGCTTGTTGTGGTGCTGATCGGAGTGAACCGCATCAAGGTCTACACCAAGCTGCGTTGTGATTAACGTCCAACGCTCGTGTTCTTTGAGGGCATGTTGATTACCCTCCCCGTTACTTGCATCTCCTTAGATAAGATCTTTGGGTGTTGCTTCCGCATGTGAGAGAACTTTTTTGATTTTCTGTCGCGCATATCCCTACAACTACGTACGGAGAAAATTCCGGATTTTTCAGTTTGCCATGCCAACACATCCTCCTCCAATCGATGTGATGGTTTAATCCTCAAGATAATGCCTGCATCAATCGGCAAGAAGGTTTCCCGGACTAGCTCAGTTTTCCAATGTCCGTTATCGTCAATAAGCTCAGAGACACGCCGCACACGATGGTAATGTCTGTATGAGGGTCTTGGAACCCAACTGTCACGCGATACTCGAATGTGACGACCATTGCCGACCCGCCAGATCATTCCTTTTTTTCAATAATAATTCCAGGCCATGTGATATGGCTGACCAAGTCGAGGAGGGATTCCCAGTGAAAACCGTATCAATAAGTTCACCGTTAGGGTAATAACGTGCCTTAAGAACGCGTGCAACAAGACTAGTTGGAAACTCCAACAGCCACCAAGCCTGTCGTGCCAAGAGTGCTTGATTGAAAACCCATGATAAAGGTGGGAATTGCCTGAGCAACTGACTTAATAAGTATCTCACATGCACTTTGAGCCAAGAGACTATCACCCCACTCGATGAGCCTCTTACTCAGCCTAGACTGCAAATTAATGAATTTCCCCTTATGCATACGCCTATCAGGTGTAGGTAACCCAAGATATTTAGCTTCAAATACCTGTTGTTCAACTTGCAGAATAGAACGAATATCCTCCTGAACAACTACGGGACATAATTTGCTGAATAAGATGGAGCATTTGGCGGGGTTAATAAGTTGACCCGTGCTAGCAGCATATGAATCCAGTATACTCCTCACTCCTGATTAGCCCTAAAGAATAGTAGTGTATCATCTGCAAAAAGAAGGTGAGAAATTCCTGGAGCCCTTCGGTACACTTTAATTGGAGAGATCCTGTTAGCTTCCACCTCATGCCTCAAGAGAGTAGATAAACCATCCGCCACAAACAGGAAGAGAAAAGGGGAAAGAGGATCCCCCTGTCGAAGGCCTCGAGTTGGAGAGAATGCTTCCAATAGAGTTCCATTGAATTTGACAGAATATCTCACCGTGGTAACACAAGACATGATCCACTGTACCCATCGATGAGAAAACCCCATTTTATGCATTGTATTCTCCAAAAATAGCCAATCAACCCTGTCATAGGCTTTAGATAAATCAAGCTTATACGAACAAAAGGAGGAATCAGGGGAAGTACCATGCTCCATATAATGCATACATTCGAATGCAAGCAAAGCATTGTCCGTAATGAGACGTCCAGGAATAAATGCACTTTGATTTTCAGAAATAATATCCCCAAGAATAGGACGAAGTCTATTGACTAGGCATTTTGACACCACCTTGTACAAAACATTGCAAAGACCAATCGGCCGGAAATCCTTAAGCTCCAATGGATTATCAATCTTCGGTATCAGAACTATAGAAGTATCATTAACCCCCTCTGGCATAACTCCTGTTTCAAAAAAGTGTTTCACCGCACATATAACATCATCGCGCATGAGCTCCCAATTCCGCTGATAGAAACGAGCCGGAAAGCCATCTGGACCAGGAGCTTTAATAGGGCCGATCTGAAATAAAGCATCACTAATTTCTGTATTAGAAAAATCCTTGCACAGCTCCGTATTCATCTCCTCTGTAATCTGCTCCGGGGTCAAGTTAATAAGGCCCAAACAATTTAAAGAAGGGACTATAAGGATTGAAAAATATGAAACTGCCATACGCTGCATCACGAAGCTTTGCTATTTTATTTTTCCTTGCTCTCCAAACAACACGGTGGTGAAAAAACTTTGTATTCCTATCACCTTCCTTCAACCATTCAATTCGTGAGCGCTGCAGCCATAGCATCTCCTCACGATATA
Organism: Poa pratensis; assembly: GCA_947311845.1. Taxonomy (NCBI): domain Eukaryota; kingdom Viridiplantae; phylum Streptophyta; class Magnoliopsida; order Poales; family Poaceae; genus Poa; species Poa pratensis. The sequence continues at coordinate 3,627,149 of CAMZMU010000105.1, forward strand.
AAATCTCGTTCATCCGATCAGAAACCACACGAATTTCGTCCCTTGAAGCATTAGCAGATTGTAGCTGAGACAATTGCTCACGCAGCTGAGCAATTTCACATGTGACGTTTCCAAATTTGGCCTTCCCCCATGCATGCAACCTTTTCATCACTTTACCTAGGCCCCTGTTTATTGCACCAAGATCAGGTAATGGCCCCATACCACGCCATTCCTTATCAATAAGCTCCTTGAGCGCAGGTTCTCGCTCCCAATAAATTTCATACTTTAAGCAGCGTTTAGCCGGTTCTTTTACTCGCGCCTCCTTTGTAATCTCCAACAGGACCGGGCAATGATCGGAACAGGGGGACACGAGGTGTGTTACTGACGACGCAGAATAGATATCACGCCAACTATCATCAGCAAGTGCCCGATCCAATCGCACCCTGACGTTCCGAGGGGCGAGGGCCAGCTCGCTTATTATCATATGTGTGCGGCAGTCCCGAGAAACCAAGGTCCTTCAGTTCACACACTTGCACGCAATCTCGAAAGGCAGCCATCTGCGACTCAGAGCGAGGTGTCAAGGAAAAGTGCTCATACTGTCATAAAACTTCATTAAAATCGCCTACAAGGACCCACGGGAGGGGTGAAGAGGCCAGCCTTCTCCGAGTTGCTGAAAAAGACCCTAAGCCTCCGGGGTCGCTTGTGGCGACTCCGGAGGCGCCACCACTGCCACCACAAAGCACCTCCCCCGCCGTCCCAGCCAGCTCGCTGCCGCCGGAGGAGGCCGTCGTCGGCGGACGGTGGCGGCAAGGCGTGCCCGCATCTTTTTTCTTTTGCCCTTGAGTCCTCTTCCTCCGCCATGCTCTCGGATATGGCGGAGCATCTAAGGCTGCCGCAGTTTCCGTCAGAAGGTTGTCGGCCTCCCGATTGGATCGGCTACGTCTTATGCGTGGCTAGTTCCTTCGCAGGCTTGCATGCTCAACTGGATTCCATCTGGGTCATGCACATGCACGAGGAGGGTGCCTAGGCTAAGCGCATGCACATCACGCCTAACATGCCAAATTGCATGCGGCTGATGCGAGTGTGGATCTCCGGACGCGCTCGCTACAAGGTGAAGATCTGCCGGTCCTCTTTGATCTGGACGAAGTGACGGGTTTCGAAAGACTCTGCCGGCGATCTCGCATGGACGTTTATGTCTAAAGATTGCTTGATCGGATGGGATTCGGTTGCGTTGGACGGAGTGACGCAAAGCTCTGCTTTTGTTGCCATCATGGACAAACTATGGTGAAGTCAGATGCGAAGAATGTCATGAAAGCCGAGATTGGAGGACTAGTAATGGTGATTGGAGCCTTTGCGGCGATGAGGAACTGGCTTCGAGCTTCAGGAATCGTAGCAGCAGTATGTTAGTGAGGGGACAACACATGTGAAGTTCAAAGTCTTAACTTTCAGGGTGAAATCCAAGGTCGGGCCTTAATTGGCTATGTCTGGTAATGGACTTGTTAAAGACATTGTTTTGAGATCGGAGACTATCTCCAGGATGAAAACCCAAGATTCGATCGGGCGACGACAGCGCTTCTGCACTGTTTCCTTCTTGAAGACGTTGCTTTTGAAGAATTGGACATCATGTTTTATCTTGGTGGTGGTTGTGCTGCTGCTGCTAGAACTGTAACTCTGTAGCGGGACTTTTCTTTTTTGCTTCTTCTTCTTATGGTTTTCGGCTGTGTACATCCGTAATAACCTTGGTTATTGCATTATTGTAGAGGCTGGGTGTAATTGGTCTCTCCACGATATTAATATATACTCTTTATCTAAAAAAAGTTGCGCCCAAAAATCGATGTCTATTTTCTGTTCTCGGTTCTCCATAACACAAATGTCATGTGAACCAATGGATCATCGGGAGCAATGCGTACATAAGCGTCAATGAACTGATCATTAGCATCCTTAATATCGACATACACACTTCATGCCAAAAAAGAGCAAGACCTCCACTCAAACCACGAGAGTCCACTCCAGCAAAACCCCGAAGGCCCAAACGACCTCGCAGACGACGAACACGTTCAGATTTTTGACGGGTTTCACAAAAGAAGATCATATGGAAAGGGTGCATCCTTTGGAGAACACACAAATCACGAACTGTCAGAGAGTTTCCAATGACCCGACAATTCCAGCCACAGCACTTCATTGCTAGCAGCAATGAATTAACCAGACGAACGGACCACGCTGCACCTGGGAACCTTCAACCAGATCTGAACCTGAATAGCAAAACTAGAACAGCCTTCAACAAGAACGAAATCTGAAACGCAAAACTCACCGATGGATGGGATCCACGGGAGGAAGAAGACCCTTGACGGGGACAAGTAGCACAATGCCTAGACAAGCATCGGAGGACGCAGCCGGCGGCGGCCGGCAACGATAAAGCCCTAGGTCGCCCTCATAATCGCCAGCGCGAGAGAAAAACGATTCACTAGGATCTTGAAGGTCTTAGAACTTTTAATATACCATTTTTACTTACATAAAAACATTTCATGTGCAAATAATACAAAATATATAGATCTGCGTGAATTTTTTTATTGAACTCACTTTGGAGTATCTGAAAATGAAATACACTGAAAATGATAAAGAGGTACAATCGATTCATCTATTGAATGTGGTAGCGAAAAAATATTTAACGGGTATAGCCAAAAAATGGCATGATGAGAATTTATAATTCCCATCACTATTTTAGATGGCGGGATCAAAATGAGGGATTAATTCTCCACGGGTTAACCCGTGGAAACGGACCCCATTGTCATCCCTAATCCGGACAGACTAGCATGCGCGTGGTCCCCTAGGCTGAGAGCCTGAGACTAGATCACACGCGGCGAGATGATCTCTCCTTATCCGGATCCAACCTAGCCAATTCGAACGGATATGGCTCTCCCTCTGAACCGAGTCAGTCACAGTCACGGACACTTGGATCCTCTACGTACAATGCTTTGCTTCGCCGAGGACAAGTGCAGCTTCCGAGTTGCCAACCGTCGTCATGAACAAAGCCATTGAACATCTCACGAGACACATCAAACATATGGTTAGGCCATGCGCAGGTGCAATGTCAATGTTGGCAATTACAAGAACCATGTGCAAGTGCAAGGTCAGTGTTGGAAAGTAGCAGGAAAACGTGAGCTGCAACAAAATTAACCAAGCTGTAACAGAAACAAGACGCTCGGGGGCTGCACCTAGGCGAATCAAGAAAACCTCTGGCGAACAAAGCCTGGGGGCTCGACATCGACGCTGCCCCTCGCCAGATACTCGGGGGCTTGACATCGACAATGCCTTCGCCCGATACTTGGGGGCTGCACATGCAGCTCCATCATCAGCGACGTAGCCGCCTTGTCGTCAACGACACGGCTGTCTCGTTTATCGCCGCGTTCCAGCTTAGTTGCTAACGCGGCGCGACGCATCCGTGGCACGGCTGCCTTGTCGTCAGCGACACAGCCGCCTTGTTGTCAGCAACAAGGTCACCTTCGTGGTACGGCCGCCTTGCCGTCAAATTTCAGTCTAACCGTATCTGTAATGTTAGGCGGGACGCCGCCATCATCGGGTTCGGTTTAGGCAAATTAATCGCCAAATTACTAGTTGTTGTTTCCGATCGCCCAAACCTGTCCAGTTTGGGAAGACATCGATTGGTACAAAACAACAAAGCTCCACGTTCCGGCTTAATTGCTAATGTGGCACAGCCGCCTTGTCGTCAGCGACACGGCTGCCATCATCGCCTTCGTGGCACGGCACAAATGCCATCATGATATCGTTCCACTTCTCCTTGAGTTCAAACTGTCGTGGACCAAGGATGACATGGACACGTCAACTATCGACGTAACCAGTCAACATGACAAGACACTGCGTGGAAGATTCCTGACAGGAGGTCAGGCCGTCTTTCCCATGTTGGCAGCAATGCATCCGGCATCTTTAGTCGGACTGCCGCCTAATCCAACGATGGAATGCTTCAAGCTCTTCAGCCGCCTACAACGTCAACAACAAGGCAGATATCGCAGACGAAAGAAGACGGCGCCTGAAGAACTTAAACCCTTCCAGGGGCTAATGTTGGGGATATACCTACTAGGGGTATCACCAGCATGGATCAATCCGGCTAGTCCAGGGTGGCCCGCAGTGGTGGTGAAGGCTTTGCCTACCGGGCGGACCAGATAGCTGACGACCAAGGAAGGCGGATGCCGGCAAGGAGGAGGCCCAAGACTGAAGCCCATGAAGCCACCAAGACCAAGACGGAAGGCGGCATACTTGCCGGCTAGGTTTAGGACTCCGTATACTTGCTGGATACGTATTCACCTTGTAACCCTAGGTCCAGCCGCCTATATAAGCTGGACCTCGGGGCGCCTTTAGGGCAACTCTTTGATAGACAACCAGCTCATTGTAACCTGTTCACGGCGATATTGCCTTATAGTGAGTTATAGCAGCACGTAGGGCACCGCCACCGCCGTGGTGCCTGAAGCTGGGTAAACCGCCGTGTACAATCCCGACCTTGACGACGTCCACCTTCTTGCCCTACGTTCACCCTCGGCTAGCAGGACCCCGTCTCCTATCCAAAATGCCGATACGACGACAGTTAGTTTTTCCGCTGATTGCAACGCATCACCGTGTGCATGTCGAGGCATGCAGGCTCCAGATGATAGGCGCCAACGTACCAGTCAGTAGTGCCGGTGGAGATCATATCCACAGGAGAAACTTTACAATTCACTTTGGAAATTTATGATTTGAAAATTGTGCTCCTTCTCCGATAAATAGGTGCCCCTAGACCTGCAACGGCGAGCAGGCAGACGCCACCCACAATCCAAGAGCTAGCAGTAGCTACCCAAGAAACTTCATTCTGAAAACTCTCTCCTTTCCTAGTGCACTGCAGCTAGCGTCCGGAAGTCTCCAAGAACAAGAAGGCGATTGACCCGAGGTTCGAATTCGTCATCGAGAGCGAGCGAGCGAGCAATGGCGTCGACGTGCTTCTTCGCCCGCGTCTCCCTCCCAGCGCTCCTCCTCCTCACCCAGCCCCCACCCCACGCCCACGCCATCGCCTGCAGGTAAGCTGCACAACGAACCAAATCCTCTCCATTCCGATCTGCTGCACCTCTGTCATCTCCGTCGTCAACAATGCTCTGTCTGAATCGCACGCAGGCTGCGGCAGGGCGCCGCGAGAAGCTCTCATGGCGTCGTGGCGGCGGCAGCCAGGAGGAGGACGCTAGGCTCCGTCAGGTGAGTACGGTACAGTACGAGTGAGCGAATGATCTATCGGCCGGGTGCCCTGCCTGGTCAGTCAAGCGGACGGCGAAGGACGGCGTTCAGTAATTCACACTCGTCTTCTTTTCTTCTTGTCCAGATACGGCACCTGCGCGGCGTTGCGCGAGGAGGAGGTGGCGGTGCCGCCGTCGGTGCCCGTGCGCGTCGCCCACGAGCTGCAGCTGGCCGGCCACCGCTACCTCGACGTCAGGTATACATACATAATCAACTTACATACAGACCACACAATCACCACCTCCATGCTCTGCCCCTGCACTCTCTGTACTTTTAAGTGTCAACTGACAGAAAAATTCAGTTCACACCCATAGAACCGTAAACTGTGCGATTCTGTTCGCCCCAATCGAAAATGGCTAATTCGATCGGTCCTATCTCCGCAGAACCGAGGGTGAGTTCGGCGGCGGGCATCCAGCAGGAGCTGTGAACATCCCCTACATGCACAGCACCGGCTCAGGTAAATGAACCAACCTTTTCAGTGAAGCTCTTGTGATTATGGTGAAAAAAACACATATGACGTGTTATTGGTGAATTAAAAGCCATATTAGTTAATTTTCCGTTCCAGTTCAAAGGTATTGTTGGTCGAGTGGTTTCAGAATCTGATCTGCACTGACAAATCAGGGTAAGCATCTGCCATATGGTCCAGCGCTGCATGGGTGCATCTTAAGCATAGTTTTAAATAGCCGGATATAGCTCGCCTATAGCTTTTTGAGCATCTCACGGTAAATGAATCCATTTAGAATTTCCGGCTATAGCCTCATTTAGCTCCGATTTAGCCCGGCAATAACTCTTTTTGAGGGTTGGGGCTATTTTCTATAGCCGGCTATTTCTTAAGTCTCAACTTGCCTTCTTTTGAAGCTGAACATAAACGATAGTCTTCATCTGCTTGAATTATGAGTGCCTTTTCTCCATCAACTTGCAACATTTAAACCAGAATGAAGTGGCTTCTCGGCCCTGCGGATGGCCGTCACCGGATAATAAGTACTATATATAATATACTTACTTTCTGACCATTATCACAAACATTTTAAAGACGAACAGAACATACGTGCATATAGATAGATAAAATGTTACCAAACCCATTTCAGAAATGCATATTTTTTGTTTATCACTGGATTCAACTCGTCCTTTCCCGTGTGCAGGGATGTCAAGAAACTCGCACTTTGTCGAGCAAGTGTCGGCGATCTTCGGAAGGGACGCCGAGATCATCATCGTACGTCTGCGGCTGATCCTCAACACACCTCATTTCTTTTCTCCCTTTTGAGTCGTATCCTTCTCATATTCAGAAGACTTCCACCTGTAAATGAATTTTCAGGGATGCCAGAGTGGCAGGAGGTCTCTCATGGCAGCAGCCGAACTCTGCTCCGCTGTAAGCACACCAATGGCCATCTATCTCATCAACGATGCTGTTTCACAAGCCTGCTATCTCTGACACGTGAAGGCTTCTCCTGTTCGTGCAACCTTTTTCAGGGATTCACCGCCGTGACCGACATCGCCGGAGGGTTCTCTGCTTGGAGGGAGAACGGGCTGCCGATCAGCCGGTGACATCGCCGGCCGGCTTATCTTCATGTTTCTCAAACGTTGTAATCTGTTTAGTGGGCTCTGCTGTCTGCTATTCCAAGGTTGTAACAGCATGGTCGTCTTGATCTCGGGTTCAAGACACCACAGTAGTACAGTGAATAAATGGGGCTTGAAAGGAAAAAAATGTTAAACATCAGAGGATATAGTCCTTTCTTCTTTATTGTAGAATGAAAATAGATGAAAAAAAACGAAAAGTTCAACATCACATTCTTCATCAGCACCACATTTGCCGGTTATTAGTATTACTTATGGATCTACCTACGCTTACCAATTTTCGCAGGGATGTAGAAACTACAAAGCCAAACCAGTTTTTAAGCAGGCTAGAACACTATCGAGCTCCCAACTCTGGACGTGTATTGTGGCGCACTGTTGTGCAGTATCGCCATTTCTATCATGGAAATGTTGGTACACACAGGAGCAGTGTGTATCAATCGTGGGCACTGAATATGAATAGTAATGTATACAACTCCAACATGCCTCATGACATAAAAATGCAGATAAGTCATATTACTACGTTGGCAGTTCATCGACGGCCCTTCCCAAAAGCAAAGAACACTGTTCCTTCAGAAAAGGAAAACTAGGATGAAGAAGCAAAGCACAACAATCCTCCTCCTCCTCCTCTGCTTTTGGAGTCTATGAAAATACTACTTTTCAAAGAAGCAAAGCACGCTCGATAAGTTCTCCCACGAAAATTTCTGAAGGAATAGTATTCTTTGCTGCCGGAGTGGTCAAAAATTGCTGAAGAATGTTCGGGAAATGCTAGTAGATATCTGCAGAAGCTTAACAAACCAGGAGAAAATAACAGAAAAACTTTCGAAAGGGTAGAAAACTGAGGGAGAATCTTTGGGACATATTTTTACTCTTTGGCACCTTGCTGCTATTAATCCGTGAATTGAATCATAATAAGAAAACATACGACAACGGGCACTTGCCACGCAAACTCGCTTAGCCAGCTGCACGCCAGCACCTCATGAGTCTCCATTTACCATCCCAATGACCACAAATTCAGCCCAAGTATGCCACCAGGCCCTGGGTTTCTACCAGCAAGGACCCTACACGGTCACAGTTATATGTCGATGATAAAACGCATTCAAGATGGACAGCACCAGTGTTTTTCCCATATATCATCATCATCATTACAACATGGGGAGTGCAAAGAACAAGAGCAAACACTTCAGACACATATACAAGCTCGTGAATGTACCAAACCTAAAGCTCCAAGGAAGGACCGCACGAAGGGTCTGTCTTGAACAATAGACGCTCGGAAGCGAAGACATCGATTGAAGAACCCAAGATCCCTGAAGATGTCACAGGTTTGAAGTAACTGGAACTTCCGTTGATATCTACGGCTGCAACTCACGAGCACTATCCATGGCTTCTTGAAGACTGGTTACGGCTTTGTCATACATCAGAAAACCCATGAACCAGAACTCGTGACCTTCAACTGAGACGACCTGGATATACTTCTCGGCGGAGTTCACTTTGCTCACTGAAGGATTCGCTGTCCTTAGCTGATGCAGAGGAATGACCACCTGATTTTTGGCAAGAGAGAACAACATTTCAATATTAAGGGTGTATCCTGAGCATAGAACAGTAATTAAACATCAAACCACATCAAGCTACCAGTGGAAACAAAGAAGCATCTAGTAACAGAATCAAACCACATCAAGCTACCAGTGTGGAAATAACATCCTATTTATTTTCTTCCCCGACAATAAAACCAAAGGTCGCTAAGTATTATTATCTCTGAACCAATGGCAGTTTTGCCACTTCGTGTGATAAGCTACACCTATGAAATGCAAAAACAACAGTCCTTCGCATCTGGCAACAGAATATGTAAAAAGATGATAAAGTAAAGAGGTAACGGACATGATTGATTTCATAATCCAATCCATAGATAGATGGTACAAATTACTTCAATAACCAATAACCCTTACCTTGTAGTAACTCCATTCAGTTTTATTCCCAGCTTTGTAAGAAAGAGGGTTGTCACTGCAGAATGCAATTTTAGCTGTAGAAATGTACATAACTCCCATGACAGGACCAGCAGATGTTGATAAATAGCACGCGTAAGATATTTTCAGCTGCTCGTCCGGAAGAATCTCGAATGTCTGCTTAAATATTTTGTCATAGCCACCTTCCGCTAAGACTTTAGTTCCTTGAGCAAGGCGTCCCATAGCAGCTTCAGTAAAGCTAGGTCCAGTCTTGACTGTTAAGAAAAAAAGGTCGTACTATCAGACATATACAATGTTACCGATGAGTTATAAGGTATTAAACTTATCCTGCTGGCTCTATGTTCTGCTAATCCCGACACGTGTATATTCTTTAATTAATACAAGATACTGCAAAACATTGGTTGGCTATGTACAGGATGGGAAGAAATTATGTCAAGTACCTAACTTTGTCATTCTATTTATCATGGGAAGGTTATTTCTAGGAGCACTGATGCCATCTTCATTTAGATGCATCGTTGATTGTTTAGAAGGTATGGTGCCTTATGTGACAACAGACAACCCAACTGTGCAAATTCTTGAGACTTCTCTTTGAAATATATCCATGTACAAAGAAAATGTTGGTTCCATGACATATTGAAACTAAAAATGAATCATCGGTTCACTGAAACTAGGTGTTTACCCCTAAGCACATAACTGAACGATTTTCACCTAAATGAAATGCAGATCTGATGTCAACATGCCATAGATTATCCTAAAGTAATATCTATTTGTCCTAAGGAATTTGCGCAAATTGCAAGAAACAAAATGCTACAAATGTATATGCCAATTTGTGTAGATGATCTGAGTCGTTAGATCTCTAATAGTTATCTCTTTTGACCATTTTATCGACAAACATCATGGCTTAGAAGACTAGAACCAATGGCGTGAACTGGATAAATAGAGGAAGGGACCAAAAACTTCTTCCGCAATCTGCATTAATGATTAAGCATTCTACATACTGGAAATTTACTATAGTTACTGAATTAACAGGAAGATGAAGAAGGGCGTCAGTACTCAGTAGAATTACAGGTTCAGTTTTTCCCTTAGACAAACACCAAGGTTCCTATCAACCTGGTCTCAATTTTACAAAATTATAGGTCTTCAAGTGCAAAATAATTGGCACACAAAATCTATGGCAGGATCTAAAACAGCTAGTAGTTGTTTAACTCTAAGCCCCGAGCCAAAGGGCCGATGCCTAAAATTAAGAGAAAATCAAGTGCCAATATGTCATGTTACTCCTAAAGTGGTTTGCATTGCTCCTAAGGCATCTGTACTAATTGCAGGAAACAACATTCTACATGCAGATGTTGATTTACATTGGTGAATTGTTGGTTAAATCTCTAATAATTAATGCTGCTGCGACTATTCCACATCAGAAACATCACAAAGTAGATAAACAGAACACACAAAAGGTAGCTTCTTCTGCATGAATACTACGGACATTGGAAGAAGATTGTCGGTAGCGTTATAAGTTTTTGCGAAACTGGTCACAAGTTGAAAGCTGTAAGCACTAGTGAACTCAACATACATGCCAAGCCTGTAAAACAGGCATGGAAAGCTACACCTACTTCTTTCCTCGGGCAAAAGATACTTATCCTGCTCCCCCAGCTCTTCCAATCTAAACAGATTCTTCAAAGAATCTCCTAAGGTTTTACTACTTTATTCGTTTCATCCTTAAAAAGCTAAAAGCCTAGAACCTTGGCCCACGGCACCGCAATCCCTCCACTCAAGAAACGAACCTCAGGAACACAATCAAACGAAGAAACAACGATTCCCTAGGAAACAACACAACACAACACAACACAGCGGGGGGTTAGCTAGGGAGCTGAGATCTCACAGTGCTGCCATGTGTCGCGGCTGAGGCTCTCGACCATCTTGGTCGTCTCCCCATCGACTTCCCCCACCTCGACAGCGTGTCCTTCATCGCCTCCACCGCGCCTGCACACACGGAGAGAGACAGTCAGAGCCAAGAGCTTGGACGAGGAGGCGGCGCCAAACGGAACGGAGCGGATCAGCGGGTTTGTTGGTTGTTACCCTTGGAGGAGGAGGCGGCAGGCCCGCGCGAGACGTACTGGCTGGCCTCCGCGGCGGCGGCGGCCGGCACGTGGGTCGGCGACTCCGACGTCAGCTTCTCGCTCCACGAGACGGACTTGGGCTGCCCCTGCGGCTGCGGCTGCAACTGGACCGGTGCCAGTGCGGGCGGATCGGCCGCCTCGGGAGCCGGTGCCGGCGGAGGGGAGGGATCGGAGGGCGGCTGAGGGGGCTCGGGTGGGGGCGCGGCGGGGGAGCCGACGGGCGGCTGCATCTCGGCGGCCGGCTGCACCTGGAGGCTTCCTCGGAGTGAGGGAGGAAGAGGAAATGCGTTGCGCGTTTGGGTTCGAGGTGGGGGGAGGTTGGGCAGTAGTGGTGGGGGTTTCTCACTTGTTTTTCTTTTTTTTTTGATAATGCACATACTTATATTAATCAGAATGAAACAGAATACAGATCGACATACAAGCAAGGAAAAGAACAGAGAAAACACAAGAACAGCAAAGCTGGCTCCACCCATCTTCAACCTCGAGGTCACCAGACGCGCAGATTCTCCATCGTCGAAGACGCCGAAGAAACCCGCCGCCAGGAGCACCTACCGTTGGAGCAGAAGAACTCCTAGCCTGAAGGCTTTGAAGAACCGCAGTAGCCACCAGCTCCGTGGAGCTGGATCTGAAGACGCAGCAGCAGTATCGGCCGGGGGGCCTCCCCAAGCTCGCACTGCTCCAGATCCGGGGCCTACGCCACCCCTCCTCACCGGAGAAGGCCGGATCTTCCACCAGCTCTCCACACGTCCGCGCAGCCGCCGTCTTGAATCCTCTCCGCCGGCCTCCTGAACACTCGCCACCAATCTGCCGTCGCCGCCGGAGATAGCGACAGCAGATGGGTGACTCACCCGCAGCTCGGCAGCGCCGTCGAGGACGACGCCGGAAAGGGGAGCCGCAGAGCACCAAAAGGACGACGCCGCCGACCCCACCACGCCAGCGCCGCCCCCAAACCCTAAAACTACACACCGGAACGCAGATCTGGGGATTCCCCACCCTCCCTCCCGCCGCCGCAGCGGCCGGCGGAGGGTGAGGAATCCCGCAGATACGCCGGCGGCCGCCGGGAGAAACCGAGATCGCCTCCGAGTCTCCGGGTTTCTCACTTTTTCTTGTGGAGAAGTCGCAGCACGCACGCCAGCAACGGGGTAACTGAGATTATGCTCGACTCGTCTTCGAAATGGACTAGGCATGTAAATTGGCCCGATCAGTTGATGGGCCTCGTCCTCTCATATTTGTCGAGGGCTTACAAGCTAGGACGGTCCTATTGTAGGCCCAAGGGACCAAAATAGTAGGCCGAAAATTAACCCTTTATGTTTGTTTAATTTCGATATCCCTCAAAAATAAATGTTACTTAAATTTTATAGGGTGATCCCTTTAAAAAAATAAAATTCGAACGAGTGTTTTCTATGTGTGCCTAGTAGTGTTACGAGTAACGATAGGTAGGTTAGTGTTGTTTGAAATGCCAGCCCACCAAACATTGTGTCAATTTGTTACATGTTGTTTGATGGCCGTGTTGACTTGGTCTATCAAATCCGATGATCTGAGCCTAAAGTTTGATAGGTAATATTGTTAGCCAATCTTGATACTCCAAGACTTTTTAAGCCTACTCCAGTGTATTAGTTTCTAGCACTTAATTCTACGTGATATGTAGTGTAATGGACAAACACTCCAATGCATTGTGTGTTAAGGCTCTTGTATCGGAATGCGTTTGTGTTTAGTGGTTTTAAATTAATTCTTGTATGTGAGCGAAGAGTAATTAATGACTTTTTACCTATGATATGATAGGATGTAAGAGTTATATGTTAGCTAGTAAGATATAACGTTGTTAATTATATTCCTCATTAAATACACTGCCACACCAACATTTTACCGTATGTCAGAAAACTAGCATTTAAAACCGATTGCGTAATCTCATGATGATTGTATAGCTGTGTGCTCTCGATCTCATGATGAAAAGGCGGAAGAAGTGATCGAATCGACAACGGGAACTTCATATGAGGGGTTCACTTTAGTCCAAAAACCAGACACCATATTGTCATACTAGAAGGATAAGACGCGGGTTGCCGCGTCCCTTCTAATACAACTGATGATAAATAACTATTTTTTAGCAAAACATACATATATCAGTAAAAAAAATAGTGGTAAAAATAGCATCACTGGCTCACTCTTTTACAACACGATAATTTAGACGTTCTCACATAAATATAGAAAAGTGGAGAAGGAAACACAATTATATCAGTTGTAGCAAGGTTAGAAGTACATCGCTCAACAGAGAGAACACATGACCCCCAAAAAGGTTAAGCTCTCAAATACTTAGTTAGACGATCAGGATACGACCATAATTATGAAATGTCATTAAAATTAAATTATGTACATGGTTTTATGAAGATTTTCACGAAATAATTAAAAAAACTTCCGATAATCTATAGACAATGTACGATATATATGATGAACATTGCAGACTCAAGAGATAGATTATTCAAGACTTTATTAACCATCGAGACCTCGAGCTCATTGATTTATTTTTATTGTTTGAAAAAGAGGTCATTGATTTATTGTAATGAAATCAAGTAGACTTTGCTGACATAAATTATTCCAAAATCAGTAATAGTTGGCATAATTATGTCTCAAAAATTTACATCAATTGGATCGAGTACAATCGATATTATGTAAACAGAAGAAGAACATTCCACCGCTAGATACTAAATAATGCACCAAAAAATAAAGCAAAGTGGGATTTTAAACGGTTTCTGCCATCTTAATCTGTGAATCAAATCCAGATTACATAAAATAAAGTATAAACAAAAATTAATGTCATGAATACCACTATTTTTTTGAATATATATCTAAGTGCAGGAACGCTCATCTCTAGTTTGTCATGTTCGCCAAACGTTTAACAAGACATGCTAATTTATCATTTTACACTCATGAGTCGTCACTTTTCAGTTTTCTGCACTCTAATTACTGCAGCGGAGGCTAGACACTCATAGGTCCTTTTCAGTGTATGCATCCAACCATCTACCAAATACGCACACGCAATTGCTTACATAATTTGTCTCATTCTCTTAATATAAGTGAGAGATAAGTATAGAGAAATCGCTCACAGATAAATGCACACATTATTTTTCATTAATAATTAGGTGGCATCCAACAACAAGGTTTCTAACTCATCCTTCCACCCCCTTTCATCATCAAGTTTTTGCTCACGGTCTGAACGACAGCTTCCACCACCACCGACGAGCACCACTAATAACAACGACGGCATCGGCGGCCGATGCGAGAGATGACACGGGTATTCGATCACATGCAACTACTCCAAGAGATGTAGAAAGTCTTCCAGCCCACTAGCGTTGTGTGACCACCAGAATATGCACCGACGAGGAGCGCACGTGGCTTGCAAGTTGACAATACACTTGAGACGCGACATCGGGACCGAGGTGTCCTGTATTCCTAGGGGCTTGACGAAGCCAAAGGTGTGTGTGGAGAGACGGTAAAAATTTATAGTGGAACGACTATTTTTAGTAGAATACGGCTCGAGGTAAGCGGATGGAGAGAAATGGTGACGCGAATAGGCTGCGCGATGCTATGGTGGGCGCTGGCGGCAGAGAAAGGATAAGGCAGAGAGCTTTAAACTCACTTTTATCTCTTTTTTCTACAAATATCGAAACGATATATCCATATTTCAGATTTGGCAAATAAAGCATACAACTAATGTACCTATTGTACATGCTCTATAAGTTTTGTAAAAATAATATTTTTATTTTAGTCTACACAAAAAAGAGAATTTTTAGTGGGAAATGAAGCTATTTTCCCTTTTCACACCATAATTTTTTTTTGTGTAGCTGGAAATACCAGTTTTGTCACCGAAAATTTGGCAAACATATTCAAAACATGTGTATGTATTAAACAATTTTATTTTTTGTAGGTGTGAACTATAAAGTGGTGTGTATGTATCGAACAGTAGTTTTATATATGTGTGAGCTATAAAGTGAGATATAAGTGGGGTCAATCGTGTGGTGTGGTGTCACTACCCTATTGGATGACATGAGAAGTAAGGAGAGGGCAAATTGTTTAGGGAGATTAGTATATGTAGAGATTGACCAAAATTTGATATGGTCGTGTACTGGCGTGCCACTATTAGGAAACTAGTTTTCTATGGAACCACATTTTGTGGCGCACCAAATAGCCATGCGACACAGAAAAATATTTCTGTGGCGCATGGGGCTAGATCCGCCACAGAAAGGTATGCGCCACAGAAATCAACATTTCTGTGGCGCAAGGGCTAGATGCGCCACAGAAAGCCACATTTCTGTGGCGCATGGGCCCACATGCGCCACATAAATCAATATTTGTGTGGCGCATGTGGGCCCATGCGCCACAAAAAGCGAAATCGCTTTCTGTGGCGCATGGGCCCACATGCGCCACAGAAATATGCGCCACAGAAAGCCACGTTTCTGTGGCGTATCTAGCCCATGCGCCACAGAAATGTTGATTTCTGTGGCGCATGTGGGCCCATGCGCCACATAATGTTTGAAAATAGATCCCACCCTCTCCCCCCTATGATCGCCTTTTCAGTTTTGAAAACAAGAAAAGAAAATGATAAAAAAAATCAATAAATAAAATCCTTTGAGATATAGTTAGGTTTTAGTGTCTACTTGGTATACAAATTTTGAAATTTTGACCTTTTTGCAAAAAACAGAAAAAAAGTTTGAACGGCCATAACTTTTGCATATGATGTCGAAAAAATGCGTTTAATATACCAAAAAAACCGTGAGAAAAAAGAGCTCGATTTCACCAAGGATTATCCGGTGAACTTTTCTCAGATCCGGCAAATTCCAAAAGAGTAAAAAGTTATTTCAAAAAGAAGATTTTTTTTCTACAAAATCAAAAAAAAATCAAATTTTTTGGATTTGTTGAATTTTTGGATTTTTTGAAGTTTTCTGGATTTTTTGATTTTTTTTGGATGTTTTGAACTTCCTTCCGAAGTTTTTGATTTTTTTTAATTTTAAAAACACATATATACACATACCACACATAAACTACACACATATATACACATGCACAAGGGTTAAGATGGTTGATATGATACTATTATTAATAAGAATTTGAGTAGCATTAGGGTAGTTGAATTGAATAGAATTTAGAAGTTAAGCGTGATTAGGTTGGAGCAATCTGAGTATGGGTAACCTACTGGGAAGTCATCATTTGAGATATGCTTGGAGTGTTAAAAATGTTCAAAAAATTCAAATATTTTGGGTTTTCCAAATTATTTCATTTTTTGGATTTTTCTGATTTTTTTATTTTTTTTTTAATTTTTTGAAAATCCCAGATCTAGATCTGGCCAACGTTTAAAAAAAAAAATGTGGCGCACCGGGGTAGGATTGCGCCACAGAATTGTGGGATTTCTGTGGCGCACCTGGGATGCGCCACATAATTTGGATTTTTGTGGCGTGACATCTGTGACGCACCCACCATGCGCCACAGAATGACAAAGTGGGTGCGCCACAGAAAGCATTTTCCCTACTAGTGTGCCACGTATAGTATAAAACTTGATAGGAGTACTAAACTTTCCCCAGAAACGTGGCGTCCCGATCGACGCGATCCACCGCCATCTCGACATCTCGCCAACGACGCCGGCCGGTGCACGATCGACCCGATCTGATCCCGCATGTCCGGTCCATCCTCATACATACATAGCTAGCTCTTCTTTTCGGTGCAGGATGCAGAAAGATGTCAACACGTCCAAATCCTCGTCGGGGCCCGGGGCCCGAAGCGATCTCTCTGCATGCATCCAAATAGTCAATCAGTCAGTCAGTCAGTCAGCATTCAGTAACCACGCTGTCCGTCCGATCCCCGTCGTCGATCGCTGGATAGAAAAGGACAGGGCGAAGCCCAGCACCAGCACGAACCCAGTCTCATTTATTCCGCAGCACAAGGTCGGTCCCAGGCTGAGGAGATCGGTCGATCGAGCGGCTAGCGGCGCAGGATGGTCGATCGGCTGCAGGTTGCACGATGCGTGAAACTGAGCGCCGCGCCGGCCAACGTACTCTCGCCCGGACATTCAAAGGACGACTCCACCGGTCATCGCTATAGCTAGTACTAGGACTGTACGAGCAACAGTGAGTGAGCAAAGCTGCTGTTTTCCTCTAGATCGCGGCATGTAGCCATGTACGCAGCAGATCTTGACCGGAGTAGAGAGCAGGCAACGTGTTTTTGACCCAGCCGTTGCATTGGGATTGGGATGAGAACGAACGTGCTATAGCTAGCTAGACAAGAGGGGCCGGCCGTCGATCCATCCATCGCCCACAGCTCTCGCCACCCGGCCGCGCGCGGGAGAGGACGCCGAGAGGCGTGGGCGTCATGTGTGCGCTGCCAAACCCGCAAACCGTCGTGTCCAATCTCTCTACTACTTATCCTTGGGTGTACTGCTACTTGTCTTTCTACCAACAAAAGTCGCCCGATTTCCGGAGAGCTGGTCGCTTGGGATGTCTCTGACGCTCTGAAAAGGAAACCGATAGGTGCAATTTTCTGCCGCCCACCTGAATTACCGATGAATGCATCTTGGACAAACATTTTTTTTCCAGCACACGATCACATAAAATACTACAGACTGAGATACAACGGGAATTCTCGTGATACCACTGCACGCACTACAACAAGGCCGTTGTATGCCAAGCATACGTGTTTACCCGTCTGTTGAGTGTCAACGGTAAAGGCTCGGCGTATGCGTTTCACAATTCTATCTAGTGTACGTGTATTTACACACGGAGAAAACCAAGATGCTCGGCATACATGAATTTTCCCGCAGTGAAAAGTGGAATGAACATAATCGAAGCTGTCATTTCTAGCCCAATCTTTTGTATGTTAATATTCCACCACAAATCTAGTAAAACATGGTATGTGCGGAAAGCCCGTGTATTTAAAAATTGATTTATTTAGCCAGACAACACTAAAACGCTATAGCCTGCTATTAGCGACGCTACTTTCAATGTAATAACCCGCGGACGACCAACATTCAAACCCACGTTGGTCATAAGTACCCCCTCCGTTTTTATTTACGTTCTGGGTTTAGTCAAAGTCAAATTTTGTCAAATTGGACCATATATTTACGAAAAATATCAACATCTACTATATAAGATATATAGTATTAGAATCATCAAAAAGTATATTTTCACATTATATGCATTTGGTATTAGGGGTATTAATATTATTATTTTATATTCTTGGTCAAACTTGACACAATTTAACTTTGACTAAACCCGAAATGCGAAATAAATAAAAACAGAAGGTGTACGTACGTGTCATTACAGCCCAGAACAGATTCCGCTTGCTTTATTTGTTCAACCCGGCCCATATTGGTGATACTTGCAATTACAATTAACATACTCGGTCTCAGACTTGTGATGATCTGTAGCACAACCGGCGATGAAGGGAAGCACAAATATGGCACCAGTAGCACCATTTAGGATGTGTTTGGTTTTAGAATGGGGTGGAATGGAATGGAACCATTCCACACCTGGGGTCATCCGTGCGTTTGGTTTTGGGATGGAATGTAACGAAGTCATTCCTCCGAAGCGAATATTCGCGTGAGATGCGGAACCTACTCGTTCGACCAAATCGGTCGAACGGAGTGGAACGAGGGTAATCATCACCGCGTCCGCGTCAAACGAAAAGAAGAAAAAAAGCATCTCACCGCCCACCCCCAACCCTATCCTCTTGTCCCCGCACACACCCTCCCGCTGCGCGCCACCACACTCACCCGCGCGGGCGCCGCCGGCAGGCACGCACGCACGCACACGAGCACCGGTGGTGGAGGAAGCGGACGACGCGGCGGCGGTTATGCTGGGCCGGAGCAAGCAAGGGCGACGGGAAGCAGTGGAGCGGCAGGGCCGGAGCTCGCAGGTTCAAGGAGGGGCGGCGGCGGCGACAAAGCAGGACCAAGGAGCGTCGCCGGCGGGACGACAAGGAGTGCATCAAGCAGAGGCGGCGGATATGTGCGTCTCCCGTTGCAGGCAGGAGGCCGGAGGCGTCCGGCAATTCCGACAAGTCCAAGTCGGAGATCAACGACGAGGAGGGCGGCAGCGAGGTGAGATCCATCGACCCTGTCCCTCACAATCTCCTCTGCTGTTTACCTTGCCGATTCGTTTGTCTGAACTTCTGATGCCCTGAACACTGACGCAATTCTCTGGAACTTCGTGTGTGCAGAACGACGAGTGATGTGTCCCAGCAATCAGCAATTCTCCGAAACTTCGTTTGTTTCCGTCTCTGTCGTCTGTATCTATCCATGTACCCGTGGCTTGTGTTAACCGTCTCAGAGATCAATATATGGTAGTCAAGAAACTGATGAAACAGAATGGTTGCTTGAGTTCTTGCCGGTTGAAGTGCTAGCTGTTTACTTGCCGGCTGTGTTGTGGTCTTTTTTGCTGTGATGGGAATGCTCTGAATTTTGTTTTATTTGTTGTTATTACCTCTGATCCTGGCTCTTGCAACTTGCAAGATTTGTTCAGTTGGCAGAGAAGATTTGTTGTTATTACCTTGGCTCTTGCAATTCTGTTTATTGCTGCAATAATTAACAAGGTGCTGTCAAAATTTTGATTTACACGAAGACATATACGAGTTGGTAACCTCACCATTCCTGATTCTCGCAATTCCATTCCAGAACCAAACACAGGGTTGGAACCATTCCGTGACAATTTTCTGGCAAAACCAAACACAGGAATGGAACGATTCTATTCTGCTGGAATTGAATGATTCTATTCCATTCCACTCCGTTCTAATACCAAACACATCCTTAGTGTTTAAGCAAGACTAGTACTGGACCTGCTGAAAACTGAGAACAGGATATCTCCCTAGAACTCTTATAAAGGATAAAAGTGACCAAAAAAAGAGAGAACAAAAAGTCATCTCTTACACGTCGTACGGAATTCTTATCTATCCCGCTCTGCGTTTTTCTGGCAGCATGGCACGTACTCTGCGGATAGGAACGGACTCGGAGGAATTGCACGTCGTAAGGTTCCGCCTATTTTAAAGATCAACTTTCTGTAAGCAAGTTTTTTATACTACTCCGTAACTTTTTTCATCAAGCTACAAAGGTACTCTCTCAGTCCTAAATGTAATCATTTTTAGCATTTTTTGGCCTACATGTATCTAAACATATTTTAGTGCAAGATTCGATTCATATCTTGCACTAAAATACGTCTGTATACGTGAAAAAAAAACAAAAAATCTTACATTATTCTCTGTGGATAGGAACGAACTCGGAGGAATTGCACTAAAATTCGATTCATATCTTGTGTATCTTGCACTAAAATAGGAACGACTCGGAGGAATTGCATACAAGTACACAAAGGCACTCCTACGTCTACGTGGTGACCGTAGCACTACTCTCTGCGGAAATACGCTGGACAAAAAAAGAGAAACCCTTCCACCCCCGTCCACCTCGCTTCTCCGATCTAATCATATTATTTAATCCTTTTGCAGTCTCACATGAGCACTACACCCCCACCCCCCACCCTTCTCCGATCCCCCAACCACTACCACCACGGCACCACCACCACCTCGATCCCATCAGGCCATCACCCGCTCCTCCTCCTCCTCCCCCCTCCGGCATGAGCGAGGCGGCGGAGGAGGCGGACTCGCCGCTGACGAACATGTCCGAGGACTCCTCCACCTCCTCCGGCGGCAACGGCGACAGGTGGACGCCGGATCTGCGGGGCGGCGGCAACGGCGGGCCGCGCTCCGCAGCCCCTCCCGACCAGGTCCTGGAGAACGTGCTGGAGAGCGTGCTCGAGTTCCTCACGGCGGCGCGCGACCGGAACGCCGCCTCGCTTGTCTGCCGCTCCTGGTACCGCGCCGAGGCGCAGACGCGCCGCGAGCTCTTCATCGGCAACTGCTACGCCGTCTCACCGGCGCGCGCCGTCCAGCGCTTCGGCGGCGGCGGCGTGCGCGCCGTCGTGCTCAAGGGGAAGCCCCGCTTCGCGGACTTCAGCCTCATCCCGCCGGGGTGGGGCGCACACGTGCAGCCCTGGGTGGAGGCGCTGGGCCCCGCCTGCCCGCGCCTCGAGCGTATCTGCCTCAAGCGGATGACCGTCACCGACGATGACCTCGCCCGCATCGCGCAGTCATTCCCGCTCTTCAAGGAGCTGGCCCTGGTCTGCTGTGATGGCTTCAGCACCCTGGGCCTCGCAGTCATAGCTGAGCGCTGCCGGTATGACCCAACCTCTTTCCGTCTGGGCTACTCATGTCTTGCTGGAAATGCATTCCGGTTGGATTAACAGCTTGATTGGATCACTGAGTAAATTTGAATGCTAGCGGAGGCTGAATCTTCATTGCGTTCTCTGTGAGGATTTGGGCATTTATAGCACACTTGCAGTGTTTGTTGCTATAGATTTACTTGCATTTTTGCGTTGACGGCCCCATGAGCTCAGAATATAGCTTGGCATGCTAAGTTAGATGCCCAATTCGTGTTAATACATTTGTGGTTTATTCCAGTTAAGGCAAAACAACATAACTTTATTTCGTTAGAGTTCCAAGCAGTGTATTGCAGTGTATATTTAGCAACAGCAAAACCTTTGAGGAATCCTGTCTAGCAAACTCCCTACGTCTAGTAGACAATTTGCTAATCCGTTACATTTCTCACGGTCCAGTACTTTATGCTCGATGCTCATCTACTTCGGCAACTTCTAGATTTGGACGTCTCCACGTGTGCTTTGTTTTTCTTACTTTGCGGCTGGATGTACTTACTTTGTAGGCATCTGAGAGTTCTGGAACTAATCGAGAACTCTGTGGAGGATGAGGAGGACGGGCTGGTGGATTGGATATCCAAGTTCCCGGTGTCAAACACATCAATGGAGTCCCTCATGTTTGACTGCGTTGGTGTCCCATTCAACTTTGAGGCCCTGGAGGCCCTTGTTGCACGCTCGCCCTCTCTTCGCCGTCTGCGTGTGAACCACCATGTTTCTGTGGAGCAGCTCAGCCGTCTCATGACACGGGCTCCACAGCTCACGCACCTTGGCACCGGGGCCTTCCGGCCTGAGGGTCCACTAGGTGGGGCCGTCATGTCGGCGTCCGAACTCGCACCCTCTTTTGCAGCCTCCAGGTCTATTGTCTGCCTCTCAGGTTTCCGGGAGGTCAGTCCAGAATATCTTCCAGCAATCTACCCTGTGTGTGGTAATCTCACGTCCCTGAACTTTAGCTTTGCGAGCATCAGTGCTGAGGATCTCACACCAGTCATTCGCCAATGCCACAAACTTCGGACATTCTGGGTAGGTCCATACTCTTTGTTTCCATGGTAGTTTATGTGTTATTAGTTTGTCTCATTTGAACTAAACCGCATGTTGTTCAGGTACTTGATACTGTGGGTGATGAAGGACTCCGGGCTGTGGCCGAGACATGCTCAGATCTTCGTGAGCTGCGAGTATTTCCGCTGGATGCCACTGAGGACTCTGATGGGTCTGTGTCTGATGTTGGTCTTCAGGCTATTTCAGAAGGCTGCCCGAAGCTTGAATCCATACTCTATTTCTGCCAGCAGATGACAAATGCTGCAGTCGTTGCTATGTCTAAGAACTGCCCTGACCTTGTGGTGTTCCGCCTTTGCATTATGGGTCGCCACCGCCCTGATCGGATCACTGGGGAGCCCATGGATGATGGCTTTGGCGCAATAGTGATGAACTGCAAGAAACTTACTAGGCTCTCTGTCTCTGGTCTTCTCACTGATAAGGCATTTACATACATTGGAAAATACGGCAAACTGATAAAGACTCTGTCTCTAGCCTTCTCGGGGAACAGTGACCTGTCGCTTCAGTATTTGTTTGAGGGATGCACCAGGTTGCAGAAGCTTGAGGTCAGAGATAGCCCTTTCGGCGATAGGGGATTGCTTTCCGGTCTCCAGAATTACTACAATATGAGGTTCCTGTGGATGAATACATGCAGGCTAACCATGACGGGTTGTAGAGAGGTAGCTCAGCAGATGCCTAACTTGGTGGTTGAAGTAATTGGGGACCCAGACCAAGAGGATGAGATGGAAACAGAGACCGTCGAGAAGCTGTACCTCTACCGATCACTAGCAGGGCCAAGGAGTGATGTACCTAAATTTGTGAAAATTTTGTAGTCATCTTTTATTTTGGTTGGAGTTGGGCTATTGACCTGATCGTGCTCGTGTTATTCCTGATCGAGCTAGTCAGTTGGTGTAGTCCTGATCAAGTTAACTGGAGCCAGCGGATGGGGGTCTTCTGTGGATGGTTTTCATGATTTCGCACGGAACAACGATATATCATTCAGTGACTGAAGAAGCACCAAATATCATTCAAGTTAACACTCATTGAAGTTCACTAGTTGCTTTCTTGACGAAGTGGCAGCTCTGTTACTTGCTATATTGGCAGCATCTGCTATGTGAGACAGTTCAAGACATGGAAATCATGATTCACTTGCGCTGATGCCTATATTTTCACCTCATACATGAGGAGCAGGGGCTGATTGGGATGGTTTCTTTACCCCTCAAACCCATAACCATGGGGTTCCTTCGGTGACCTTTTGTACTATTAATCTGTTTTTCACACGAAGGAATGCCTATGCCAATGTCGATTGCTGCTCTGTCATCTACTTCATGTGTTATAGATGATGCCAGTATCACTATGGTAAAAGATTCTCCTTTTGTTTGTACTTTGTAGCCTTCAGATGTTGTTTTGGTAGAAGACTTTTGTAGGTTGTATCCCTTACATTCCATCTTATTTCATCAGCTATTAATTAGAGAACTACCGGAGGCATTGGAATTGTATCAGCAATTTTGTTCTTTTGTCCTCTACTACTATTCTGCCAGTCTCATTTCTGTTCACATGGTTGTTGAATCTTGACTAGCACAGCAACAGCATATCACTGTTGCGATGTTGCAATGAATGCTCAAGCCTTGTTTGTCACGTGCCGTTGCCATCATGCTCACATGCCCTACCAGTGATTTGATACACATGTACCAGTGATTTGATCCTACGTACAACCCAAACTAGAGTTCACATGGTGTGCCCTGCGGTTGGCTCGCCATCTGCTCTCGTTATGCTATTGTGATCTGCCATTGTTTTTCTCCCGGATCCTGCCTCGTCGCCGCCACTAACTCGGAATCTCGGCGTGATGGAGGCGCAGGTAGTTTAAGCACCACGCACCTGCCCGGCGGTTGGCGGCATGTGCCGCTGCCTCCTGGGGTCACTCATCGATCTCGCATCCGCCACTGTTTTTCTATGGTTACGAGCTGCTGCATCTGGGTGGCCACCGCTTGGATCTGGATGATAGTTTTAGGAGCTGAGCTGAGATGAGATCCTGACCTTTGGGCTATTGTTAATGTCCCAAACCATGTTTCGCCATTAAGGCCGTGGCCCTTGTTTGCTTGCGAAGGGGTAGCGGAACGAATCAGGTGAGCCTGCTACAGCAAGAGCCAAACCGCTACCGAACAATCTGCCAGACATTCTGGCCAAAGGAGCGCGCCAAACAAGCGCTTTTCCCGCGTGGTGATCCATGGGCGATCGAATAGCCGCCTACACGAGCGAGCTAGACGAAGGAGTAGGTTTTGTTCCATGTGCGTGCTGGGCCGCTGGCACGTCAGGGTCGCCATCTCCAAAGGTGATGGGACGCGCGTAGGATCCGAATCTCATACGTATTAAGGTCTCGTCTTTTCTCACGAGGGCTTTCCTTTGTCTAACAACTAAAGAAGTGCAATAGTGCTTATGTAGAGGTAAGAAACAATAGATTTTATTTAGGGTCAAGGCATCTTACCATGGGAAAGATCTTGATTTTCTCTTCCTCGAACAATTTGTAGAATGCCGGTCACATAATAAACAATTGCTTTATAAGTATAGGTGTAAGATGGCGTTGACCCTAAATAAATTATATTGTTTTCTACTTCTCCGAATCATAAGACCTGTTGATACAATTGCAAATGGATTTCTCTGAATTGGTGATATATGTTGGTACATTTGAATATGCTAGGCACCAAAGTCCCAAAGTATATTATTTATCTTTCCAATTCCTATAGTTGCTCCCTTTTAACATGTATAGGATGGTGGCTAGATTTGTGGTCAGCAAATACCTATATGAATAATTCAGAAAATTTTTTAAACTCAACTCTGTAGAGAGATGATGTCCATGGCTAGCAGCTCTTCTCCAGCCTATTGTTGAGAAAAAAGAAAGATTAACCGTACCTATTAACTTGACAAATAAGTTCCATTAAGTGGGAAAGTACCCTTCATAGCTGTTCGACATAAAACTAGTTCATGTTTAATAACTTGTCATTAGTGGAGATTGGAGAAGCACATGTTACTTTCAGACCAACAATAAATTATAAACAATATTGCTATCTCGTTGGTGTTTACTACAATGTTTGTTAATTGGAGAAATAGGAACTACTCATGTTGTGAAAGTTGACAACATTCACAACAAGGCGAGAACACACACTCTTGATTTCAAAATCCAGTCATAAGTGTGACTTGTGTATCGTTTGAGGAAGGCACGAAGGGAAAACATGTTCAAGAACTACAATGTTTTAGGAAATTTCAGATTTTTGTTGCACATAGATATGTAAAATGGGTATCATTTTAAGTTCTATGGTCTAAAATCCAAAGTTTTTTTTTACATTGTAGGTCAAATGTGTCGTTGGTTCTCAACGTTTCAATATCATATTTTTATTTGAAGGAAACCAAAAGGAATTTTCTGTTAAAATAAACGACGGATCTTGATACATTGGACGTTGTTTAGAGTGGTGTGGGGTTCAGAAAAATCACTCTTGAACAAAAATGCTATCTAGAGAAGGAAGGAGTTCCACACATTCGTTAACTTAGTTACCGAAGGTGGCTATTTTGACAAAGACTATTCTTAGTTACCGACGATGGCTATATTTTGACGAAGACTATCCTTTATGTCCCATGATCGTTGCTACATGCCTACGTTGATGGAATGACTAGTTCTTAATTGACAGAAAATTAGGTTAATTCTCAATCATATACAATCCACTTGCAACTCACATGCAATGCAACACAAATAACGACGCAAATCTAATAATCAGAAATATTTTTACTCAGTTGCAACCCACTTGCAATTCACACGGTGCAAATCTAATGATCTTGTAGGCAACCAGGTCTGAGCTAGTTCTAAACCGATAATTAGCAAAACCCTACATTAATACTACTAGCTAATGCCATTAGAAGCATCTCTAACCACTAACCTAACACAATGCTAATAGATTTTGTTTACTGAATATTGCTTTCATCGAAAATATTTCACGGGAAAGGGAGAAAAATACCTTGTAAATATCAGTAGTGAGGATTGAGCGTGACAAAAACAGCGACGAGGTCTGACCATACATGAATAACATCTCTCTTATGTACATATGAGAATAAAATCGAGACTGAAGCAATAATAATAGCTTAACCCAAACTAGATGAAGAATTCACATTTACCGGCAGCACATGCAGATTGATCCTCACACTATTTGATATGTAGCATCGATCGTAGTAGTTCGTCGAGAAGGAATTCATCCATACCCAAACTAGCAAACTGAAGCATAGAGAAACTGAAATTCAGAAACAAAAAGAATAGGCAAACAAGTAACGGAATATGGTTTCTTGCTCGTAAGGACGATCAGTCCTCCTTCCCCTTCCTCACCTGAGCCATGAATCCATCAAGATCGAAGGGGTCGTCGCCCTGCTCTGGTTCGTCGAGCTCGACCGGCCTCTCCCTTTTGCTGGCCACCCTAGCCGGAGCCCCAGCTGAGAGCCCCTCGTCTGTCTTGGTAACCTTCTTCAGCTGCTCACCTGCACCGACGCCGCAGTTTTCAGAGACGCTGCGCTTTACCTCGGCAGCCTATCGCCTGTATCCTCTCCTGCGCTCACTGGAGGCGGCGCTGCTGGAGCAGCAGCAGCACCGGCGGCCCTCTTTCCGCGCGCGCTGGCGTCGAGCTGTCGAATCATTTGCTCCCGCTCCTCCATCAGCCTGGCCCTCGTCTCCTTATACGCCGCTCTCGTCCGCACAGCCTCCCTGGCCTTCATCTCCGCGGCGTACAGCCACTCCGACAACCTGACGAAGTTGTGGTTGATGGGGTTCATCCGGTCCTCCTCCGACACCCCCGCCAGCCGCAAGTCGAGGGCGACCGCGTACCCCTTGGGATTCTTCCATTCCGATATGCACGGCGGGATCTTCCAGTCGTTCCGCGACGGCGGGCGAGGTGGCGAGCTCATTACGGGCGACGACGGCGACCGGCCAGACAACCGCCTTCTCCTGAACTTGGGCGGCACGAGGGGATCCAGCGGCGTCTCCGACGACCTGAAGAACATACTCCTCGACGTTACCGAGTCGAACATAGCGGAGTCCCCAGATGGATCGGGAACACGCGTCTGCGGCCTTGCGTCCGTGGCGGCGAGGCGGACCCGCTGCCGAGAGGCTTCCGTCGGCGCGGTGGCGGCCTCGACCTCGACGTCCGCCATGTTGTTGTCGTCGTCGCCGGGGCCGGAGGACGACATCTTCGAATCAGGTTCCATGGTGGCGAAACTAGGGCTTGTTGGTTATTTTTTCCGGGTAGAAAGTACGCACGCGAAGAATAACGTACGGGGAAACGATTTGATCGGCTTGACGTTTCTTTATCTCACGCAGGTGAAACCGACTCGGACACGATCACACGACGGAACCAATGGCTTAGGAGCCGTCGACTTGGCGCATGGGCATCTCAGCAGGCCGTACTGTCAGCCAATGGGCCAGCCGCGAGCCCAGTTAGCCCACCTGGATCCTGTTCTGTCTCGGCTTACCGGAGGAGTGGGCAAAACCTATTTGCCGCCCGTTAGCGGCGCATAACCCTAGCGCCGCTAACGGGAGCGACATAATGGCCTGGCCCATAGTTCGGCGACTGTTTTTTTTCTGTTTCTTTTCATTTCTATTTTCTTTTCTGTTTCTTTTTTCGTTTCGTTTTTCTTTTTTCTTTTTCTGTTTTTATTTTTCGTTTCTTTTCTGATTCTGTTTTCTTTTTCGTATCTTTTTCTTTTTATGTTTTGTTTTGTTTTTTCTTTTCTTATTGTTTTTTTGTTCTTCTTTAAATTGTTTTTGAAAATTGTATAATTTTTGAAAATGGTTTCATTTTAAAAATGGTTCCAAATTTAAAAATGGTTCCGAATTTAAAAATGGTTCCAAATTTGAAAATCGGTTCCATTTTGAAAATGGTTTCAAATATAAAATGGTTCTGAATTTAAAATGGTTCTAAATTTTGAAAATGGTTCCAAATTAAACATGGTTCAAAATTTAAAAATGGTTCCTTTTTAAAAATGGTTCCCAATTAAAAAATGGTTCCATTTTGAAAATGGTTCCCAATCAAAAGATGGTTCCAAATTTGAAAATGGTTCCATGTTGAAAATGGTTCCCAATTAAAAAATGGTTCCATTTTTTAAAATGGTTCCGAATTTAAAATGGTTCCAAATTGAAAATGGTTCCATTTTGAAAATGGTTCCAAATTAAAAAATGGTTCCATTTTGAAAATGTTTCCATTTTGTTTTCTTTTTTCTTTTCTTATTGGTTTTGTTCTTCTTTGGTTCCAAATTTAAAAATGGTTCCGAATTTAAAATGGTTCCGAATTTAAAAATGGTTCCAAATTTGAAAATCGGTTACATTTTTGAAAATGGTTCCAAATTTAAAATGGTTCCAAATATGAAAATTGTTCCAAATTTAAAAATCGGTTCCATTTTTGAAAATGGTTCCAAATATAAAATGGTTCCAAATTTAAAATGGTTCTAAGTTTTGAAAATGGTTCCAATTTAAAAATGGTTCCATTTTGAAAATGGTTCCCAATCAAAAAATGGTTCCATTTTGAAATTGGTTCCCAATTTAAAAATAGTTCCATTTTTGAAAATGGTTCCGAATTTAAAATGTTCCAAATTAAAAAGGTTCCAAATTAATTCTTTTTGTTCATTTCTTAAAATGGTTCTAAATTTAAAAATGTTTTCATTTTTTAAGTAGTTTCGAATTTAAAATTGTTCCAATTTTGAAAATGGTTCCAAAACCGAAAGTCCAAATGGTTCGAGAGAAATTTTGTACTTTTAGATTTTTGTACTCTGTACTGAAATTTTTTTACTTCGGGGTTTTTTTATATTTTTGGTTTCAGTGTACATGTATTTCCCGATTTTTTTGCTTTGAGAAAATTATTTTTAATACATTTTGTCTGATTACATGTCGAACGTACGAGAAATATGCCCGCGCTAAACGTCTCCTGCACGAGCTAACTAAACGTCTCCTGGCATGAGCGCGCGTGGGAGCGAGCAAGGTAATATGAAAAACTGTAGCATCACGTAACGATCCAAGACACGAAGCAGTACATCAGCAGTTCACTCAAGTAATGGGCTGGCCCGTCTCGGGTTTTCTTCAGGCGGTGCGAGCGTTTTGTGCCGCAAACAGGCGGCATAAAGGACCTCCCGGAGGAGTGGGTTGGGTGGGCTTTGGTGCAAACATTTTGTGTTTGCCATAAGAGAGAAGGTGCATATCGTGGAGGTAAGAGAGATAGAATCTCGGACGTAGAATCTATATCTATACTACTATTAAAAGAGCAAACATGTGTTGATACATTAAATCTCGGACGTTCAATATCCGATCAACGACCCAGATCGCTCCAATGTTTGACAACTCGACACGCCTTTTCGTTTCGTGAAAATTACAAGCCCATTGCCACTGCCTAAAAAAGGTTCGCAAATTACATCCCCTGCCACCGCCAGCCCTTCGCACCTCCGATTTCAGCCTCTCGTCAATAAAAATCTAGCCTATGGGCGAGAGACTGGGCGCTGCATGTTCAGGGACCTCACTGCCAACTTCCCATTATGTTATACGTTTTCCCGGCTTCAGATTGAGGGCGCCGCCAACACGCACGGCCGCCGATGGCGAGGACATGTCCCGTGCCCCTAAGCTTGCAATCTTTGGCAGCAGCGCTCAGCCTTGCTGCATTTTCGTCTGATCCGCAAATCACGTACTGGCCAATTAGCAGCCCCGCACGGGCCCCACGCCTCAAGTCCGTTGAAGTCTTGATCCGATTGCCGACGCGGAAGTGAACTTCCCAAGCCTGGGTGGCGGCTGCTTCCATGGGCTAACCATCGAGCACATCAGGAAGGCGTGCCTGAGTCAGTCACAAAGAGTGCCTCTCTGTCCAGCAACCGGAGGTAGTCCTCAACCTGCACCATGGTTGTAATGACCCTCGATGGTGATTTCTCCGCTGCCCTATTATCTGCAGCATTGTTGTGATCCGCTCCTGGTGTTCTTTGGAGGTAGCTTCCTCATCAATTCTACGACGGCCGTGATTCCTTGTACGACGGCGTCAGCCGGAGGCCCGATCCCTCCCAAATCCTGGCCGCCCAAACGCCACGGTCGGGTTCGACCCACATGGTGGTGCCCGCTCCGAACCAGCGAATTCGGCGAAAGCTTGACAGGCGACCGGCGGCGGCTCTGTCCGCATGCTACGGCAACTCGGTAGCAGCGGAATCGTTCATGCGCGGCGTGGCTCGGCGGAAGTCTCCACTTATCCGGATCGACTGGTGGCCGCTTGCGTGCACACGCGTCCACCACGCTGTGGCCAAGGACTCTATGGTCGTCTACTTCATCGGCTCTGTCCGCCATCGTGATTTCCCGACGCAGAGTTGGCCAGACTCATGCCGCGGCTGGCCCTGAACCTACTCAAGTCCGGCGTGGCCCGTGATAGTCCCATGGAGGCAGACATGCTGGTCACGTTTATGGACTACAAATCTGAAGCAGATCTCGCTGCTGATTGCAGTGTAGATGCGCATGGGCATGGAGACGACTGTGGTACTGTGATGCTCCTCCTCTATATATTTCCGGAGGGTTCAAGTTGTGTGCTACCATGCTCCAGATCAGGTTCACGGCTTGGTCCTCTACAAGAATTTCTTGCTGCAGGCCTGCAGCCGAACATGCACATGAGGAAGGGAATTCCTTTGTCTCTCATTTTTCTGCTCATTTCACGGCTCTACATGATGACTGTCGATGCGGTGCTGATGCTTATAGCTGGAAGTAGTGTTCCCATGATCAAACTAATATAGAAATTAAGCTCACAACGATGCACCGATATGGATGTTTAATATATGTAGCTTAAGTAACAATTGAGGTTGAGCTGATTGTATGCCTATTTCTGCCTCAAATTCATTTCAGTGTACAAAAGAATAATGATCCGGGTAATGCAATTCTAATTTTTTTGTTGGCATGATGCTGAGTATTTTCTCTACTGCCGTGGGTGTAGCTTCGGCGAGCCCCCCATGAATCCCGCCGGGCGAGGCCATATTCCGCGACAACAACGATGATGATGACAACTTTCATGTAAACTGCCTACTTCGTTCGCTTTTCCTCTTCCCCTTTACTTGCAGGCGATGATGTACGAGGCAACTTTCATGTACACTGCGTACTTCGTTCGCTTTTCCTCTTTCCCTTTACTTGCAGGCGATGATGTCCGAGGCGGTGCCGCCACTGAAAGGTCATGTTGAAAAATATGGGTGGGACATCGAGGATATTACATAATTTTTACCGGGAAGATGCCTAAGTAGCACGTCTTCATCACCGAGTACTAGTTACGTTGGCTTATGTCTGAGATTTGTGTGCTACATGATGTTTACATAAGTATGGTTCTCTTTGCAATATAAAATTTATGAATGATCCAAACGTGTAAAAGAAGTATTCCATATAGATCCTGGTACGATCTTTTTCCACTAATAAAATGCCCCCATTAATTGTGAAACGTGCGTTGCACGTACATGCCAACTAGTATGATAAATAAGCCAACGACACACACCCACACATAGTACGAACATAATATAAATGAGAATTAAAAGAGGAAAACAAGTAGGCTATGTGACATAAGTAAACTACGCTTATTAAACCGGGGCAACCTAGCTAAATATAACTCTACTTCTTATCCTACTTTGACATCGAAACACCCAAAAGAGGAAAACAAGTAGGCGATGTTAGCATAACCCGACTACTCATTTTCATCGGAAGCCTCTTCTTCATCTCCCTTGTTGTTGTTGTAATCATCAAGCTGAACACCATCAAAGCAGAAGTCTGTGCCACAAATATTGGGGATATGAAAATCCTGAAAGTCCCTAGTATCCAACTCCGGGCCATCAACCTCATTATTAGAGCCACACTCCCTTCGATCTTTGTTGGGATCCCTACATTGTTGCTTGGCATGCTCAAAATCCTTGTGCCCGCTCACATGTTTGGATTTACACATAGAAAGAAGTACTTGAAGAACTTGGCCACACTGTTCTTCTTATTCTACTTGGGACAAGTATGAGCCAAGGACATAGGAGGGATACTTGAGTTTGGAATTGAAACATCGTGTCTTTGTTTCTAACCATGCTCATGTGGAGCATATTCTAGAATCTCCTTGCATTAATGTGCCTTAGCAGAGGTGGAAGGTTCACATATGGAGAGAAATATGTTGATCAGTGGAGATAATCTATTTAGCTATGTACTACGATAAGCCAATAAAAAAAAGCCATCACATGGATATAATACAATTTTCGATTAAGGTACATTCTAAAGATGGTAGAAACGCCTATGTAATACATAACCAAGCCAAACAAACAATGGCATAGCCATCACATTGACATGCAATGGGCAGTTGAGGTTCAGTCCAAAAATGGTTAGAACACATTCCTTACACGAACAAACTCAACAAACAGAGACACAAACATCACGCAGACATTGCTAGCAAAGCATAATCTACACTCCAAGAAAAGTAGTACTAGAAACACGCCCCCACATCCTCGAGGAACACTCGGACTGCTGCAACAGAACAATTTAACAAAATGTCGGCCTTGTTCTGCGTCAACACCGCCGCCGGCAGTCTCCGCATCCCGCGCCGCTGCATATCGCCGCACAACGCCGTTCTCACCGCGCCGGTCTCTGCCCTGCGCCGCAGCCTTCCAGCTCGAGGTTCTCTCATCGCTCGTCGGAGAGCAGAACAGGACGCGCTCACGCTCATCGGTTTTACTGTCAAACCTTACCTGAGAACTGTTTTGCTATTGCGGTGTGTTTGTCCAGGGCTGCGCTGCACCGGCACGGACGTGAGGGCCGCCAAGAAGCCGGCAGTGAAGGAGGCTGAGGCTGTGCCGTTGCCTCCATTTGAGCAGAGCTTGGTGGCGGTGGGCAGCGTCAGCGAGGAGGCGGCCGCCAGCAAGGTAACCTCCCTGTTTTGCACGCGACTTGTTTGCTGTATTGCGTCCGGGGTACCGTGTGACTATGTATTAGACAGAGTGTGAGTGTGAGGAGAGCTTGCTGAGTTGATGGAGGTTTTTTCTTTTTTGCGAGTGTAGAAATTTTATTAATCAGGAGTATCATTCTGATTACATTGCAAGCCTAATAACCTCTGGCCCAGAACTAAGGTTGCCATCTGAAGCTTTTAGCTAACAGTTGCAGAAGTATATAGGATGACTATCAAGAAGGCTCCTATATGTTCATAATGGACTACCGGATTGCCATTCTCAATGCAGGACTCTTGTAGAAATGTAAGCCCACATGACAATCCAAATGGGAATAAACTGTTGTTGCAGGGCTGAACCTGCAGGCGATCACGGACAGATGTGGAAGAAGAACAGAGAAATCGAACACTGAATTTTGCGGCGCACTGACGCCTTTTCTAAACTTTTCTTCAACCCGAGCTCAATCCTCCTAGTAGTGATCCATGGAGATTACAGGGGGTGGGGATTTATAGCCGTGGCTCGCACCTACGTCGCCACGGCCGTGCTCACGACGCGCACTCACACGTACACGCACCCACTACGCCACGCTCCTGGAACGCCCTCTGCTCACGCACACGCCGCGCACATACGCAATCAACGCGGCCAGCTCGAGCTGCCAGGACCTGGTCCTCCCCTGCTAACTCGCTAGACCTAACAGATACAACGCACGCACACACGCACTCGGGTTCGCCACGGACCCGCACAGACACACGTCACGCCGTGCACGGACCCGACCTGGGCACGCTCACGCCGGTCCACCGTGCACGCCATGGCTTATGCTAACACACTCCCCCTAAGCCATGGCCTAGTACAGGTTCGGATTGATGCCGGCGTCGCAGAGCAGCGCCTCCGGCTTCTTCTCCTCCTGCTTCTTCTTGGGCTTCCTGCAGTCGCAGGCGAAGTGGCCACGGATGCCACAGTTGTGGCACTTGCCACGCCTGCCCCAGTCCGCGCTGCTCCCCACGTCGTCGTCGTCGTCGTCGTAGCCCCCGCCACCGCGTGCTCGACGCCTCTCCTCCCATTGCACCGCCGTGAGCAGCAGCTGGTCCCCACGACACTCGCCGCCAGCCGCCGCCTTGCGCCGCTCCGACCGCTCCTGAACGCCTTCAGCCGCCCGAGCACCTCGTCGAAGCACACCGTCTCGACGTCGCATAACTGCTCGATGCCGGCCACCGCCGTGTACAGGGCGTCAGGCACGGTGTCGAGCAACTTCTTGACCATCTCGGCATCGCTCAGCGTCGCGCCGAGGCTCGCGTACTTGGCCGCCATGCCGCCGATCTTGCCGGCGTAGACGTCCAGCGCCTCGCCGTCCGCCATGATCAGGCGATCGAATTCGCCGCGGAGCGTGGACAGTCAAGCCGCCCTGACGCAATCCACGCCGACGAACCGCGCCTTGAGGCTCGCCCACACCTCCGCCGCCGTCTTCTTCGACGACACCTGCAGCAGAATGTCCTCCGTGAGCGCACCGAGCAGGTACGCCCTCGCCGTCT
Organism: Poa pratensis; assembly: GCA_947311845.1. Classification (NCBI taxonomy): domain Eukaryota; kingdom Viridiplantae; phylum Streptophyta; class Magnoliopsida; order Poales; family Poaceae; genus Poa; species Poa pratensis. The sequence continues at coordinate 3,661,795 of CAMZMU010000105.1, forward strand.
TGTTCTTCTTCGGATCGACCGCCGCCGTCGAGTCTGCCGGAACCACCGCCTCCCAGACGCCCTGCGCGTCGAGGTTGGCCTCGACCTTGATCGCCCAGACGGTGTAGTTGTCGCCGGTGAGCATCGGACAGGAGAGCGGCATCGTGCTCCCCCCAGCGCCACCGGCCGGAACCAACGCCATCGCTTCGCTCTGATACCACTTGTTGTTGCAGGGCTGAACCTGCAGGCGATCACGGACAGAGGTGGAAGAAGAACAGAGAAATCGAACACTGAATTTTGCGGCGCACTGACGCCTTTTCTGAACTTTTCTTCAACCCGAGCTCAATCCTCGTGGTAGTGATCCATGGAGATTACAGGGGGTGGGGATTTATAGCCGTGGCTCGCACCTACGTCGCCACGGCCGCGCCCACGACGCACACTCACACGTACACGCACCCACTACGCCACGCTCCTGGAACGCCCTCAGCTCACGCACACGCCGCGCACATACGCGATCAGCGCGGCCAGCTCGAGCTGCCAGGACCTGGTCCTCCCCTGCTAACTCGCTAGACCTAACAGATACAACGCACGCACACACGCACTCGGGTTCGCCACGGACCCGCACAGACATACGCCACGCCGTGCACGGACCCGACCTGGGCGCGCTCACGCCGGTCCACCGTGCACGCCATGGCTTATGCCAACATAAACAACTGAACAGGTCACAGACGGCACTTTAGCTTGCCATGCTCAGATGGCCGAAAATCCCAATTTGGTATTAGGTTGGCAACATTTCATCTAGAACATAAGTCTGGACAGTCATGCGGGAAATTCTGGTTCTTGTACTGTTTTTATGTGTTCTTGTGCTACCTAGAATTGAGAATGCTCTAATCAGTCAGCCTGCCATATGTTCAGAATTGTTGATGAACTTAATACATTAATTGTTTCTGAAACTCACTGGTGTGTACAGTATCGAGAAATATACTACTGCATATCGTTTGCAGATGGTATGGTTTGTTACTTTAGTTCCTCTACACGGACATGCGGCTGAGTTCTATTTTTTTTAATGGGTTTTCTTGTTTGTTTGGAATGTTCCAGTTCGGCTTCAAGGAGGCGTCTACTTATGTCATTTATGGCACCGGTGCTTTCTTTGCTGGATGGATTTTGTCTGCTCTTGTAACTGGAATTGAGTCCATTCCTTTGGTCAGTATTCACTAGATCTTTATGCGAATGTACATTTTATCTACCATCACAGAACTTTAACTGACTGCGATCCTGTCCTCAGCTCCCAAGGATACTGGAGATTGTAGGCCTGGGATACACAGTTTGGTTCTTCTCACGGTATATTCTTTTAAAGGTGTGTCTCTATTTGCTTCGTAGGTGTTGTTTTATTATATCATGTGCTCTACTTTGTTTAACGCCTCGCCGTGTCTTTACCGCTCAGCAGGAAAACAGGGATGAATTGTTTGCCAAAGCTTATGATCTCAAACTGAAAATCATTGGACCCGGTGATGCATGATCGAAGTGTTTGCATTTGGTTGGGCTTCAGTGCAGATTTTCTCTCGTTTTGGAACAAATACTTTGAACTATGCATTTCGAAAGTATGTTACTGAATTGCCATGCCTGTGCAGATTTTTTCCAATGATTGCATTGCACAAAATTTTGGAGAAAAAAATTATACACTTAAACATTTTGATAGAGTTCCCTTTTTTGGGCGTCAAGCCGGCGGTGTACTTCGCCGCGGACGCCGTGGGCGTCGGGGAGGCCGGGCGGCGGCGACGCGGCGGTGGCCACATTGACGACGAGCTTCATGCCGCTGCTGCAGTGTCCGGCGACGTCGCAGATGCTTCCCCGCGGTCTTAAGGGTGACTGTGCTTGTGCACGTTGGCCGCGGAGCACGACGCGTAGTCGGCCGCGCTCACCTCCGCGGCTCCGCCACATTGTGCGCCCACCAGTGTAGTTGAACACTAAATTTGCCCCTCCGTGCATGAGTATACGCGTGACAAAGTTCGAAGCAAATACGCGATAGACTAACGTTGAGGAAATGTGACAGGTAGGTACTCCAGTTACTTACCGAGAATCGCCGACTTTGAGTTTCTTGTCGCTGGCCCAGGTGGCGTAGTCTGCGCTGGTGGTCCAGCTGGAGGTGTCACCGACGGCGTACATGTTATGAACGATAGACAAATAAACGACGAAGAAAAGCAAGATCAATATAGGGGACGCGAGAATAATAAGGAAGAGAAAAAACTATGGGCGTCAGCCAGAATTTTTTTCATTATGCCGGGTGAGGTTACTAACGCTGGGCATTTACAACTTATGACTTATCCCATCCGACGGCTTATCAGAGGTATATATAGCGGTGAAAACGTCTAAGTCGTCTGCAGTCCGACTCAGCAATGAACCGTACCATACCGTGGGGAGGCTACCCCCCCCCCCCGCACCCCCTCGTGTGGCAGGGCAACGTGATAGGCTAACTTCGGCCTCTGCTACGCTTCATATCTTCATTTGAATTTATAACAACAAAATAACAGTACTTCGCGCCGAGGCAATCGACGCGCAGCTCGCGATCAGACGATATGAGGTGAAATGACAAACCCCCGAGAATCAAGAGTGCCGAATTTATTTTATTAATAAAACACATGAAGTATTACAAAAATATTGTGTGTAAAAGTGACGAAGTTGAGCAATGTTCTATGGACGAGGTGTATCCTCATTTTGCGTGTGGGTTTTCCCCGTCTCACGTATGTCAATGAGGTAGTAGGACCCATTGTGCGGGACTTTGCTAACAACGAAAGATCATTCACATGGTCCTGATAGATTGTGCATCCCATCTTGCTTCTGTATGAGTCGCAAGAATAAGTCGCCTTCCTAAAAGGTGCGACTCCGGACTCTCCGGTCGTTATTGTGGCGTAGGTCTTGTAGATATATAGATTGCCTACCTAAAGGCGGCGAGCTCCCGGTTCTCCTCAAGGGCCTCCATACGAGTCCAATGAGTCAAAACAAAAAATTCGGAGATCGTATGAGAAAATGGCGTCCAAAACACCGAATACATCAGGAGAGATAACTAGCACTAGTATGGCCGCATGGGCTCATACCGGCGGCCGTAACAGCCTTTTTCCGTTCCACGATGTCAAACTAAGCAACATTTGTGAAGGGAACACCCACCTATTCAATGCGGAAGGCGGCAGAAACCATAAAACAAACTGTAGTCTATATAAAGAGAGGGAGACCCTAGCCTCCAGATATCCTCGAACACAGGGGCCTCCCGAAGGGCTGCCGCTGCGCTGCCTCCATCTTCTACACACCATTCTTGGGAGGAGAAGAGAAGACTCGGAACACGGACACCACGACGTCTCATCATCCTCTATGCCGCCACCATCAACTCCTCCATCCATCTCGTTGTAGTCTCAAACCCTATTGTGGATTACTTCATGTACTTGTTTATACATTCATCCATTATTCGTATGAGTTTTCCTATGATGTCTTGTGTTCTCATGCATGAGTAATTTAGTTGGGGATATTTTTTGAGTAATTAGTTGGGGATTATGGATGAAACTTAGTTTCTCTATGATATGAATGAAGGATCTATTTAGTATTATATGTCTGGTGTGTGTTAATGGTATTTTTTGATATTGTGCGAAAACCGGTTGTACAATATTTGCCTACGGGACATGAAAGGGTATTAACGTTGGTGAGAGACGAAGTGATGATCGTTCACCAAATGACTGGGTGAGAATTTCTTGACTCACTTGGGGGGTGTTTCACTTATGTTAAACATTAATGAGGGAATAACGGAGATCCAATTGTTTCCTCCGCTACCATGGGGTAACCCTTAAATGCTTGGGCTCGGTCCGTTCTGTCGGGATCCTACCGAGACAAGCCGTGGTTATGCGGGGTGTATTGTCTGATAGACTTAGGCATATATTTATGTGGGACTCCGCTCATACACATTTATGCTTTCTAGAAATAACATTTCTCCATCATTAAGAGCAAGGATAAGCCCATGCCATGTCATCTGACGAGGGTATATATCTCGGGTACCCTACCGTGAGGGTACCTGGTGCACGTGACGATTAAGGCCAAATAGTGAAGAGCCTACTCGAAGCCCAAGACAAGAGGCTCAAGAAGATGGAGTACCCTCCAAGATTAGACATAGTCATAGTCGGTTTAGATTTTCCTTATGTGTAAACTAGGTCGGGTACGAACTCCCGAGACCCAGCCTATTTAAAGGCTGGGAGGGGTGCCGATCTAGGGACAAGCCATACTCGAACCACCAAAAGCTCTAGCGAGATCGGTACCTCGCTGGAGCTCCCCTGTAATCGCATAATCCACACAATCAATACCAGACAAGCAGGAAGTAGGGTCTTTACCTCCACCCGAGGGGCCTGAACCTGGGTAAATCTTTGCCTCTGCTTGTCAGCCGATGAAACTACCAGTACTACCACGTTATCTCCCCATAATCTCAACCATAGGTACTTAACCATGAGATTTGACGAGGGTACACCTCGTCATCATCTAAAGACATCAACACAAAATATTCATACAATAGATTGGCTACAAGACTGGATTTAGTGAATATTTAATTAATGTTTGCATTGTAGTGGTTGCATGCAAGGCTCATACGACATGCATTTATTGTTTGGAGCCGGCACTAGGGCTTGCTATGGGATGCAAGCTGGCTGTAGAGTTTTGATTCTTGTGCTATAGCTAGCGCCTCATGAAGCACCGGCTTCAATCTCTCTCCTGACTTCTCTCCTCCACCTAGGAATTTGCTGATGTGTATTTGCTTATAGCCTGCTGACTCAGCTCAATTGTACTTGCTCTAATATGAGTACCAGCTAGTGGTGATTCCACTCTCCATTAACGTCTTCCTTCTGGTCCCTCTCACATTTGTTTTCAGTTTTGTTTAGTTTATTTTAGTTTATTTATGTTCTTTAGTTGTCACTTTAAACTACTCCTTTATTGCCGAAAGAGTACCAAGGTGATCCTGCTAGGATATCAGCTTAAGCTTTTTCAATGGATCAAACAACAAATTGCCAAAGCAACAACATACACAAAATCTTCTAAATCTTGGGTCCTATGGGCAGATGGAGGTAGATGTGTGCCGGAGAAGAGCTTCTTAAGGAGCACGGGCATTTCGTCTAACAAAGGCAACTCCCTTGTACTTTATCATTGTTCACTGCTGCTACGAAAATATGAGAGTTTTGAACCCAGACAAGTTTTCAGGAAACAGATCAATACTAAGCCCGTTGCGGATGTTTGAAAGGGCCCCAGCATTGGGCCGCAAGATAAATCTCCTAGTTTTGCCCGACAAGCCCTGCAAAATATATAGCAAATACTTCGTCAAAGGAGAGATGGGTTCCAGTTTCCACAAGGTCCCTGGCTGCAAAATATATAGCAAATACTTCGTTAAAGGAGAGATGTGTTCCACAAGGTCCCTGGCATCTATCGGTCCCCACTCCAATTGCAAACAATGTGAGCAATATCCTCTGGTTGCTCACACAGAACATAACTCACATCCGAGGGGAATGACTCTTTTGAACTTGATGGCTATAGGATTTATGAGGACATGATACTTTAAGCTTGTATTTTTTTTCTACTTTTTGTTGACAATCCTGCGAATTAAAGAAAACTAAAAAATAAAGCATTTCCTTCGACACACCCTCCCCACATGTGCGGCACGAGATGGGTGTTGCCTCCACACCCCTCAAACCAAGTCAAAAAAGGAGACTGCATAGCAAAGGTCCATCGCATTCAATTTTCTAGGATAGAAAGTAATACGAAAATTAAAATCTAAGCTCTAATCCTCCGCCTCCTAACCCTTCGCGGCCCGTCGGATGTGGGTTTGCCAGCCTTGTCGGTTGTGGGTTCATTGGCCTCGTCGGATGCGGGTTCGCCGGCCTCGAGGGTATCAAACACAGCTTGCATAGCAAAGGACGCCTCAGACGGTGCGACCGGGCTCTGACCTGAACCACGTCCGCTCAGCGACGTTGTTCATCGGCGGTGGATGCTCGCCGGTGAAGCGGTTGATCACCTACTCTCGCTCCTCGCTGAAGAAGGTGGACAGTACGGGTTGTCCGTATGGTAATGCTGGTCCAGCCACAACCGGAGCTTCTTCTGGCGGTAGTAGATCGCACACTTAAAGTTGAAGCTGTATTTGGGGACTGGCGCCACGGGCACCTCACTCAAATTGATGGAAAAGTCTTTCGGCAACGTTACCTTTGGCGACGCGAGGATGCCGTGTTTGACTAACTCTTTGGCCTCATGGCAGGAGAGCCACTTATTCACATCCATGACAGCGGTGGTGCGCGTGTGTGACCCATAACAGAAGGGATTGGGGGAGTGTGTGAGTTCTGACGCGAGCAAGATGCAAGCTAGCAGACACGGGAGGAGGCCTTCTTATACACCGTCGGGTAGTCTCAAGGATGTTGGCGCCGGCGTTAATGCTACGCGTGGGGAAGGCCCAACGCCATCACGTCGCCTGGTGCTGATATTAATGCTATGTATGGGGAAGGAAAAGCACGCCGTCGGGCCACATCTCCTGGGAACCACCCGGTGAGGGGGTTACCATTATGTCCAATTTATCGCGTGACCGAGCGCGAGTCTATGGAAAGCGGTACCCGCATGTAGGAGGCTTGTCCGGCGCCTCCTGAGCATGCCTCCAAAACTGAGGGCAGCCTAGGGTGCCACACAGATTTTAGGTTGGACTGGACACATAAGGATGCCGTTGTGACCGATTTTTCTGTTCGGACCCTTATTATAGCCCTCTGGGGGTCGCTTGAGGTGCCGGTGAAGATGCTCTAAACTTACACTTTATGAATCAATAACACATAGTGAGATTCTTAAATACTCCCTCTATACCACAATATAAGATGTGTTTCAGCATGGTAAAACAGGTTGCTAAAACGTCTTATATTGTGGTGGTACGGAGTTTAGTTAAATTCAGAAGAAATAACATGATTTTGGCCAATGAAAGCAGGACATGAACACAATTCGCAATCGTCGATATGCAAGTGGCCACGCCACTATTACTATCGTCCCGTTTGGTCACTGATTGGGGATTTTCATTTTTCGATCACTTGCAAAAATTCATAGTTCAAAATGTATCATTCTCCACATTGAAGTGCGGCGAAAATGATCAAGTTGCAAAATAAAGCGTGTTCAAATTGTCAAATCCTTATGCCCAATAGTCGACAGCTTCTTCCTCCTTCCCCGCTACAGTGAAGGAGGGGCGTTTTTTCTGGAACCTCTTGCTCGCCACACTCTCGCCGCCGCGGATCCGTGGGATCCCTCTCCCCCCCGCTCCGGCGGCGGATGGGGTGGGGAATCCCCGGATCTCCTCGTGTATATAGAGTAGGGGTGGGTAGGTACCCGCCGGCGGCGCTGGGGAGACGGCGGAGCGGCCGGTGTGGTGTTTGGTGTCGGCGACCTTCGTCTCCGGCGGAGGAGCTCCGGTGGGGCTTCGACGCGAGGTGGCTGACTTGCGGGAGCTCGGGGCCCGGTGCGGTGGTCGAGTTCTTCCGCCTACCGCTGGATCCGAGGCGGCGGATCTGGCCGGTGGGTGACAGGGCCAGGTGGGCTTCGCGGCGTCGATCTGCGTCGAGCTCGAGGATGGCTGCGGCAAGGAGGTGTTGCAGGTGCGGGAGGGGATGCGCCGTGCTCTTCATCGCCCCAAGCTCCGCCGCACACGGTCGTCGGGCCGTGTCCGTGTGGGAGTCAGGCCCTGCGGCGCGATTCAACTGTGAAGGTCCTCTCGGGCAGTGGATGGTTTGGTGGACGGCGACCCTCGACCTCGACGCCGGCGATGCTGCTGTTGCTCCCCATGGTTCTGCTTCCTCTACGTATTTCAATTTGTACTTGCTGTTCGTACTATGTACGCTGTATGTGGTACTCTGTTGATTAATATACGTAGAAAATTCAAAAAAAAAAAAAAAATTGTCAAATCCTCTTGTTCAAATTTTTTTTTTGTCAAATCCCCCACCGATTGCACTGCCCGTGTGTGCTGCCGGTCAGTCGATTCTGTAGCCGTCCCGCCCATCCCGCTCTCCCTCCTTCCCCGTTAGAGCGCGGCGGAGGACGGCGGAAGCGACGAGACTCCCCTCCACCGCCGGCCATGAAACCCCCGCCACTGCCCGCGCCCGCCAAATCCACGCCGTCGCTGCCGTGGATCTCGCCGCTCCAGTACCGCAGCCCCACCCGCGCCACACCCCACTCCCCACCCCCCCCCCCCCCCCCCCCCCCCCCCCCCCCCCCCCCCCCCCCCCCCCCCCCCCCCTCCCACTCCACCTCCCTCCTCGCCTTCACCGCGCCACGTCGACCACCCGGACCTCGCGCGCCTCATCGCCGCCTCCCCGTCCGGCCAGCGCGCGCTCGACCTCTTCAACGCGGCCGCCTAGCAGCGCGGCTTCTCGCACACCGCCGCCACCTTCTCGGCGCTCCTCATCCTCCTCGCGCGCGCCCGGCTCCCGTCCGCGGCCGCCGCCGTCCTCCGCCGCGCCGCCACCGCGCCCTGCCGGTTCCTCGAGCCGCACTTCCTGCCGCTCCTCCGCCTCCTCCCGCCCGACCACGCCCTCACGCTCCTCCGCCTCCTGCCCGCGCTCCTCCGCCGCCGCCGTGTCCCGCACAAGGCCCTCGCCGTCTGCCTCGACCGCCTCGTCTCCTCCCGCTGCCCCGGCGTCCTCGCCGACCTCATCGCCGACCTGCGCGACCCAAACAACAAGTACCTCCCCACTCCCAACACCTGCATCTACAACATCCTCATCAAGCACTACGTCAAAACCGGCGACCTCGAGACCGCCTTCACGGTGCTCGATGAAATGCGTCAGTACACTTGTGCCGATGTGAATCCAAACCTGGTCACATACTCAACCTTGATTGGTGGGCTGTGCCGTACTGGCAAAATGAAAGAAGCATTTGAACTATTCGAGGAGATGATTGAGAAAGACCGCACCGTGCCGGACCAGCTCACATACAATGTGATCATCGACGGGTTCTGCCGGCTCGGACAACTGGAGAAGGCGCGAACGATCTTCGAGTTTATGAGGAAGAATGAGTGCGAGCCGAATGCTTTCAACTATGCCACTCTTATGAATGTGCATTGTAGGAAAGGGGAGGTGGACGATGCAAAGCTGGTGTTTGAGGAGATGAGGAGTGCTGGGGTGGAGCCAGACGCTGTCAGCTACACGGCACTGATCGGGTGCCATTGTAGACATGGGAGCGTCGATGAGGGGATCGATCTTGTGATGGAGATGAGGGAGAAGGGATGCAAGGCTGATGTCGTCACGTACAATTTGCTGATTGAGGGCCTGTGCAAAGATGGGCGGATGGTGGAAGCCATGGACTTGCTCGGGAGGTTGCCACTGGAGGGAGTTAAGTTGAACTTCGCAAGCTATCGGATTGTGATGAATAGTCTATGCTCACGTGGAGAGATGGAGAAGGCCGTTGGCTGGCTGGGACTGATGCTCGGACGAGGATTTTTACCGCACTATGCAGCCTCAAACACCCTGTTGATTGGTCTGTGTGATGTTGGCCGTGTAGCTGATGCCACAGCCGCATTGTATGGATTGGTCAAAGTTGGCTTCATGCCAGATGCTAGTTGTTGGGCAAAGATGACCGAGGCTGTCTGCCGGGACAGAAAGCTTAGGAGATCTGTTGAGCTGCTGGATGTCTTGATTATGGAAGGGTGAGCAAGTGAACTCAGCATCCAGCATGGGGTACTTTGGCCTAATTTTACCTGAAGAGGGAAACAAATCAGGTATGAAGATCTCTCAACAGTGGAGTGATAGCACATTGAAGAAATCACTTCCACATGAGATGATCAGGCACGAGCAGATGACAAACAAGATGCAGTCCACGGAATAACTCAAGGGTCGCGTGATCTGCAACAAGACCTTGTTTGCCGTCCAACTTCAACAAGGCTGGCGACCTGAGCCAATTTGTGAGGATCCACAACCATCCTGAGGTGGGGGACATCTGAAGGTGGGCGTGGAGCATTGCTTACTTTGATGCTTTAACAACTTGCGTAATCGCGAGTCCGTGGAAGCTGAAGATGGGATGACCATATGGAAGAGTGGTGCTCATGTCCCTGGTGTGTCTTCTACTCGTCTCGGATAGATTTACCTGGCCTACTGCTGACAACTGGTCAGATCACTGAAACCACCTTCATGAATTGCACCCGTCTCTCATTCTTCTTTTATCATTCTTCTGCTGTTATTGTGTGCTATCGTCAGTGAGACTCTTATCGTCCAGGATATCTAATTGTAGTTTTTTGCTTCCGCACACATGTTTGAGAAAGGAAATAACAATGATGCAGATATGATGTACGTATATGTTTGAGATTTTTTCTTTGGACAGCTTATTCTTGGTCGTTTCAGGAACTCGAATTCTCATGAACACAGTAGCTACACATAGTCTCTCATTTATCATTACATCCTCCTTTGATTTGTAACAACACACGCCACAATTCACACGCACAACTGAGTCATGCACATAAATAGTATCACGCGGTCACGCACCACAGAACCCATATAAATGTAACAATTGATAACTTAGAAGCAAGCATAACAAATGATTTCAGCCAGCAGCGGCGGCAGCGGAAGAAGAAGGTGGCATGCAGAAGAAGGTTAGACCAGCTGGTCAGTCGCGGCAGACCGAGCTCTTGGGCTTGACGATGAACTTCATTCCGCCAGCCGTGCAGTGGATGCCGCCGCGCTCGCCGCAGACGAAGTAGTGCATCTTGCGCTTCTTGAGGACGAACTCGAAGCCGGAGTCGGCGCCCTGCATCACGCCGGCCACCAGCTTGGACGCGTTGACGTTGCACGACTGGTAGTCGGCCAAGTTCCGCATCATGTACACGCTGTGCGCGTGCGTCGTCGCGTTCGGCGGGTCGTACTTGAACACTACAGATGCACACCCATCCAAACGCAGTAAGTATATTTCAGGATTGTGCAGTTCATGTCTCAAGATCTACTGTCCGGTCAATTCTCATGTGGCCTGAAGTGAAAGCCATTTAGGCAGGGCTGTTCGATACAGAAGTGGCGGTGTCTGTGACTATTAGGTACATGAGTTTTCTGGTTTTTGCATCACCTGTATGGCTGTATAGCATGGTTTTACCACAAAATTCTGGAGTCCTCTGTGACTGTCCACAAGAAATTTTGTTCTCATCTGCAAAGTAACTAGTTAACTGAATCTTTATGCAGTTATGAACTTTTTTTGTTGTTGTTTAAAACCAGATGGTGCAAAATAACACCACGTTGACTGAACATTTTTTGTGCAAGCTGCCAACAGTTTTAGTGACGTGAAGTAAAAATGGGTGCCCCTGGTGGTGAGCGCACGGGTGTTAACACACAAGTGGGGGCAAAACAAAAAGTGCTTTTAGAAGGCCACCCGGCCGGCAGCAAAAGCCACACCAAAGACTGAACTGAAGCAAGGGTCAAAGAAAGCAAGCAGAGCACCGAGGCACGTACCGAGGCTGTCGTTCTGGAAGAAGGGTCCCTTCTTGACGACCCAGTCGGTATAGTTGTACCCCCACGTCCACCGCGCCGCGTCGCCGACGACGAACTTCTCCGCCCGGCACGCCTCCGGGACGAGCGCCAGCAGCACGAGCATCGCCGCCGCCACCATGGCTCCACCCTCGCCTCCATCGATCTCTCGACGACAAATGAACAACCAGCGGTCTGCAACTGTTAGCGCTACTCAGTTGGCTACCGAATGCTTCTCTGTTTTAGTTTTTGGTCTGCGACGAGCATGGCACGACGTGGGTATATATAAATAGGAGCCGATCAGTGGCTGAGGCCGGAGCTGGAGTGAGCATGATGATGGTGCAAAGTTGACTTGCGCCGACCCGGGCTCCACATTGGGCCCGAAAAACATCGATCGACGGGTCGTTGTTTAGTTTTCAGATCACAGGGTTAAAGCGGCGATGCACTTAGGCTTCTGGCGTCGTCTGGGGTTGGTGCGCCATTAGCGAGCCGAGCGTGCTTAGTGGCGGGACATGTTTGGGGTTGGGAAAAATAGGGGGTAGGTGGGCATCAGTGGCGTGGCGTGGAAATTGGCGCGCGGCAGTAGCATCTACACGTCCGTTCCCTTTGATAATCTGCCGTCTCTGGTCACTTCTACGTCGCCGCTGAGGTGTTCCCCTAGTGCAGGGTCATTAGCCGTGGATCCATGATTACACCGTGGAGGATTAAGGGGGGCAGTAGACATGATGACTGTTGATGAATGAGGATTAGGGTGGCGCGAGATGAGTGTGATGCATGGGTGGATGTAGTACGTGCTTTTGTGTGTTAATTTGACAGCAGAATAGAGTTACATACGTTAATACTCCACTTACTACATCTACATGCGTGCTTCATGATCGCGTCACGCTGATTCAGTGTTACTTTTGAGAGTAAGTGCTTGGTTTGTGCTACTAGTTAATTAGAAAATGAACTGGGAGTGTTGCCGTATTGGTTGAGCATGCATGCATAAACTATTTTGTAAATACTTATGTGTTCCACGACCACCGTCAAACCGACCTTGCTAGCACTACACGTAATTAATTTAAGGGGTCAACTTGTCGTCAACATGGTACTACGTTTAAACCTTGGGGTTCAAACACTGAAGCTATGAGAGCAATTACTGCGTGCACGTTCCAGCAACTGGCAAGAACAATATTTTCATCAGTAACCCAATGGGCAAGTTCAATTTAGGGATACTGAGATCTGCTTTGCAACTGAGATCTGCTTAAATAACTTAGTTCAGGCGCTAATTCCAACGTGCTTGAACTCTATCCAGTAACCAATGTCACGAGCGTGTGATGTAGTACGTTCTTGTGTCACTGTATACAGATCTCGAACTGAACCAAAGAAGTAGAGAGTGCAGTGCATCGTCAGTTTCGTACGTGCATGTAAGCCCTCTGGATCTGACATGAGTTAATTAGGTTCTACGCGCGAGTACTACACTCACCGGTGACCACATATACCGGTGGCGCAGTATATATACGTAGCTTGCAAGACAAGATTAAAAGATGGGCGGCTTAGTGATCATTTGAGTCGCATAAACAGACACCGATTTCCGAACCGCCCATTTCGAAGCCATCACCGTGTGTCCACTTATGTGCAGTTGATGATGGAGAACGCTTTACGGTGACATGCTTTTCTAGGTGTTTACTTCCTTGTAGTATAGTTTCCTCTTTTCCACAAGGCTTTGCATATTGTCTGCCTACTACTCCTGCTATTTGTCTGCCTCTCGGTGTGCACGGCATTTGTGTGCCTATGTGACTTGTGTTTTCGTTCTTTTCTAATTACCCCAAAACAAGATTAATGCACCGCAAATGTACAGAAAATACAGACGGCCCAACCATCCCAATGGAGAATCTCATAATAAAACACTCAATTAATGGAATGATTTTGATGATATGAGTAAGGTAGTGCAGTGCACAAGCCGCAAGATGTGAATGGAGAATGTGTCACCTACTCACAATCACATGCTGTAGAACACCACTGGAGTATGCGTGCAGGCTTCGTACAACCTGGCTCAGGTTCAATGCCTTCTTTTAAATGATGAATGACCTTTTGCATGCCCTCAAAAAAGAAGTGTGTACCCACAGAAAGCTAGAGAAAAGATCATAGTGGGCATGTCAAACATTGTTTGAAGAAATTTTGGTGCAAACCAAATCCTACTTTATTACTAATTTAAGTACTCTCTCTTTACCAAACTATAGTGCATATTATATTTTTCCAAGTCAAACCTTGTAAAACTTAAAATGGCATAACTAGCAATACAGGAAAACCCACAAAATACCCATAACCCAACATCTGAAATCAATATGTATTAAAAAAACGCAGAATCATGCCAAAACGCCCCTCGAGAAGCCAGAATCATGACAAATGCGTGTCGTGGGACATGATCCAGGGCAAACCTCACTGAGAAAGATAAACATGTCAAAACTCAAAAGCACCGGGATCACCTGCAGCGTTGGGCAGCAAGCATATGTGGCAGACAAAAGGTACGCAGAGAGAGATAATCACAAAAGCAAACGGTGCACGATGAGCATAAAAACTGTCAGGCTTGACCACGATGCAACCAAACAAGAGAAAAAATGTCTATTGGGTGGCATGCATGCCTTGCTGCAATGTCTGACAAATGCACCGCTCAGTTCAGTCTCTCAGGTTTTTCTCCGACAGCATTCACCACAACTGTAGTAAAAAAGACAAAAGTTCACACTCCCCCCCAGGCCCCCACTATTTTCCCCTGTATCTAGATTGGGAAGAATCTGCAATCGTTGCTAGGCAGTTCCCCTTGGTATACCTGAAACACAAATCATCCTTTAATTTTTTTTTTCAAGGCATCCTTCAAATGGTGTGCATCAACAAAACTAGGACCTTTTCCACGGACAGTTCTCGTATGCATCCCAAGATTAAGCTACCAAAAGTTCTGCCAGGGGGAGAAACTGCGGATCAATTGTCCTCCTGAAAAAAATGTGCGCATTAGCATCCACATAAAAGGAAGAAATAACTAAAAAAATGGTAATTCAAAATTACTTTGTTGTTATCCTGTGATTTTCCTGAAGACTGGAACATCCTAGCAAATGACTTCCGCTCCTTATCTAACCTGTTGGCAACCTGTGATAATTTCCAGATAATTTGTAAGGATGAACATATATATCCAGAAACCAGGTTCGTCACCAAATCAAATCAAGACTGACCTTCTTCTTTGCAGCAGCCAACTCCCGTTTAATGCCTCCTGCAGGTTGTCCAAACAGACTCAGTTTAGATAAGCATCAAATGCTAGGCGAAGGAGTGGCAATGAAGAGGAAAGAGACGACAAACCATCACTCGGCTCCAAATCCAACGCATTCTGGAAGCTCTCCACCGCTGCATCAATGTCATTAAGTGCCATGTGTGCCTGCAGATCGTACAGGTATGCTGCTATTGTTGAATGTAATACATTTGTACAAGGTACGTGATACATTTTTCAGCTCAAATGCACATACTTAGGAAATCAATATTCACATACATGAAGTGTCGGAAACGAGAGCAACACAAAGAAAATCAAATCTCCAGGATTTTACTTTCAGAATGTTAGAATGAGTAGCTACTAATTGCTTCTGAATGAACAATTTCTCGGATGTAGCTAAGTCCCAAGGTTCTAAGTTGAGATTCTGGTTGCTTTAAGATCACGAAAAAGACACAATAAATATCATGGGAAGTTGGGAACTATCCTTCAGGTTTTTAGTATTATATAAATAATAAAAACATGTCCAGAGGATAAGTTAACTCTAAAAAAGATAAAAACATACTAGTACTAGAAGGTACTAACAGTCACTACCAACCATACCACAATGTTCTCACTAAGGACTTCATTTCTAAGAATACTAAAGGTGCTACGTGATGTCTCTTCATAAGCTTTAATGTAGTTAAGGCTTCAAAAAAAATAGTTAAGGCTTATAAGAGATGCAGGGCACGTTCTTTTGGTTAATGGTTAGGTTACACATGTAGGATAGTTGACCTATCGACCGCTAAGAGTTAAAGTGTGTGAATCTGTAGGCTATAGCGAAACAGCGTATGAGGTCTAAGAAAGATATGGCACCAGTACAGCTAGCTATTTAAAACATTAATCAGGTAGATAAAAGAGAGCATATAACACATCTCAAGGTCTTTTTATAAATTTCGGCAGAAAATTTCTATATATTGTCTTAGATGAAGAGGGAAAACATTGTTAAGCACGTCAAATAAGATGAGCCCTTGGAAATGTGAAAAATGTAACAATTCAAGCAAAGGAAATACTGATATGAGACTGATTTCAAGTGATATGGGAGGACGACAGAAACAAAAGTACGCATACACTTGCAAACAACTTGTAGTTTGGAGCAAAGCATAATGAAGAGCTTATAATCACTATACTAAGGTCAATACCAACCTGCCCTTGTCGGAAAAAAGCCTTAGCATTGCCGTCCGTTTCACGCAGTGCAAAATCCGCATCCAACAAAGCACCCTTCAAATCTCCCAACTTCATTTTGCATGCCTAACGAAATTATCTCAGATTCAGGAAACAAGTAACATTAATGTAGTAGCGTGTGAAATCTTAGATTGCATACTATCATTGAACAGTCCAAAGTAGCATTCAATATGTTTTAAGACAATAATAAATCTTTACTATCATATGTTCCCGAGCTGGTGAACAGAAGTAAAATTGTTGTAAATGTACAGCTGAAAGGGTTCAGCTCATGCCAGGCGAGAAAATCAATTGATTTAAAACAACTATTGGTAGAACAACGGAATAATAAAGCGCAAATATGAAGCTAGTTATTGAACAAACAGGAAGAAAAAATGTATAGTGCCTGGTGAAGCAGATGAGATTTTGAATGCAATGAACAACAGTGATGACTAGAGTTTAGGGGAAATTCGAATTCTACCAAATCTATAGACGAGCTTATACACAAGGAACTGAAAGACTAATGCTTCTCTCTTTTACAGAGAATTTGCATAGGAATGTGAAAAGAGGCAACCTACAGAGACATGAACCATGTATATTATTCTATCACTCTTAAGTTATGCACCTTTCTAAGAGCTCGCTAGATGCTACTCCGTACAAGCCAACAACCATGTAGTTAAGTGTGTGGCAGATCCTGACACATCTCAGTTTTATCAATAGGTAATCAGAGACACAAATCATGTACCATTCTACCTATATTAAGTTAAGCACCTTTCTACCAGCTTGCCATGTGGCTAAGCAGTGTAGGCGTGTAACAGAGCTGGTCAAGATAAAATTAACATCGCAGTTCTTCTAGATAAAAGAACAGCAAATATGCATCCAGCAACGAAGTAATTAGACTGGAAAAATAAAACTTACAGAGCTATTCGTTAGTATTATGGACTTGGTCTTCCGTATTGCTGTGCTCTTCTCTGCATATCAAGACATGTTCATTTTACTTACAAGTGTCATGTGACAAGCTTTATGATCAGTGTGTACGATGAGACAGAATTACTGAACAGTTCTAGTGGAAACAGTATAATTTACCTTCGTCTATCTCTTCTTTCTCCCAGCAAACATCTAAGTAGCGCAGAGCTTTCCTGTACTTCCGCAGGGCTGTCTTGTAATCTTGTTTCTGTAGAAATTAGAGGCACTAGTTTTAGCTTTAGGAAACCAGATAGGAAATACAACATTACATATGTGCAAACAAGATTTGGTCAGAAATGTAATAATGAAAAATCCAGGAAACAAGCGCAAGTGTCACGACTACGATGCAAAGTTGCATATATGACACAGGATATGCATGACACGGAAAGTTGAGGACTTTTTTCTAAAGCTGAAGTCCGGCTACAGGTACATTTATACCTCTTTAGTTAGCATTGCAGCAAACCAAAAAGAATTAAATAGGAGAATGAGAGCTCCAATTAGCCGCTAGATAAGTCCAAATGCAGTAGATCATAGTGGATGTCCGTATCGCTAGAAAGTAGAGTACAATTGCTACCTACATAAACTCCAGGGTATTTCGTAGAGTCGTGACTATAATGCTATGAGACCTCAAATATTAGCCGCCAAGCACAAATACAGTAGATGAAGGTGGATATTCATATTCTAGGAAGTGGAAGGTACAAAAGCTAACTACCAAGACTCCACGGTCTTCTGTAGAGTATTTGCGGATTTCACAGTGGTTGATCTCAGCAGTCCAAATTCAAACTAGTAGTTAAGGTTGCTAATTCTTAATCCTATTTAAAAGATGCATGGGTAAGAATAGTATCAGCAATTTCAATACCATTGTTTATAAAATTTAGCACAGATCTGAGGTAAATATAATCTGTAGTTCGCGAATGTTGAATCAATGGTCAGAGTCATCGTAGACAATATCATCATCAAGACATAAAAGAACAATACCTAGGGGAACTACATTTCTTTTTCGTTAAGATGATAGGAACCCAAATCTGAGCTGGAGAGGACTTGGATCTGGGTGTGGGGGTGTGCACCCACAATTCCCACAAACTGAGCTAGTCTCAGTTCCTACATAAAACAGGAATTTCATTTGTACATCAGGTAGGCGATTCAACCACTAAACACTGACAGTATACGGTTGAGAAAACATGAATGCCCCCATAGTACTTGAGCAAGTTGCAAACATCTAAGGGCTTAAGTTACTTATGCCCAATATGATGCTATACATTTAACCTGTCAGGAAATACTGTCGCTATATTGATGTCTATCTCTCTTTTTTTACTCTGAAGTTACTTCATACACTGATTTGGTGCCCGCGGAACCAATGAAATACCACTGATACAAATAAAGCAGGGTAGAGCTTAGATAGGACAGAAGTTACCTTGAAGTTATCATTCCCAAAAGCCTTGGCAGACTCCACAGCATCCATCCACCATGAAATCTCTGCATGCTTCTCATCAAGGTCATTTGGCCAGTCAGGATACATGTCACCATCATTGAAAAAGTCCACAACTCCATCATCAGCACCTTCAGGGAGTTCTCCACAATCAGAAATCATGGCCTCAGCCGTGGGACGGTCAGCTTCTCCGACAGGAATATGCTCACACGAGCGAACCACCCCCATTCCCTTTATTACTCTCCCAAAAACTACATGTTTCCCATCTAAATGAGGTGTTCGGGTGGTAGTGATAAAAAACTGAGATCCATTTGTGTCTGGACCAGAATTAGCCATGGATAATATTCCTTTCCTCTCATGCTTTAAAATGAAGTTCTCATCCTCAAACTTCAAACCATAAATTGACTCCCCTCCTGTTCCATCACCAGCAGTAAAATCTCCACCTTGTACCATAAAACTTTTGATAACGCGATGAAAGAACGATCCCTGCAAGAATAGAAATTATCAAAGATCTGTTTTTTGTTGCGGTGAGGAACTGGCAAGAGAATCAGTGCAATATACATAATTGCCATCAAACTTTCACCTTGTATTTTTGTGGCTAAAATTTGGAAACTAGAATGAACAAAACCAATTCAACACAAAAGGAACACTAATCAATTCCCATTCTTGTACTGAGTATTAGTTTGGTACTTAAGTCCAATAGGGGAAAATGAATTGTCAATAACTTTAGAGCAAGGATTACGAGTCCCTCGACAAGTCGCGACTAGTTGAGCGGCTTGTCTACCTATCGACTCGACAACACATAACGACTCGACAAGTTCAAGTTATCGATCCACAAGTTAACTTGTCTACGACTAATCGTGACAAGCCCTTGTAGGTGAGTCGAGCGACAAGAAAAAGGCCCATCCCGTGAAACCTAACTACCCCTCTAGGCCTCCAGACACAACTATAGGAAATAGATATGGCGTTCCCCACGCCCAGCCGCCTCTTCCTGGGCGGCTCTTCCCTGGCCACCGCCTCCATACCTGGCTGTCCACCCCCGGCCGCTGAACAAAATTTTCAGTATTTACAGCCCGACTACATATCCACAAGTCTATGACAGTCACGACTGATGGTGGGTGACTTTGTACATTATGAGTCGCTCTTTAAGATGGTGGGTGACTTTGTCAAGAAACAATACCACTCAATGTAAAAATGGAAATAAAAGATTAATCAATTGGTGAGTTCCCAATGTCTAAAACCTAACAATACCTATCATGCACGTTGGGAGTCCTCAGGCATCACTGTTCTCATTGGCATGATTTCACTCAGGTTGATCAGCTCAGCAGCAAACTGCACAACACCAGATGCGAAAAGCCAAGCCGATACCCAAATACTAAGCACGTGTTAAGCTCCTCGTGTACGGAGTAACAAACAATTATTGTCCTTGGCTTCATGTGAAAACAGTGAGCAAACAAAAATCAAAAGGTGTGGCAAAGCAAATCTTGGTGCAGTGCTGACTTTTGTCTCTTCTGACAGGCTAGAGGCCAGCTATGCAATGAATTGTTTCTTTATGCACACAAAATCTTCCAGACTTCTCACAAACATACATCCTCCATTGGTCTGGTCTCTGGTGTATTTTTGTTGGAAATAAAGAACTGCGGTCCTTTGCAACAAGCTGGCCCGTGAATGGAATGTTTTTGTGATAAAAGTACCGCATACTACGGCAAACAGAACTGTAGTTCCTCGGGAGCACAAGAGCGTGCCTCTAATCACAACACACTTGCCGGGTATACTGCATTGTACGGCTGATAGGAGCATATCATTGCCTATTCCAAAATTGATTTAGGAGTACTGTATCATCGCAAAGCGAACGTTCCACCTTTTAATTGATTTAGGAGTACTGTATCATCACAAAGCGAACGTTCCACCTTTTAATAAAAGGGAAAAGGAGTGTCCGTTCACAGATCCGACAAGCAAGTGACAGAAAACAAAAGCTAGCACGGGATGGTACTTGATATGTTAATATGTGTGGTGCAGATTTAGAATGAAGTCAAAAGGGAGGGGTCCCTTATTAGCAGTAGCAGAACTAGAGATAGCAGCGTATAGAGTTAACTGCACATCAAAGGACACGATTTGACATCACAGCGAAAGTAGTGGTACTTCTGAATAGTGTGGAAAAAAAAAGAGAAAAAAAAGAGAGGAAGGTTTTTTTTTTGAGTTTCAAAAAAAGAGAGGAAGGTTAGCACATAGGCTGAGCAACATCCAGCCAGGCGACCTTTACAAAGACAGATTCCAATTATCAATAGTAGCGGCTATCTAAGCACACGGGCAGCAAATCGCTCGAGACAAAACCGAATGTTTCCAACTCCTATGAATTAACAGGAGGTAGAACCTGAGGGAATTGATGCGCAGGAAAGAGGAGAGGGGACACTGCATCAAACACATTTTTAACGATTCCAGTATTTTGCGAAATCCGCGTCGAAACGCATCAGAAACACCACCTCTCTCTCGACAAGCCAACGGGAGAGCTACCAAATCGCGCTAAAACATAGACGTTCCTACAGTAAACAGCAGGATGATATGCGCGAAATACTCCCAAATCGCTCGGACGCTTAGCTCAACCGCACAAATTTACATATTCCAACCCCCAAATCCCTGTGCAACAGCACTGCCGAGGGGAACCACCAAAACAGAGCAGAAGCAGAGGGGCTACGGCGCTCCTCCAGTGAGTCGGTACTAACCTTGAAGTGGAGCGGCTTGCCGGAGGCGGCGCCGACGCCCTTCTCCCCGGTGCAGAGCGCGCGGAAGTTCTCGGCGGTCCGGGGCACCACGTTCGCGTACAGCTCAATCACGATCCTGCCCTCCATCTCGCCGCCGATGGTGACGTCCATGAAGACCCTCGGGTTTTTCACCTCCGCCGCCGCCGGTACAGCCGGCGCCACGACCTCGCCTCCGCCGTCCATTGCGCTGAGGCCTTGAGATCGAACCCTAGTCTGAACGGAGCTTGTCGAGGTGAGGCGGAAGTGGAGGTGGTGGTGCTGGCCGGTTACCTGGGGAGACTAACGGCGAGAAGCGCGTGTGGGTGGGCCGGCGGGGTTGTGGGGGCGGAACTAGGGTAAAGTTTTCGGTCCCGGAGATTTATCGGTAGGTGTGGGTTTATCCGGTCGTCGCTGAGAAGAGCTCGTGGCTTTGACGATTAGTGGGGCGAGCACGAGCCCGGCCCGGTTCAGGATGGGAATGGGTCTTTCGGGTTGGCCTTAAACTAGATTTGGGTCAGCGGGGCCGGCCACCTTATTTTTTCGACAAGGCGATGTAGTTGCGAATTTGCGATCGATATCACGTCGACATTGTCGTAGGCCACAATCTTAATACAGACTATAATTTTCAGCTAATGCTTAGTTATAATGAGAGTAAAGGTGACATTTTTTTGCAAATGGAGTAAAGGTGACTCATTTGTTTTGGCCTTCTCTTTATCGAAAAAATAAATTGTTTTGGCCATACTCGCAGCCTACATACCCACGATCGAGCGGGAGACTTGATTGTTTCTGTTTCATAATCCCGTATGAACACACCATTTTTTTCTTTAAGCACACACGTACGCATGCATGCGTAGATACACAGACGGAGGCCGGATTTGCTTTGCTACTTTGATTATTCTCGTATAAATGCATATAAATAGCACCCGATACTGTTATCCGTAACATTAATTCTTATAACTAGTCCGATTGTATTATACGGGCCTAATTTTAACATTTTTTTTCACAAGACAAAATATATTTTAAATTTGGGTCGACCCAAAATACCCATCGGGCCAACGAGGCCACTTACTATTTTTCTGTGGGTCGACCCGTGGCCTCACAAATTCGCCCTGGGGCCAGAGGGGCCGGGTCCAAGGCCAGGTCCGGGTCGACCCATTCCCATCCTGAGGCCCGGTGCATCCAATTTCTCTAGTCATTTTTTCAGAACTTATCGAAACAAATTGAGAAAAATACTTGATGTTTGCAATTGAGAAGTATTGTGCGCGCAATATATTTTTCTTCTTCAGAAAATTTATAACACTATCTATCCAGCTATAAATTACTTGGTTTATGATTCAAAATACGATTGAGAAACTAAGAGACACGATCCGGTATTGATAGTAAGGATTCTCTTTCTTGAGTTGTTTTTTTTTTTTTTTTTGAACTGGAATTTTTATACTTGTGTTGTTTGACAATGTTCTCAATTTTTTCGCAACTTTTGTGAACTTCTGAAAAGAGCTTGCACGGTGGTGTGCATGAGAAGCCCCCACAGATATGCATTCCCATGGGACTTGTTATTTGCACAAACATTTTCTATAGAAGCTAATCGCGACACGGTTTGCCAGAATCATGATCATATCATTTTGATTTGTGGCTACGACCATAATTAGTTGATTATACGGTTTTAATACCAAGGTAGTTATGATGGTATGATTTTTCTTATCATACAAGTGAGTCTGATCTCAAATCTCCGATATTGAAAACCTTGAGCAACACTCTATGTGCAATTCATATATCCACACGTAGACCTATTGAACTGATGGAATAGCCGATTCACAGAAGTTTGAACCGATGAAAGCGCCTAGACGATATATTTCAACACTGTCTCATGTCCAAAATCTCTAGGCCTCGATTGGAAGACCGGTAAATTAGCCAATACCGAGGTATATTTTACGGACCTCGTGACATCCTCCTAAAAATCCTGCGTGGCGCCGGAAATTTTCTCAGCTCCGTAACGTGAAAGTAGGATCCAAGCGGGGGAGGTGTGGTTCAGTTGCAGCCGGCAGCTGGGCAATGAGTTTCAGGCGCCAACTCAGTTCTCCATGCTTCAAGGATGGTGGATGACTGAACGAGGAAAGTTCAGAGATAAGGAGAAGAAAAGCCTCGATGCTCTCATTTGTCAATGCTGTCACAGCCTTTGGACAAATAGAAATGCGTGGTGCTTTCATAACCCACACCGGCAATACACCTCGGATCAGCTCGCAACACTGATTTTGGAGGAGTTTAGGGCAGGGCTTGCGGTAATTAGGGGGGACATGGAGCTTTGGTAATAACGCGAGAGTAGGATTTAGATAGGAGGTGAGTGGAGTATCCTGGTACTGACGTTTGTGTCGGCGCCTATCTTGTAAAATTGATTTCTACCTTCTATAAAATTACGGTAGGGTACTCTCAAAAAAGATCCAAGCGGGGCCCTAGTCTTTTCTTTCAGAACTTATCAAAACAAATTGAGAAAAATGCTTGATGTTTGCAGTTAAGAAGTACTATTTGCACAATATATTGTCATTTTCAGAAAATTTATAACACGTATCTATCCTGGTATAAATTACTTGGTTTCCGATTCAAAATACAATTGAGAAACTGAAAGACACGATCCGGTATTGATAGTAAGAATTCTCTTTCTTGAGTTGTGCTTTATTTAAACTGAATTTTTTATACTTGTCTTGTCTGACAATGTACTCATTTTTTCACAGTTTGTGTGAACTTCTGAAGGAGCTAGCAAGGTTGTGCGCATGAGAAGCCCCCCACAGATATGCATTCTCATGGGACTTGTTATTTGCACAAACATTTTCTTTAGCAGCTAACTGTGACAAGGTTTGTCAGAGTCATGATCATATCGTTTTAAGTTTGTGACCACGACCATAATTTGTTGAGTATACGATATTAATACCATTAGAAATGATAGTACGATTTTTTTTATCTTATCATACAAGTCAGTCTGATCTCAAATCTCCGATATTGAAAACTTTGAGCGACACTCTATGTGCAATTCATATATCCACATGTAGACCTATTGAACTGATGGAATAGCCGATCCACCATTCGATTTGATTAAAATGCCTAGACGACATATTTCAACACTTTGTTTCACGTATAGTCTCCTCTTATACGTGGGATCAAGGTAAGGCCGTAACTATATAAATTAATAGTGTGATGGCCGAAACTCAAATTTGCGACCTTCTGGTTCTAATATCATGTTGAATTCATGTGCTAGATAGCTTAACTAAAAGTCTGAACTAATGAGAAAGGACATGGACCATATTTCAACACATAGCCCGAGCTCGTATATACCATGTCTTTTTCATCCCTCTTGATGTATATATCAATTGTGGTTCGACGATTTGGAGGATAATTCATCGTATCATAGCTATGTACCCCACGAACAAGACACGCTCACCTTCGAACGTAACACACGATATGCAAGTTGTCCTTTTGAAGTGATGGAACAATCAATTCACCCAGAAATTTGAACCGTTGGAATTGGCTACCAATAGTTCTCCTCGCATTTAGGGCTCTATTGCATCTGATAACATATTGAATTGATGCACTAGTCAATTCAACGACAAAAAATCAGAATTGATGAAAATGGATAGCCATATATTTCAACATCAATACTACTAACATATTTACAAACGCGACATTTGTATAACATGTCTTTTTTTCACCCCCTCTCGATTTATCTTGGTTGTTGTTCTATGTTTTGGAGAGCTGTTTGTCGTATCATAGCTATGTACCCTCCGACCAACACACATACACCCCTGAAGGTAACACACACTTTTCGCAGAAAAAAGGAGCATAACACTCATCCACAAACGTAAATCCAAGCACTCTGATCTTAACCGAAGAAAAATGAGGGCCTTTAGAATGAAGGGTTTTTACACAAAGTTTGGAGAATTCCGGTCCATATGACTTTTTCCTAAGAAAATCTTTTGCATCAAAGGAATGATAGCTCTAAAATTCGTATGAATTGCATTCCTACACCTCAATCCCATATGAATTCAAACATCCACTGCAATCTTTTTTCAAACTCGTTCCCGTAGGATCGATGCATTTTCCCTTTCATTCCATCCAAATGACTATTCCCGTGATTTTCCTCTGTTTTACATTTCTCTGTTTTGTGTCCTCAATCCCATCAAATTTCTGAGTTTTTCCTGGTATCGTGTTTTGTAATCCTGTGATGCAAAGAAAAAACCTTGAGCAGGATTGCTGTCAGAAAAAAATTGATCAAAAGCACGAGAAAAGTCCAAACGGGCATGGCATCGATCGCACTGGTACAGTGTCGTACGTATATCCTTGACTGCAGAACGGCGTCCCAGCCAGGCCTCCCCGGCTTGGCCAGCTAGCTAGCTGGGTCCCCGCCACCATCGTTTGGTCGTTCCCATGACTTTCTCCCTGGAGCCTCTGTTTCTCGGACGCTGTGATTTTTTTTTTTTTTTTTTTTTTGAAACGACCAACCTTGGTTGGTTTATATTGATATAAGCAGAGGGAATACAATTAAAAGGTCACTTAGCCATGTGTTGACATGCTAAGGCACCCGAAAGAAAAACTTTTAAAGGTTCTTCTCCCAAGCCTTTCGAGCTACCAGCCTACCACCACATGCTCATGGAGTCATGGTCATGGCTCCTCCCCCAAATCTGGGTCTCCCCCACGTCCGGTCGCTGTCCCGTCACCTGGCGGAGGTGCGCGCACCGCACGGCGGGCGAATGATGATGGCCCGCGCCAGACGTGGACGGCACACGGCGGTCGGCGGGCAATCCATCCGCCGCACGGACCGGGGCCCCCTAGCTTGCACAGCGCCACCTCGGCTCGGCGCGTAGACCATTGTTGCTGGTCAGAGCACTGGCCTGTCGTCTGTTTCTTGGTTCTTGGACCGCTGTAGCGTACCTGCACTTAAAATATGGCAAGGTACCTGTGTATAGTGCAAACCCCTGGATCGTTTCATTTGCACACACAGTTTAAGATGTAGTATCACAACAAAGTATCATTATTACATCGAATGATCCAGACTTGGTAAAATATTCATTACAACTTGCATAGCATATAGCTAGCTTGAAAGAGTAAAGCAGCGGAAATAATAATCTTCATGGAGTCCTCATCCTTTGCATGTGCCACAGGCGAAAAAAACATGTTGGTTGCAGACTCGAAACCCTTAACGAAACTCACTCGTCGTCAGACAATCTGCAACAAATAAAATTTTGCAACAGAGTGGGTCAGATACCATTAAAAATGGATCTGGCAAGTGACACTATGTGGACACTTAATGGAATAACTCTAATAACCTATATGCATATTTGGCTGGTGGAGTTCAAGGCTGTTTTGCATAAAAGCCAATTTTTCCTGTCTCTTTATAAAACACTTTTCTTTTGTCAAAACAGGTATGGCAGGAAAACCACCCTCTTGTCTACCTTTATTCAACCTTCAATATTTTAACTTAAGAAATTGGAATGTCGGGAGCCTCCGTTGTCGTCCTTGATCAGCTGCTCAAATTGTCCGTAACCGGGGACACGGCTAAGTACTTAGATTTAACTCTCGAGAGGTTGTGCACTTTCACCACGAGACCCAACAAACCCAAACTATCCTCAAGCACTCAATTTGTGCTAAGGAAAAGGAGAGAGTTGAGACGAGACCATTGGGAAACAGTCCCCTGTTCCTCTGGCAGACCCATACAGACATTCATCCGCTAAGACCTGCCGGAATCAGGTTCCTATAACTTAGTCAAGGCAGAGCCATAATACCAAGTGGCTGCACTGGAAGCTTCTTCACTTAGACAAAACATTGGTCCCTTTAATACCCTGGGTGGCAACCACAAGTGACCATCCCTTAGAGGTCACCCCTAAGAGATGACACTCAACCTTTCCATCATCTTTTCATAACCAAGTCCACCCAGGTGATAAATTACTTACTAGAATTTAGCTTTAAAGAAAACACATTTGCTTAGCATCCAATAATCTACTAAGTTATCAAAAGGGGTTCTAGACACAACTAGAGTAAAGGTATAGTGGGTTGAGCATATAGCAATAATACTATCCAACACATGCATATAAAGAAATACACTAAGTAATGCATATAAAAATACTTAGGAAATTTATGGGGGTGTGCCACTTGCCTTGGCAAACAGAAGTGTAGTAGTAGCAGTTGCAACCACTTTCGTCTCTCTCCGAAATTTCTAACAAGTCAAACAAATCACAAATAAACATACAATCATAAATGCAACACTTAGAAAAATATGACATGCAGGATGATACAAAGAAATGTGGTATGAAAGACAAGCAAAACAAAATAAGGGAGAGACAACAAAATAACATTATCCCATTCAACTAAGGCAAGGTCAAGGTAAAGTAAAATAAATTTGATAAAACCACCACTTGAAGGTTGTAAAGCTACTCTAAGTCTTCACAAGTTTGGTCTTCAAATAATCTTCAACTCCTTTGCAGCTTCATTGATCTTTAAATAGCACTCTTTGAACTTAGTCTTAAACACCAAGGACTTGGCCTTTGTCCAAAGTGAGACAAAAATAGAAAGAAAGAAGACAGAAAGAAAATAAGTAATTGGTCTTCTAAAATTCTTCTCCTTGCTTCATTGTAGTTTTACTTGATGTGATGACTTCATTGCACTTTGTGGCCTTGTTGATTCTGAAGACTTGATGATGTTGACAGAAGGTCGATCTTGAATATAACTTAGCCACCATGAAGTTCAAGATAGGGAGAAGGAAAGAGAGAATGGGAAGAAAGACTTAGAAATTGTAGCTGGTTGGTCTTCATGAACTTTCTCTTGATTTCTTCTAAGTCCTCTCTTCTTGGAGATGCTTCTGGAGTCTTGTTTTCATGCTAAGTCCTTCTTTGATTTCCACTAGGAGAGTCAAAAGAGCTAACATGCATCCTCCGAAACTTCTAAGGAGGCAAGTCATGTGAAATTATAAAATAATACTAAGGACTTAATTATGCATGCCATGTTTATGTAAATGCTCTAAGGAAATGCAAGCAAACAAGATGGTCCAAAAATGACTAAGGACCAAGGTCACAACATAAGATTCGAAATTTCCACTAAGGGAAATAAAGGTTAAGACAATAAGTCAAAAATAATCCTAAGGAAAAGTAAACCAATTAAGAGGTGCTAATTTTTGCTAAGGAAAAGTATTATTAAAATTTTATCCAAATAATTTCTAAGGAAGAAATAACACTTTTGTGGGAGAGGTGGAATATTTCTAAGTTATTTTGCATCTAACATGGTCATACTGACTTAGCTAAATTTTCTTGTCGAAAATAATGTGGAGAACAAATTTTAATATACTTTACTTATTAAAATAACACCTAAAAACAATAAAAACAAAATACAAGCAAAAACATAGAAAAACACTTCTACAAAAATACTAGAGCAATTCTACGGCCATAACTTAGACAAACAAAATTAATGCAAAAGAGTTTGCTCAAAAATCAATTTTTATAATTAAGTTATAGCCAAAATATCAATTAAACCACTTTTTAAAATTGTCTAAATTAATTTCGTCGAAACCTTAAACTAAGCATATAGAAAGTTTCTACACATTATAAGCTTTCCAAAAATATAAATTTCATAAATTTTGGATAAACGAGTAAAAATTAATAATGAATCTAATTTGCAGGGACCTATTCGTGATACGCAGGGCCTAAACGGTGCAGAAAACTGGAAAAGATCCTCGCGCTGAAGTCCCTGGCGACGTGGCGTCTTCTGATTCGTGCGGATCTTCTCGCGGGCAGAAGTGGGCGCGGGCGGACGGACGCGGACGGACGGCTTCGCGGACGACTTCGTGACGTGGCGTCTTCTCATTGGTTGATACCCCTTCGCGTCAAGTTCTAATCTACACCGCCTAAAATCGATCCAACGGCTCTGATCCAATGACCATATCTGAACGGCGCTAGGTCGCCGGAGTAACTCCGGTGCGGTGGCGCCATAGACGGTCGTGCACGGACTCGACGAGTTACGGCCTACCGAGTCGAGGGGATCATACCACGGGATGAGGGAGGTCACGGCGAAGCAGATGGCGAGGACGGCGTGGTCGTTTGCTTCCTGGAGCGGCCTGCGGAGGCGACCGGAGGTGCGTCGGCGGAGAAGACCTTCGGGTCGAGGATGCGCTGCTCGTTTCCGTGCACATAAAAGTACGGGACCAGTCAGGAAGGTGGGCGACGAATAAATAAGAAGAAAGGAGGCAACGGGGAGGCGAGAAGTTGTCTGGGCTCACCGGAATCGTGTCTGGACGGCGGCGGCAATGGCGGCACAGCGGGGTTCAATACGGGCAGCCTGGGGGCTTACGCGCTAGGGTTTCTTGGGGGTTTTGGAGTGCGGGGTTGGGGGATTATATAGGCGAGAGATACAAGCGTATCTCGTAGTAAATCAAACGGATTTTGATCCGAAATTTGTTAGGGTTCGGGAGATTTTCTTGCGGGAGAGGTTGAAGGCGATGATGTCATCGCTGGCGTCATCGGTGGGACCCACCTGGCAGTGAGAGAAAGGGAGGTGGGCTGCTGCTGGGCTGCTGTCTTCTGCACGCGCGGTAGAGAAGAGGTATAGAAGTTGGGCTTCGGCCCAATTAGCTAGGGTTCCCTTTTTTTTTGTTCAAAAGCTTTTCTTTTCTTTTCCTAAGAACTTTAATAACTTTTTAAATACAAAACCAAATTAAGTCAAACCAATTTCTATAGTTTTTTAAAAACCAACTCTTTAATTTGAAAACCTCAAATAATATTTTCCAAAACATTTTGTCTACTAAATTTTTTGAAATATGTTTAAATGAATTTTGGACATATTAATGTCTTTTGAAAACTATAGGGTTTTATAAGTTCCTTTTGAAATTATATTTTAAACCAAAGCAAAATATGAGTAATATGATTAATATCACTCAATAAAATAATTTTGTATAAAACTCAAATAGTTTAAAAGGGATTTGATAAATCAAAATGATTTCAGAACTCATTTTAAAATCCAAATAAACATTTTCTTTTAAAAGCAAAACTATAAATTTGAAAATAGGGAATAGGTAAGTAATAGAATAATTCCCATACAAACAAACAATTTACACCCAAACACACCTTTTCAAATAGAAATCATTTTGATTTCCAAACTAAGTTTTTAATAAACAATATGACACTTGATGTCAAAATTTAAAATAGGTTTTAGAACAAACAATTGTGGCTTAAGTAGATCTTAAATACCTCAAGATAAACATTTACAATTATTTATATTGCAATAGATTCAAACAATTTGACAAGCAACTCTATCAGAACAAAACATTCATAAAAATCAGAAGAAAACTTGGAGCATTCTTTGCTCTACTAATATATTTTCTTAAATATGTTTTCAAGTGGAATTATTATTCCAACTTTTGAAATATCCAAATGCAACCAATGCTATATGATGATGAATGTATGCATGAATTTTCTTTTCAAAGCAAAATACATAATAGTTTTCAAAAGTTTTAAATTTTTCTGATTTTTCAACTTTTTGAGAAACTAGGGATGTTACAGACTACCACCCTTAAAAGGAATCTCGTCCCGAGATTCGGAAAGGCTAGCAAAAGGTTGTGACTAGGATAACTCGGTGGCTACCACCCTTAAAAGAGATCTGCGTTGGTATTTAAATTCCAATGGCCAAAATTACAACCTTATCACCATTACATTGACTCTGGTCCTACTTGGCTAAACTTCTCCTGAAGTTTCTCTGGGTGCCTTCATTCCTGGTTTTATTTTGATATCTGATCCGCTTTTTATCTGGTGTGGTGAGCGTGACCGCTTTATTGACTTGATCAATCTGACCATCATATTTAGATATCCAGCCCTTGCCTATGATTATATCAAAGCCTTGTAGGTCCAGCACAAACAACTCACTTGGGAAGTTATGTGTCTCAATTCCCAAGGTCATGTTTTGGCATACAGTGTTTGCTGGCATTTTTCCTTCTGTAGAGCTTACCCGGATAGGTCTCCTAAGTCCTCGATTGGGGATCTTATTTTTACTCACAAAGTCCTTTGATATGAAGGAATGTGTTGCTTCAATATCAAAAAGTACTAAGGCAGGATAAGAGTTGATCATCAATCCTACGATGAATGGGTCTGGTTTCTTGAGAACTCTCTCTATGTTTATAGAAAACACATGCCCCTTTCGAAACTGAATTGGCTTGGTCCCATTGCCAGTCTTCTTTTCTGGACAGCGGTGGGAGTAGTGTCCCATTTTCTTGCATTTGAAACACTCTACCCGACTGAGGTCCTTCTTATTGGGTTTTGGGTGAAGATTCTGACTACTGTTTACTCCCATAAGGTGCTCATCTTCGAGGTCATAAACTTCTTCAGTATAAGCGGGGCTATGGTGACCATGGTTGAGGTGGTGGTCATCCTCTTCATGCAAGCCGTGTTCATTAATATTACGACAATGGTGGTTATGGTCTTCATGGTGGTTGGACTCATAACAAACATGTTCCTCATGTGAAGTGCTCCATTCCTGCTCTGATGCTGAGTGATGGTTTTCCAATTCCTGCTTCCTCTTCTTGCTTGCATGTTGCTTCATTCTGCCTTCCAGGGTTATAGCTTTGTCAATCAGTGACCGGTAGTCAGGGGCATGGGCAATTGTTAAATAAATGGCTAATTTACCATCCAGACCATTTAGAAATCTCTTCCTCCTTTTGTCATCTGTATCAACCTCATCCGGTGCATAACGCGCTAGGTTATTGAACTCATTCATGTATTCATCTAGAGTTCGATCACCTTGTCGAAGGTCGAGGAATTCCTCCTTCTTTAGATTCATCAGTCCTGATGACATATGTGCAGCACGAAATCCTTCTTGGAACAAATCCCATGTCATCTCTTCAATGGGGTAAGTGATCTGGTAGCTATCCCACCAGTTTGCTGCAGGTCCTTTCAGTAGATATGCCGTGAGTCTAACCTTCTCAGCATTCGTGCATCCAATTGTGACTAAATCCTTACTTACTGAACGTAGCCAATCGTCAGCCAAAATAGGTTCAGTAGTACTTGAGAATTTCCTTGGTCTAAGCTTCAAGAATTTGGTCAGCATATCCACTTGAGATGGGGGTGGTGCTGGAATGTCCTTGGTGTCTTCTTGGTTTTGGTTCATTAACAAGCTCAACTGATTCTGTGCTTCTATGATTTGATTTGTCATTGTCTTCAAATCAATGTTGGGGCTTTGGCGAGGCATCTGTTTGAGTTTAGCATAGATGAGTAAAAGATAGATAGATGTTAGGGGAGAATCCTACCCAACACAGCAGAAAGTCAAACATCTTACAAACAACATCTAACCAACAAAAACCACAAGGTTCAAAACACAGAAAAACAATCTAGTATTGGCATACCACCTAAGTTGGTATGATCAATACCCTAACACGATGTCGTTGTTCTAATAAGGTGGTAGTTTCTAGTCTACCTCCATCTTGAGTGCTTCAAGTTCTTCTTCAGTTTTCTTCAAAATCTTCTAAGTGCTTGAACTCATAATCTGATTTCTTCAATGATCTTCCATGTAGGTAGTGCTTCATGTTGAGTCATAGCATTTCTCCATGAAGTATTTATACTTACTCTTGGTCATCACCAAACATGTCTTCATGGATACAAGGAGGTAGGTCATCTAGAATAAGATAAGAATTTTCTAGAAGGTTGATAGTAGATGAGAGTACTAGAAAGGATAAAATGAAAAGTTTTGTTTTTGGTAACCTGAATAAAAATAGATTTTAATCCTGTGGTCAAACATACTTCTATCCATGCCTAGGGTCTCGAATCTACAGGCAACACAGTGCTCTGATACCATCTGTAGCGTACCTGCACTTAAAATATGGCAAGGTACCTGTGTATAGTGCAAACCCCTGGATCGTTTCATTTGCACACACAGTTTAAGATGTAGTATCACAACAAAGTATCATTATTACATCGAATGATCCAGACTTGGTAAAATATTCATTACAACTTGCATAGCATATAGCTAGCTTGAAAGAGTAAAGCAGCGGAAATAATAATCTTCATGGAGTCCTCATCCTTTGCATGTGCCACAGGCGAAAAAACATGTTGGTTGCAGACTCGAAACCCTTAACGAAACTCACTCGTCGTCAGAACAATCTGCAACAAATAAAATTTTGCAACAGAGTGGGTCAGATACCATTAAAAATGGATCTGGCAAGTGACACTATGTGGACACTTAATGGAATAACTCTAATAACCTATATGCATATTTGGCTGGTGGAGTTCAAGGCTGTTTTGCATAAAAGCCAATTTTTCCTGTCTCTTTATAAAACACTTTTCTTTTGTCAAAACAGGTATGGCAGGAAAACCACCCTCTTGTCTACCTTTATTCAACCTTCAATATTTTAACTTAAGAAATTGGAATGTCGGGAGCCTCCGTTGTCGTCCTTGATCAGCTGCTCAAATTGTCCGTAACCGGGGACACGGCTAAGTACTTAGATTTAACTCTCGAGAGGTTGTGCACTTTCACCACGAGACCCAACAAACCCAAACTATCCTCAAGCACTCAATTTGTGCTAAGGAAAAGGAGAGAGTTGAGACGAGACCATTGGGAAACAGTCCCCTGTTCCTCTGGCAGACCCATACAGACATTCATCCGCTAAGACCTGCCGGAATCAGGTTCCTATAACTTAGTCAAGGCAGAGCCATAATACCAAGTGGCTGCACTGGAAGCTTCTTCACTTAGACAAAACATTGGTCCCTTTAATACCCTGGGTGGCAACCACAAGTGACCATCCCTTAGAGGTCACCCCTAAGAGATGACACTCAACCTTTCCATCATCTTTTCATAACCAAGTCCACCCAGGTGATAAATTACTTACTAGAATTTAGCTTTAAAGAAAACACATTTGCTTAGCATCCAATAATCTACTAAGTTATCAAAAGGGGTTCTAGACACAACTAGAGTAAAGGTATAGTGGGTTGAGCATATAGCAATAATACTATCCAACACATGCATATAAAGAAATACACTAAGTAATGCATATAAAAATACTTAGGAAATTTATGGGGGTGTGCCACTTGCCTTGGCAAACAGAAGTGTAGTAGTAGCAGTTGCAACCACTTTCGTCTCTCTCCGGAATTTCTAACAAGTCAAACAAATCACAAATAAACATACAATCATAAATGCAACACTTAGAAAAATATGACATGCAGGATGATACAAAGAAATGTGGTATGAAAGACAAGCAAAACAAAATAAGGGAGAGACAACAAAATAACATTATCCCATTCAACTAAGGCAAGGTCAAGGTAAAGTAAAATAAATTTGATAAAACCACCACTTGAAGGTTGTAAAGCTACTCTAAGTCTTCACAAGTTTGGTCTTCAAATAATCTTCAACTCCTTTGCAGCTTCATTGATCTTTAAATAGCACTCTTTGAACTTAGTCTTAAACACCAAGGACTTGGCCTTTGTCCAAAGTGAGACAAAAATAGAAAGAAAGAAGACAGAAAGAAAATAAGTAATTGGTCTTCTAAAATTCTTCTCCTTGCTTCATTGTAGTTTTACTTGATGTGATGACTTCATTGCACTTTGTGGCCTTGTTGATTCTGAAGACTTGATGATGTTGACAGAAGGTCGATCTTGAATATAACTTAGCCACCATGAAGTTCAAGATAGGGAGAAGGAAAGAGAGAATGGGAAGAAAGACTTAGAAATTGTAGCTGGTTGGTCTTCATGAACTTTCTCTTGATTTCTTCTAAGTCCTCTCTTCTTGGAGATGCTTCTGGAGTCTTGTTTTCATGCTAAGTCCTTCTTTGATTTCCACTAGGAGAGTCAAAAGAGCTAACATGCATCCTCCGAAACTTCTAAGGAGGCAAGTCATGTGAAATTATAAAATAATACTAAGGACTTAATTATGCATGCCATGTTTATGTAAATGCTCTAAGGAAATGCAAGCAAACAAGATGGTCCAAAAATGACTAAGGACCAAGGTCACAACATAAGATTCGAAATTTCCACTAAGGGAAATAAAGGTTAAGACAATAAGTCAAAAATAATCCTAAGGAAAAGTAAACCAATTAAGAGGTGCTAATTTTTGCTAAGGAAAAGTATTATTAAAATTTTATCCAAATAATTTCTAAGGAAGAAATAACACTTTTGTGGGAGAGGTGGAATATTTCTAAGTTATTTTGCATCTAACATGGTCATACTGACTTAGCTAAATTTTCTTGTCGAAAATAATGTGGAGAACAAATTTTAATATACTTTACTTATTAAAATAACACCTAAAAACAATAAAAACAAAATACAAGCAAAAACATAGAAAAACACTTCTACAAAAATACTAGAGCAATTCTACGGCCATAACTTAGACAAACAAAATTAATGCAAAAGAGTTTGCTCAAAAATCAATTTTTATAATTAAGTTATAGCCAAAATATCAATTAAACCACTTTTTAAAATTGTCTAAATTAATTTCGTCGAAACCTTAAACTAAGCATATAGAAAGTTTCTACACATTATAAGCTTTCCAAAAATATAAATTTCATAAATTTTGGATAAACGAGTAAAAATTAATAATGAATCTAATTTGCAGGGACCTATTCGTGATACGCAGGGCCTAAACGGTGCAGAAAACTGGAAAAGATCCTCGCGCTGAAGTCCCTGGCGACGTGGCGTCTTCTGATTCGTGCGGATCTTCTCGCGGGCAGAAGTGGGCGCGGGCGGACGGACGCGGACGGACGGCTTCGCGGACGACTTCGTGACGTGGCGTCTTCTCATTGGTTGATACCCCTTCGCGTCAAGTTCTAATCTACACCGCCTAAAATCGATCCAACGGCTCTGATCCAATGACCATATCTGAACGGCGCTAGGTCGCCGGAGTAACTCCGGTGCGGTGGCGCCATAGACGGTCGTGCACGGACTCGACGAGTTACGGCCTACCGAGTCGAGGGGATCATACCACGGGATGAGGGAGGTCACGGCGAAGCAGATGGCGAGGACGGCGTGGTCGTTTGCTTCCTGGAGCGGCCTGCGGAGGCGACCGGAGGTGCGTCGGCGGAGAAGACCTTCGGGTCGAGGATGCGCTGCTCGTTTCCGTGCACATAAAAGTACGGGACCAAGTCAGGAAGGTGGGCGACGAATAAATAAGAAGAAAGGAGGCAACGGGGAGGCGAGAAGTTGTCTGGGCTCACCGGAATCGTGTCTGGACGGCGGCGGCAATGGCGGCACAGCGGGGTTCAATACGGGCAGCCTGGGGGCTTACGCGCTAGGGTTTCTTGGGGGTTTTGGAGTGCGGGGTTGGGGGATTATATAGGCGAGAGATACAAGCGTATCTCGTAGTAAATCAAACGGATTTTGATCCGAAATTTGTTAGGGTTCGGGAGATTTTCTTGCGGGAGAGGTTGAAGGCGATGATGTCATCGCTGGCGTCATCGGTGGGACCCACCTGGCAGTGAGAGAAAGGGAGGTGGGCTGCTGCTGGGCTGCTGTCTTCTGCACGCGCGGTAGAGAAGAGGTATAGAAGTTGGGCTTCGGCCCAATTAGCTAGGGTTCCCTTTTTTTTTGTTCAAAAGCTTTTCTTTTCTTTTCCTAAGAACTTTAATAACTTTTTAAATACAAAACCAAATTAAGTCAAACCAATTTCTATAGTTTTTTAAAAACCAACTCTTTAATTTGAAAACCTCAAATAATATTTTCCAAAACATTTTGTCTACTAAATTTTTTGAAATATGTTTAAATGAATTTTGGACATATTAATGTCTTTTGAAAACTATAGGGTTTTATAAGTTCCTTTTGAAATTATATTTTAAACCAAAGCAAAATATGAGTAATATGATTAATATCACTCAATAAAATAATTTTGTATAAAACTCAAATAGTTTAAAAGGGATTTGATAAATCAAAATGATTTCAGAACTCATTTTAAAATCCAAATAAACATTTTCTTTTAAAAGCAAAACTATAAATTTGAAAATAGGGAATAGGTAAGTAATAGAATAATTCCCATACAAACAAACAATTTACACCCAAACACACCTTTTCAAATAGAAATCATTTTGATTTCCAAACTAAGTTTTTAATAAACAATATGACACTTGATGTCAAAATTTAAAATAGGTTTTAGAACAAACAATTGTGGCTTAAGTAGATCTTAAATACCTCAAGATAAACATTTACAATTATTTATATTGCAATAGATTCAAACAATTTGACAAGCAACTCTATCAGAACAAAACATTCATAAAAATCAGAAGAAAACTTGGAGCATTCTTTGCTCTACTAATATATTTTCTTAAATATGTTTTCAAGTGGAATTATTATTCCAACTTTTGAAATATCCAAATGCAACCAATGCTATATGATGATGAATGTATGCATGAATTTTCTTTTCAAAGCAAAATACATAATAGTTTTCAAAAGTTTTAAATTTTTCTGATTTTTCAACTTTTTGAGAAACTAGGGATGTTACAACCGCCGAGCAGTCTCCATCGCATGCCCGGCCGCCGCCCGGGTACAGTCGCGCGCTGGTGTCCTCCTGCAATTATTAGGGGCAGGTTGGATTTTGGACCTGTGTAGGCAGCGCTGGTGCAGCGTCAGGTGCCGTAGTCGAGCGCAGTTATCACGGTGGCCCGCCGGAGCCGGAGAGCTCCGTGCGGGTCTGCAGACTGTGCATTTGCGCAAGCTCGCCAAGTTCGCTTGGTTTGAAGATTCTGAACAAAAAAGAAAGGAGCTCTCTTAATCTGAAGAGATTTCGTGAGTATTTTCTTGCAAAGTTGAAGGAAACAAAACAGTTCGAGGTGTTCTTTTTTTTTTAGGGGTCACAGTTCGAGATGTGCTCCAGGCCGTCCAGGCGCGCCGGTAGACTGCGTCGGTGGGCTCTCGGCACGGGCCAGCGTGCCCACGAGGTCACCAAAATCCGGCCTTAAAAATGGTTATGCGGGTGGGCGACGGCCCAATCTCATGGCGCCGGTCGGCGTAGGCACGACACCATCGGTAATTCCGGGCGCTCCTTCATACCGCTCGTTAGCGGCGTTTCTTCCTAGCGCCGCCTACTACACTCTTAGTTGGGTTCGGCCCAATAAGTTAGGCGCGCCGCGCGAATCGTTTTGTGCGTTCTAATTTAGATACTGCTTCCCGTAGGAGGTACCGAGTTCGAATACTGCCAGAATTAAGAACTGCTTTGAGTACGGCTAGTCACCAGAATTAGATACTGCTTCGCGTACGATTTTTTCCCATAAAGAAAAACTGCTTGGCGTACTATTTTTCCCCGAAATTAAAAACTGCTTCGAGTACAAGTTTTTTACAAGTTTAACAGAGCAGACTATTTTTAATCACTGCTTCTTCACTCGAAAAAATATGTTTTTCAAGAACTTCTTACGAACTAAAACAAGATTTTGTTAAACAAAACAATTTTTAACACTATCAAAAACTTCCCTATAACTCGGTTATTCGGAATTAGTATTCCTAGTCAAATTTGCGGAAAAAACGTACTAACAGTGACATGTTACTAGTTTCAGCGTTGCTTTTGGAAACCTGCTTCAAGTTCAGTACTGCTTCTTCTCTAAACCAAAGAACATCCTTCAGAAACTCCTTTTTCAGAAACGAGCAATTAATTTGCGAAAGGAAGAAAGAGTTATTATATCATATTTTCACCACAAAAACAGAAAAGTCGGTGAATGAAACCCCTATTATTGAACGATTTTAAAAAATAAACAGAAAAGGTCCGTGAACGAAATTTAGTTTTGAACTATTTTAAAATCTTAAACAGAAGAGGTCCGTGAACGAATTTAGTTTTGAACTATTTTAAAATCTTAAACAAAAAAGGTCCGTGAACGAAAACTATTTATGAACAATTTTGAAAAAAAAATAGTGAACAAAAAATAATGGAACCGTTTTTTAAAAAGAACTATTTTACAAAAAATGGATTTTTTTTAAAAAAATCAGAAAAAAATCGGAACCATTTTCAAAAAATCAGAACCATTTTTTGGTTCAGAACCATTTTCAAAAAGGAACCATTTTCGAAAAATCGGAACCATTTTTTCGGTTCGAACCATTTTAAAAAAGAACCATTTTTTTATTCGGAACCATTTTAAAAAAATCAATTTTCAAAAAGGAACCATTTTTTCGGTTCGGAACCATTTTAAAAAAGGAACCATTTTTTGGGTTCGGAACCATTTTAAAAAAGGAACCATTTTTTCGGTTCGGAACCATTTTCAAAATGGAACCATTTTCGAAAAATCGGAACCATTTTTTCGGTTCGGAACCATTTTCAAAATGGAACCATTTTCGAAAAATCGAAACCATTTTTTCGGTTCGGAACCATTTTTTTCATACGGAACCATTTACAAAAATCAGAACCATTTTTTTGGTTCGGAACTATTTTAAAAAAGGAACCATTTTTTCGATTCGGAACCATTTTCAAAAATCGGAACCATTTTTGGTTCGAACCATTTTTTAAAAGGAACCATTTTTTCGGTTCGGAACCATTTTTTGGTTCAGAACCATTTTCAAAAAGGAACCATTTTTTATTTCGGAACCATTTTTAAATTTGATTTTTTTTAAATTTGGAACCATTTTCAAAATGGAACCAATTTTCAAATTCGGAACCATTTTTAAATTTGGAACCAGTTTCGCTCGCTGATTTGACTGTTTCGACTGTTTCGCTCGCACACGCCAAAAAAATTGGAACCGTTTTTTAAAAAGAACCATTTTACAAAAAAAACATTTTTGAAAATCAGAAAAAAATCGAAACAATTTAAAAAAAGGAAACATTTTCAAAAAATCGGAACCATTTTCAAAAAGGAACCATTTTTTCAAAAAGGAATTTCCAAATTAAAAATGGTTCAAAAAAAATCGGAAAACATTTAAAATTTGGAACCATTTTTAAATTTGAAACAATTTAAAAAATTAAACAATTATCAAATTTGGAACCATTTTAAATTCGGAACCATTTTCAAAATGGAACCATTTTAAAAAATGAAAAAATTTCAAATTTTGAACCATTTTTTAATTCGGAACCATTTTTTAATTTGGAACCATTTTAAATTTGGAACCATTTTCAAAATGGAACCATTTTCAAAAATGAACTATTTTCGAATTGGGAACCATTTTCAAAGTGGAACTATTTTTTAATTTGGATTTTTTTAAATTGGAACCATTTTAAAAAATGAACAATTTTTAAACAATTTTTATAATTTGGAACAATTTTCAAAATGGAACCATTTTTAAATTTGAAACCATTGTAAATTTAACCATTTTTAAATTTGGAACCATTTTAAATTTGCTACCGTTTTAAAAATGAACAATTTTCAAATTTGGAACCATTTTTTATTTGGAACCACTTTAAATTCGGCACCATTTTTAAGTTGGAACCATTTTAAATTTGGAACCATTTTTAAAATTGGAACAATTTTCAAAGTGGAACCATTTTGAAATATGATCAATTTTAAAATTTGGAACTATTTTAAATTTGGAACCATTTTAAATTCGCAACCATTTTTAAATTGGGAACCATTCTGAAAATGGAACCATTTTCAAATTTGGAACCATTTTCAATTCGAACCATTTTTACAAATGAAGCCATTTTCAAAATGGAACCATTTTTAGATTTGAAACCATTTTAAAATTTGAAACCATTTTAAAAATGGAACCATTTTTATGTTAGAACAATGTTTATAAATGAACAATTTTAAAATTGAGAATCATTTTTAAATTTGGAACCATTTTAATTCGGAACCATTTTAAAATAAAAAACGAAAAAGAACGAAAAATAAAAAGAAAAATGAAAAAATAAAATAAAGAAAAAGAAAAAAAGAAAAAAAGAAAACAAAAACGAAAAAAGCGAAAAAAGAAAACGAAAACTGAAAATGAAAAAAGAAAAACAGAAAAAAGAAAAACTGAAAAGAAAACGAAAAAGAAAAGGGAAACAAAGAAAACGAAAATGATAAAACAAAAATTGAAAATGAAAAAACAAAACAGAAAAAGGAAAACAGAAAAGAAAAAAGAAACATAAAAATCGAGTTGTTAAAAGATGCCTACGAGGTTGTCCTGGAATTCAAGAATGTATTTACTACACATCACAATTGCACATCAAAAGTTAAGAAAAGGTGATCCAATGCATGTCAACATAGGGAGTGCTGCTAGTAAAATGAGTAGCGAGTTACTAAAGATGACGTTAAACACTTAAATCTCACACACTGATTCACACAGATGTCTAAGAATATTATGGGCATGTAATAAGTAGTTAACCAAAAATCCTCAAACCCAAAGGAAAACCTCATCACACAAAAATCTCAGATACAACACGACCAAAGCCAGGTTTACAAAATTGAACTCATCTCATATATAAGCCGCTTTAACATGTGTACAACGACGGCAATGACCAGAAAGAACGTAAGTTAGCAAGCGAAAAAGGAGACATATACACATTTTCATAGTACCAAGTACTATCAGAAACTTTTTTATACCTCTTTTACAAAATTGTATTTCCCACCTTACTCATCTAATGACTTGAATTCCAATACAAACACAATAATCAAACTAACATTTTTTCTAACCAGATTTGATAATCTTAAGTTGCACTTTATCAAGTACATACATCAAGCATACGAGTTATTATTTTATTTTTTCCATTGGAAGCATGAAGGTATATGAATGTTCCAGCGGCTACAACAAAAATCTACAAGCAAACATGACGTCTTGCACACCTCTTTAGATATGGCGAAAACTCCATTGTGTGCCATGCAAGTCCTTTGCTACGAGCTCTTGAGAAGGCCTGACCTGCTTGTAGTCCTACAAAGATTTGAACACCTGGAAGTGGTCAGATCAGTAATACAAGTGACTATACGATTTTGCAGATTATACTGAAATTATCTTTCCAAGTGCCTCACCAGAGGTGGGAAACAGTCCTCAGCAACCCGGCGAGGAACAGAGAAACCTCCATGGGTGCTTGTATCAGAGGCAGTGAGCGTCTTGCAGAACATATGCGGCATTCGGGGCTTCTTTTCTCCATCGCCACATTCCTTCTCGCCTTCTCCCTCTTCTGTTCCACCATCACGGGGGTTGCCTGAACATCTGGGCACAAAAGAAGGACAGTTTCACATACCAGTGAATGGCACTTTACCTTATTTCTAACAATGCAACAGAGGATGCAAAATCACAACAGGTGTCGTCGGTCATTAAAATTATAGGTATGGCAGGACAAGGTGTATTCATGATCACATTTACCACGTATTGTTATGTATTCAATGGCATGACAGAAGAATCTTATTCAGAAGGAAAAGATGAAAACAACTAATTATGCAACGACTGGGTAATAGCATGGCATAGTAACTGATACTAAAGTGAACTGTTATGCTGCAAAAGCCAACCATTCACGCACATTGAACAAAAAACAATGATGCGATATGATAGTCATCTTCCAGCAGGCTCTCTGTGAAAATCATACTACAGGTCTCTACTCTGTAGGCTACGCGAACGAAATGCAAATGGAGCAGGGAAAGACAAGCGAGGTGATGGAACAGTCTCCATGAACAGCCGGCCAAACAAAATCCCCAAATGGAAAATGGGAGCAACGCACCCACGTGCACACCAACGCCGAACAACGCACAGAGCCACCTGAAGGCAGTATCCGCAGCACTCACCTCGGTCTCCGCCACCAGGGCGAGCCGCGCGTACACCTCGTCCGTCGCCATATCCGCCTGCGCATCATCAGCAAACCCCATTTTCAGAACATCGCCCGAGGAACAGAGAAGCAGAACGAATGACCAGACGCCAGCAAGCCGGCCGCACTCACGCAAAGCTCGACGCCGACGACGCGGCAGAGGACGTGCGGCGACACGGGAACATGCCTCGCCCCGGCCGGCAGCGGCGCCTCCCCACCACCGGAACCCGCGGCGAGGTGCGCCTGGGGCAGGTACACGACCCTGCTCCCGCGCCGCGGCAGCACCAGCCCCGCCCCGGCGCACGCGTGCCAGAGCTCCCTGCTCACCGCCGCTGCCTCCTCCTCCACGGCGTTCAGGTCGATCCCCATCGATCCGCGGTGGGGAGGGAAGAAAGAAGAAGAAGGAAGAAGCAGTAGGCACAGGCGAAAAGTGGGCCGGCCCAAAAAACGCTTCGCGAGGAAAGCTTCAGGCGGCGCTCGACTTATGGGGCGCAAACAGGCGGCATATAGGGTTTGCCGTAATCCCTATACAACGCACCTTGCGTCCATTAGGGATGCAACGCGCAGCCCTCCAGCCGTTTAGTTCGGGCCAGCCCAGGCAGATTTTCTAGGTTGGTTGTGGGAAGCTTCCGGTGGTTTTTTTTACATTTTTTCCTTTCAGTTTTTTCGTATTCATTTTTTCTTTCGTCATTATTTTATGTTTCCCGTTTATTTTTATTTCTATTTTAATTTCAAGTTTCCATTTCCTTTCCTTCTTGTTTTTAGGAAACTCTATGAACAGTTTTGTAAATCTCGTGAACATTATTTTGAACAGTCGGAGCATATCTTTGAACTCGCAGATAATTTTGTATTACCGTGCAAACATTTTTTTATGAACACGCAAAAAAAATTCAATTTTTGAATTTGTGGACAAAATTTTCAAATGTGCGATCAATTTTGTAAATCTGGTGAACATTATTTTAAACAGACCAAATATTTCTTTAAACTCGTGAAAAAAATTGTAACAATGCAAACATATTTGTATGAACTCGCGAACGCTCTTTGAACAACTTTCTTTGAACAATCGGAGCATATCTATAAACTCGCAGACAATTTTTTATAGCCGTGCAAATATTTTTTATGAACTCGCCGAAAAAATCAGGATCAATTTTTGAATTTGCGGTCAATTTTTTGAACTGTGCGAACAATTTTGTTAATCTCGTGAACATTATTTTAAACAGTCAAAATATTTCTTTAAACTCATGAAAGAAAATTAACAATGCAAACATATTTTTATGAAACTGTGAACTCTTTTTCGAACAACTTTTTTGAACAATAGATGTATAT
Source organism: Poa pratensis (assembly GCA_947311845.1). Taxonomy (NCBI): domain Eukaryota; kingdom Viridiplantae; phylum Streptophyta; class Magnoliopsida; order Poales; family Poaceae; genus Poa; species Poa pratensis. The sequence continues at coordinate 3,705,781 of CAMZMU010000105.1, forward strand.
ATTTTTGAACTTTGTGAATATTGTTTTAACTCTATAATTATTTTTATATCAACTTTAAGAACAAACAAAAAATAGTACTATTAAAAAATACATGCGAAAAGTAATGAAAATATGTTTGCAAAATTTCTTTCAAAAAATCATTTAAATATCTTGTGTTTTTTGAATGACCGAATAAAAAACCGATTGAAAACGAACCAAAATGGAAAACCAGAACAAATGAAAAACTACAGGGAAAAAACTCGTTGTAAGCTAGTTATGTCGCTAGCTGCAAATGGGCTGGCCCAGGCCTCCCTGTGTATCGCGTCCTTATTTTGACGCGATAAGCGTCATATAGGGGCTCCCAACACCATGGCACTTCAGTGTTTGATCAGTGGCGAGTACCCGAGGAGACACGGTGAGAGAGAATATTGCCACCTTTTGTATGTTGTGCAATGCAAACAACGTTTTCCAAGTGTTTAATAATTTTGTATTCGTTAATTAACTACTAAAATACATATACATCTCCTAAGCGTTGGTGCTTAATCAAGCTCTCATTATTCAATATACTAGTTAAAGGCCCCACACATGTAAAGATAATATGTATGATAATTCACGTGGATAGAAAAAGATAGCCACATAATATCCCATAAACAATAAGATCCTAACATTTTTTAAATGTAATTTGATAAGACATCATCTATATGTAAAGCAATAATTATTGACAATTTATGTGTAGAAAGCAACAATCCAACAATTATCTCTCGTTGCATAAACATTCACTTCGCTATCTTGGAGACGGCTTCAAGTAATAGCTTTCGTATAGTACAAACTCACAGTTAGCCCATTGCATTTCACCTCGGCCATGTCGCTGACTCGTGTTCTCATTTGCGATAATGCGTATCCAAAACGTTATTTTGTTTGCCTCAGCACCTCCACCTCTATGCGTTTCTATGGTACCAAAAGAAGTAGTAAGATGTTTATCAAAATGTCATTCAATTGTATGTACACACAACCCAAATCGATGTTATATAGTTAAATTTTATGAACAAACCATTATAGTTAACTTTATCTCTAGCAACTGCTCTTTATTTGAGGGTAGGGTCGTTGTCATGAATATAAACCAGCATAACCAAATTGCCATATACTTAAGCCGTCTCTTTTTTGGCCGCCTCTACCAACATAACCAAATTGCCATATCCTCGCCCCTTCTCCATAGAGGGAAATCGTGTGTAACCCTTCCATACTTCTTTCCTCATAACACATCCATCACCATCGGCTAGATCGAGATTTCTTCGAGATCGTCCTGGGCACCAAGAGAAACTAGAATCCACCCCTAAACAAGAGTAGGATTGTTAACGGACGTTGTTTCCCAGAATCTGATCTTGTATACCCAAGTGCTACCCAAACTCTACCAAGCTCGGCGCTACTCAACAAATATTGTCGGAAAAGAATATAACGACACAAAGGAACCAATCTCTCATTTAAATAATTTGCCACCCTTTCCTATTCCTCTCAGTCCACCCCAAACACAAAATATCACAAAAATAGGTTTATTTTGAGACCCGTTTATTATGTATTATCTATTTACATTATATGTTTTAGATTCACAGGGTGGCCGTCCATTACTTCGAAACCACAAATTACATGTCTAGAGGGCAGAAAGTAAACTACATGAACTAACTCTAGCAAGGCTAGAGGGTCTACAAATGACTAGAACTCAGATTTACATACTAGAAACTAGAAGAGCTAATCTCTGTAGAGCAGCGACACAAACTGAAAGCGATGCCTATCTAGAACAGGAGAGAAAAATGCAGCAACAACAGATGAGACAGGGCTCGGAACTGTTGCATCTCTTTCCAGTTGGTTGCACCACGATCAGGAGAGTGGAGTTTGGCCCATGAGAGCTGCAGCATTGATGAGGAAGAAACAGCAGCGCTTGTTACTGGATTCGGCAGCAGATGAGCAGAGCTTGGTGGTCTTCGTGCTGAGATGCACCCAGCAGCTCAACATCTATAGCACGCAGCTGCTACGACCAGCTGGATGAAACACCCGTCGAGAGGACGAGTGTGTCGAGCCGCCGGGAACCACCACCAGCAGATCGGCACAGACCTGGGCCAAAGCGGCTCAGATTTGGCCACTGCCCACCCCTCCATTGCCGCCGCCGGACCCCAAGGCCACCGTGACCCGCCTCTGCTGCGCCCGTCATCAGCGCAGCTCGCCAGGCCCGCAAGGGTCCAAATCGGGCCCGCGCCACCAGGACGCCGCCGTGCACTCCGCCGCTACCAGGGTCTAGATCGGGCCCGCGCCACCGGGACGCCGCCGTGCACTCCGCCGCTACCCGCAGATCCTCCTAGGCACTGCTCCTAGCCAGCCGCCGTCCGGCCATCCACCGAGGCGAACCGCCGAACGCGAGCTCGCGCAGATCTTCGGCGCACCGCCGCCGGCCGGACGCACCCCACGTCGTCCTCCAAAGCGCACGGGAAGGGAGAGCCGCCGCCGCCAGCACCGTACGGGCTACGCCCGGCAGCGCAGGGGAGAGGGCGGGTCAGGGATGGGGGAGACGGGAGGGCGCCTCGGTCGCTCGCGGGGAGCGACGCGAGATGCGTATCTCTGTTTCCGAGGTATGGGCTCAACCGTCCCCTTATTTACATTATATGTTAATAGAATAAAGAAAAAATAATAAAAAATATGAAGGTGTCATGGTGTAGTTGGCCATCACATCAGTCTACCACAGCTGAAGCTCTACGAATAACCCGGGCGACGCTATTAGTTTCTTCTGGTTAAAAAAAAAAACATTCTTGTTTAGCCAATGCATCAATGTGAACCATGCTGCATACACAGTACTCCAGAAGTCCCAGATTCAGGCGGTTCAACAGAAATATTATTCCTGTGTACTCATCATACGTACATACTTCGCACGAATTGATACATGAGGCAAGTGCAACGAAACAGTACACACAACTGCGCTACAAGTTTAGTGAAGACCCAAGCAGAGGACCGGGAGGGGGAGACAACTGCACCATACGCATGCAGACATAAACGACGACGACTCGGGTTAAAGTTCTACTATGGGATCATTCCAGCCAGTCTGTCTTGGGAGTCTGCTTAACATTGAGCACCCTCTCTACCAAGGAAACTCCGTCATCTCATCATGGTGGTCTCTTCATGATCCTTACTTCCAAGGCAACCTGTACATGTTTGAAGTTAGACCATGGAACTGATACATCCCCAGTTATAAGAACTAAGAACAGAAACATTATGCATATAATTTCCTCGTGTTCTGTGTATAGAAACGCATTTGGGGACTTCACCAATGGTCATGGATTAACACAATGAGCTTAATATTTGTAGAAACTTAACAGACCAGAACAAAAATCTCTAGAAAGTTTTCGAGGAAACTCACCCAAGTTTCAGGGACATATCAGAACCGTCATCATTGTCCGTCATCACTGATTCAGATGAATGAACATCTTCAGCGACAACATTTTCAGTATCTGCAACAGCCATCATACCGGCCGTTGGCACCTGAGGCATCTACATCCAAGCACACGAACAGAATAAAAATCTGTGTTCCGCCACCACCCCAAGTCGCACTTTTCTATTTTAGCTCCTAAGATTAATCATGTGCAGGACTACAAATGCATCTAAGATCTTATTACTTGGTTTCTCAAGCGCATGTTCTCTTCTGCAAGCTGTATGCCCTACAAGGAAAAAAATTGCATTATGAAATGTTTCTCTCGAAGAAGTACACTGAAAATGTTCTCTAAACCACGAAAACACCATTCTGCAGCTGAATGGTAACACAAAACGAAATATGCAATGGAGGAACTACTCCATTGCTTGCATTATGGATAAACAGTCTTCCTCTAATTAAATAATTCAAAAGCACACAAAAGCCTTCCTACATCCGAAGACCCACAGGTAGGGCTCTGTAGAACCGCTGATAATATTTCCATGCATTATTGGATAATAATAACATGCTCGTGTGTAACACAAGTTCTAGTTTCCTGGCAAGAAAAAAAGGCTCTACATTGACTCCACAAATAATTGTCTCTTTACCTCTCTTGCTTAGCAGATCATACAGGGTTAACTTTTAGGTATTGATTTGCTGTGCACAACATGCATATATCTGCTCATATCAACATCCATCTCTCTACTACTACAAACAACATGTATCACTATCCTTCTTGCTTGGACTATATATATATCGGAATTAGCCAATGAAATTTAACTAATGGGCCTGGAAGTAATAATCCATGTCATGTGGCATCTATATACACTGACGCTACCTGAGAGCGAGAAACATAGCACCCAAGGCTATTAGTACACCGGCTTAGATATGCTCATATAAAAAGGATTCGTTTAAAACTATTTTGTACATTATTAGCTTCTTACCATTTCCAATCATTAATTTCCTAGAGAGCTACACCAATTCAAGCAAGTACTCATTTTACTCAGTTCATAACATGTATATCTGATAAAAAATAACTTAAACGAATAAATTTACTAAGTAGTATTCAGAACTCAAGAGTAAGCCACTAATTTCATAGCTTGCTGTACATGGTCCAAATAAGGATCTGTATGCCGCACGCTGTTTCTAAAACCAGAGTCCAGAGAAGCAATAGAGTTCATTCATTACTCACCCTTTGTTGGAGGTCACTGAGTTGTTGCATGAACTGCCGGTCCTGCAGAAACATATGCATGTCAAAACATTGACATTGTGCCTAACCCAAACCAAGCTTAAGCAAACAAAACAGAGGTACTCTACCTTTGTACAAAGCACCCTTTGCAGACCTGTTTCAAGATTCTTTTCCATCTCCTGCAATTCCCCAACACTCAGTCCCCCAAGTTCCTCACCTCTCATGTGTCTATAATGTAGAACATGACACTAAGCATTAATAGTATGTCCATTTTGTAGTAAACAAGTTTTAGATAATCACACAAAGCCAGGATAGAACATAACATAACCTTAGGTGAAGACTTGCTTCTGCAAGTTGTTCATTCAAACTGTTAATCTTACTGTGCTCTAACTGATAAGAAGAAAAATCAGTAATCGTTAGCAAATTAATTAAGAACAACAGATATACAGTTTCTTATGACATTTGTGCAAAGTTAGATTGGAATCCCAAAAGTAATAATTAAATAATGACACAATCAATTTCTTCTAAGTGAAAAGCTGACGATTTCTTACAAGGTGTACATTTTATTCGAAAATATATTTTCATGCAATAATGGACTGAAACTAGTAAGAAAATCTCGAAAAAATTGCAGTTGGGGCAGGACCTGGCTAGTGGGCAAGAAAGGGCTCAGGCCTGATCTCTCATTTTTATCGTGTTCACCAAGAATTTAGGTGCCAATTAAGATTTTTTTATCAGTCCCATTTTTACTTATGATTGACAAAGGACATAAATTCTTATTCACTAGACAACTAGAACTAAGTGCATCAAGTTCATATTATTGTTTCGCAACAAAAATAATTTTTATTGTATGTGGCCTCACAAGGTTCTCCTTATACATGTTTCCCATTTGCTACAAAAAAAAAAAAAATAGACTACTATACATACATTCAAATCAATTGCAGGCTGCTGATCTGACTTCCCCAAGTTTTTAGAATGAGTACTGTACTTGTCAATGACCTCAGTCATACTGTTTCACCAAAACAAAATCATATCAGATTAGCGCAAAGCTACAGTTCTCAGAAAATTAATCATGAAAAAATTAAAATTAAAACATATGAGTAATGCCATTTATTAACATGTATGCAAAAGTGTTCAAGGTATAACAACCAAACTTATGAAATATTTTAGAGGCATATCATATTGATTTGATGAATACACACAAAAAAAGAATAACCTGCAAATCACATACAGTAGCAAATATCCGAGCACAAGTACCCCTTAGTTAGTTTGAACTGATAACCTGATCCTTCTGTTGTCTTATTTCAAATGCTTCTAAATGAAAATTTAAATCCTTAACTTCAGTCAATTCATTGTTAGAGGGAAGTTTAGTTTTCGCTGCAGGTTCCTTCCTATTAGAGGGAGCACTAACTAATCCAACATTTTTCTGCAAATACACCTCTCATAATTCTGCCACAATGGCTGGCCTCTAAGATTAGGTGCAAATTAATTTCTTTCCGTTATTTCTTATCATGCCACAGTACGCTCCCTAGAGGTGAACTTCCTTTCCTTCAAACCAATCGCAGAAATCCCAAATGCTCAACCTTTCCCCTTTACGTGGTCCCATCTTCGTCATGGCCGACCAAAAATCCATAGTGACCATACGCATTTTCTTCTAACGAAGAAATATGCTACATGAATTGGAGAGAGGAAAACGGGCACATTAGTGGCTAAGCGTGGGATACCATGGGTGCAGGAGTTGGCGCTCGAGTGCATCAGTGTAGCACGAGGACCCAAGTGATTAAGCGCATGTCTCAAGAGATGCAAGCGATTCCGCTCATTTCATGACATCACGCAAACAAGCAATTAACTAGGAGATGGTGCTTCATCAAGTGGTAAAGTTAACCAATACACTCGTGCTCTTTGCAAATTTTCTTAGGTGTTCTATGGAATGGAGGGAGTACTATTAAAACTAACAATTAGTCGCATGTATATATCATTGATTTCATTGTCCTTTGTGTAAGTTTGAAGGAAACCAAGCAGGTATCTTCACTAAGATAAAAGTTCTTTGCTGAACAAGTTCCCACTATTAGGAGATACAGATGTTCATAAAATTGGTGCACGAAAATAGATTGCACTAAAATTAAGGTGTTAAACTAAAGAATGTTTGGATCATTGATCCCAGGATCATTATGCATGACATGGAATACCCAATAAGAATTTTAGTTTCTAAAAGGTATAGCTGAACTCATTTTGACATATGTATCATTCTACAGATTAATGGAGCAAGTATAAATTGTTCAATCCTAAACATGAAATTCCAGCCCAGAAAAAGAGATTGGCTTGGAGGTTACCATGAATATTATCTACGATAAGCCAAAAATAATGTTGCATTGTATGGATGCAAATGTTTTGTTTCTAATTTAAGTAAAACATGCATTGCTAGACATATCTATGCCCTACGAATGTTAGTTAAGGTATGGAAAGTAAAGCCATCAGAAATATTAGTGAAAGATTTATATAAAATATATGGGTATAAATTTTTCATGATTCATCATAGTTAAGTATTTGACCTGCCCCCACATAATATGAATTTCAATGTTCCGTGATTACACAAATTATGCAAGCGACTTGTGTGACAAAATAATGAAATATAGCACAATGTGGGGGGAAGACTTCCACCCATCAGTCAATATTCTCTTTCGAGATCATACCCAAAACCATGAATGATATGAGTTAAGTTCAGTATGCATAGGATGTAGACATGTAGCATACTAGCATGTCAGCTTATGCACATTTGGAGTATCAAATGTTATCTCACACAAACAAATCCCAACCATGCATTATAAGACCCCAACAGCAGAGCACTGACAAATATATTTTCTGATCGACATCAAACAGCCAAAAATTAATACATATATATAGGACAAACCTGAAAGGCCTAAAAGAAATACGTCAAAATAACATAGTACCGTGCCACATGGATTAGTTCCTAATCAGCACCGGAAAACTCTTAACCCGACAAGAACAAATTTTATAGTACTGCCGGCACCTTGAACTGCAAGCTGTACTAATAATCAATCATTTCCCCTTGGTTATGATTGCGCAACACATGCAAGGGCCGGCCACGTATCCTCTTCGTACGTACCTGAAATGTTATTATTCTCCTGGAGGTCGATAATGGCAAGCACCCAAAGCCCAAAAATGTAACCCAATAGAAATGCCTAGCTACCCTAGAACTAGCTAGCACTGCTAGCAGTGGAGTACTGCAATATCTACGGCTGCACAGAACACGAAACCTGAGGGCACGTACGCATACGGTATGATGCCACCACATGAAATCACAGGTACCGAGGTACGTACGGCTGCCAGAGACGCCGGCCGGCCGGCCGCACCGCTCGCCGATCCAGATTCCAGGGAGATGGAAAGGCTTATTTTTACTGACGCAAGAGAAGAGGCGGCCGGCCGGCCGGAGCAGCCAAGTAACCGGGCACTAGCGTGTTCCCGCACAAAACAAGCGACAACGGATCGATCAAGCGAGAGTCGGAGATCGATCGATCTGGTTACTGTGAGGGAACTACTACAGTGAAAAAATTCCCCATTCTCAGGAGAGCATGAACAGTTCCCCAAATTGGCAGACAACGTTGGAAGGCTGCGAGGATCGCTGCGCCGCATGTAGAACCTGTGCTATTCTGATCCGCAGCATCATGTGATATCGCGGCCAAATCCAAACCCTAGAGATGAAGAGAGCCCTCAGGGAGCCTAGCTAGGCAGGGCAAAGGATCCAGAGAATCCGCATCGAGCCGCGGCCGGACGCGAGAAGAGTAGCAGACAGATCTAGTCTAGGCAAAGAAGGCGAGAGAACGAAAAAACATTTGCATATGCGAGCGAGATGGGATGATGAGGCGAGGAGGACGAAGGGACGCGTGCCTGGAGCTGGCGAACTGTGAGAGCTTGCCGGTGGAGGAGAAGACGACGAGCGCGACGTCGGCGTCGCAGAGCACGGCGAGCTCCTCGGCCTTCTTGAACAGCCCGCGCCTCCGCTTGGAGAAGGTCACCTGCCGCGCCGCCGCGCTCTCTATCCGCCTTATCTCCCGCGCCATCTCGCCGCCGGCCGACACTCGCCGCAGCTCAAACGAACAGACGAGCTAGTCGTACCAGATTTGGGCTGCGCTGCGCCGTGTATGTTGTGGGCGTGTGGGTGTGCGGCTAGGCCTAGTATATAAACGGCGACTCATCAATGGGAGTGGAAGAGACGGGAAAGGAGAGACGGAGGGGAGCGCCTCCCCCCATTGGCGACACAAACAGTAAAGCAGATGGAGGAATAAAGAAACACAAAGAAAGCGGAAAATATCCACTTGGCAGCACCGCACCGGTCGTTGTTTATGGCCCGGAAAATATCATGGCGTCCACGAGCGGGGAGGTCCGGTGGTGGGTGGAGAAAAAGCGGAACCGCGCGTCCTGATATGGAAAGGCCGCGAGGTTGGCGAACAGTACTGGCCGTGGCAGGGCGAGCGCCGCCGGGATTCCCTGTTCCGGCGCCGCCCGTGTAGCTGCGCCTGTGCTGCGCTGTCCGGCGACGCGCGGCAGCTGGCCGTGCCGGGTCTGAGTCAGGTGGCCCCTCGATGATTAACAAAATTAAACCATCGACGACGACGACGACGGGCCGGGGGAAAACTTGGCTTTCTCGGCCGCTGGGTGGCGCGTGGCGCTAATCGCGTTCCTGTCGGCCGATCGGGACGTGGAGTGGGACGCGTCGTGCAACCAGGCCGTACGACGAGCGAGTGACCTCCGTGGATTCCTGGTCATGGCCTCGTGCGTGCAGTGCAGGTAGGGATGGCAATTGGTAGTATGGAAAGCAATACCATATTCATACCCGTGAAATTAATGGGTACAAAATTCTATCCATACCCGTACCCATGAGTATGAAACTTTACCCATACTCATATCCGATGGGTACCCAACGGGTAGATCAAATAGTACACACGTTATTCATAATTTTATATTCATCGATAACACATTTGATAAAAAAAATTATCTCAACTCAATATAACATATATTTGAATACGTGACAATTATCTCAACTCAAATTGACAATTGATAAAACTTTAACATAAATTCACAAGCTCATGAGAATGAATGTTAAACCTCCACGAGTAAGGTACATAAACGGGTAGGTATGGGTATACCCGTGGGTACGAGGTTATACCCATGCCCTACCCACGACTTAACGGATAGGGTATGGGTACTACCCGTGGATATAAAATTGTACCCATACCCTACCCATGCGGGTACGGTACCGCGGGTACCCGTACCCATGGGTAAAATTGCCATCCTTAAGTGCATGGGCTCTCCGTGCGGGGGTCCTGTGTGTGTCTGTGTGACTGTGTCGCCTCGTGCTCGCTGTGTTGTGAGGGCATTTCAATCGGCACCGGTGCAATGGAGATTCTGAAGAGAGAAAAACCCGAGCGACACCCCCATTTGCCGAGATCGATTGAAAAACTATCAGGCACCCGTGTCAAACTACATAGTTGAGGGGTCTGCTCGGTGACAAACCCTCCGACAAGCGAGTCCCACATGTCATATACACGAGTTCGGTCGGCCGTGACTAATGTCAACATGCAGGAGGCCGGTCGGCGCGTAATGGCGGTCACTTCGTCGGGTTCCCAAGGTCACGCAACACGACGGTGTTGCGCCTTCCCCGAGCATCGCATTAACGCCGGCACCAGGCGACGCGGCAGCGTTACGGCTTCCCCCGTGTAGTATTAACATTGGCGCCACCATCCCTCGGTGTACCCAGCAGTGTATAAGAAGGTATTCCCCTTGCTGCTCGTCTTCATCTTGCTCGCCTCCATCTCTCTCTCCCATTCCCTTCCATCGCCGGTCACACACGTGCACCACTGCGCTATGGTGCCGAAGACGGTGCCGAAAGACTTTGCCATTAGTTTGGGTGGGGTTCCCATGCCGCAAGCCCCACATGCTTCAACGTCGAATGTGAGTTCCACCGCCACAAGTAGAAGTCGCTAAAGATGCTGATAATATTCACATGATCTGACCTATTGTGCTTATTAACGTTGGTTTCAAGTTCGTCGCTAAAGCGCGAAAGCGGTGGCCTCCAGGGTCTCTCCTATTGCTCACCGCACCATTAGAGAGTCATTAGGGGTTGATTCATCTTGGAGCCTTTCATTCCAAGAAATTGTTCACGAAGTTAAGCTCGATAAACAAAAAGGGACTTTCTTTAAGATCAACTTTGAAAAGGCGTACAACTGGGTGGGCTAGGAGTTCCTCCCGGGAGCCATTCTTCGGAAAGGCTTTGACCTTGCGTCGGTTCACCGTGATATGTCCTTGGTCTCGCGGGGGGGGAGAAAGCAAATTAAGTTAATTGGGGCCATTTTTTCCCATTGCATGTGGTGTCAGACAAGGTGATCCACTTCGCCTATTCTCTTCGACTTTGAAGTTGACTCCCTTGCGGTCATCCTTGATAAAGCTTGTGCTACGGGTCATATCAGAGGAGTTGTTACTCACCTGGTCCAGGGGAAGGGGGTCTCCTATCTTCGGTATGATGATGACACAATCATCATAATTGAGCTCGGAGCCAGCATTGTGAACCTCATATTCCTTCTCATGTGCTTCGAGAAAAATACCGGGCCTTAAACTCACCTTCAACAATAGTGAAGTCAAGGTCATTGACAAATCTGGCCCTTTTAGTAACTAAACACATATATGGCCTATTCTCAAAACTATTTTCAAATTTGGCCTCTTGAGGTCGGCGCCAAAGAGGATGGAGCCAAACTTGTTCATCAGTTCGGCGCCATCCAGAAAGTCACACAATTTTCTTAAGGACTTAAAATAATTAAAACGGGGGTGGGGGTTGGCGCCAACGAGGATGGAGCCGACATGTAGAAGGTGAGCGCCATCCTCTCTGGAGCCGACCTCAGGGGCCAGATTTAAGAATAGTTTCGCAAAGGGGCCAGATTCGTTATTACTTTCGTAAAAAGGCCAGATTTAACAAAAAATACTCTAACCGGTGGTTGGGTCTGGAGTTGATCTGTGGCAGGGGAGGCATCAGTCTTCGGCGGCTAGGCTGTCCTCACTAACATTTGCTCCCTCCAGCCTTCCTATGTTTGCCATGGGCTTGTTCCTCCTTGGGGATGGTTCCATGAGATAATGTACTTAAAACTTTCACAGGTTCACGATTACCCTCACCTTGCGGCTATTTGGAAAATATCAATTCCTCCTAAAATTGGGCAGGGGTGCCTTCCCCCGGGAGACCAAATTGTCAAACGGCATGGGCCTAACCAGGGGGCTTGTGCCCTTTATGGGGACTTTGAGGATGTCTGACTAGGATATACATCTCGGGTACCCTACTATAAGGGTACCTAGTGCACGTGTCGACTAAGGCCCAACTATCAAGAGCCTACATGAAGCCCATGACGAAAGGCCCAACAAGATGGAGTACCCTCCAAGATTTAGACATATGCATAGTCGGTTAGGACTTTCCTTACATGTAAATCATGTCGGTTACGAACTCCCGAGACCCAACCTATTTAAAGGCTGGGAGGGGCGCCGATCTGGGACAAGCAATACTCGAACCACCAAAAGCCCTAGCGAGATCAACATCTCGCCGGAGCCTCCCTGTAACCGCATAATCTCACACGATCAATACCAGACAAGCAGGAAGTAGGGTATTTACCTCCACCCGAGGGGCCTGAACCTGGGTAAATCTTTGCCTCTGCTTGTCAGCCGACGAAACTAACAGTACTACCACGTTCTCTCCCCATAATCTCAACCCTAGGTCCTAACCATGGGATTTGATGAGTTAACCCCTCGTCAATTGGCGCCGTCTGTGGGAAAGAATAGTGTTGGACTCACGGTTTCTTCGGTTCCATCGGAAAACGGCGACTCGCCGATCGGATCTACAAACGGCAACTCGCCGGCTGCATCAACAAATCAGGACTCGCCGACTCGAGCGGCACACGACAACTCGCCGACTCACTCGACAAACGGCAGCACGCCAGCTTCACCTGCAAAAAGCACATCAGATCTGATGGACTTTGAGCCGCACTCGCCAGAATTCCAGGAGGCATTCGCTGGTCTCGAGTCAGGTTTGGGTTTAACCGTTGGTTCGTTCAATTTTTTCGTAAACAAGCTTGGTACGCAGGACTTGACAGATCCACGCCAACTCGCGACTTCCGTACCCGAGGCTTCATCGGTTACGGCTCATTCGACTGCGGATCCATCAACTGCGTCCATACCATCGTCGGTCCTCCCAGCCAGCTCGTCTGCAACAACCATGTCGACTCGAGAGATCAACGAAGAACTCCAAGGTGAGGAGGCCGAATCAGCATACCGCACAAACGATCCCGAGCTCAGTCTTCCACTCGAGGATAGCTTCGACTGCGGGATCTCCCTAAGCGACTTCGATGAGCCTGAAACTCATATCGACAACCACGTCGACTCTGAGATCTGCACCAACAACAACCTCGACTTCGAGATCCATAACGACTTCGCCGACATCGAGATGAGCATAGGCGATGAACACGTCAACGGCGAGCTCCGCCCAAACGGGCCGTTCGACTGGCATACTGACTCTGATATGAGTCTCGATGAAGACATCAAGTCCATGACGGGACTCGAAAACACATACACATACCCTCGAGTGCTACCCCAGCAGGTCTACGTTGCCATCGCTGCAGAATCATCTGATGTTGCGGCCAGTCGTAGGCCTACAGAATTCCTGTGCACGGTTACTATGCCAGATGGAGTTACAACTCTCACAATTACTGCTGAGATGGCAGCAAAAGCAGATAAAGTCATCAAGGAGTGCACAATGATTCCCGTGGACGCAACACGGGAGGAGATGTTGACTTTCCAGTATTTCAACTGGCAGGAAACACTTCGACTGCAGCAGATCAGAGCAACACTCGAAGAACGTAAAAAGCAAGCCAGCTTATCGAGTGCACGGAGAAGACAGCTCTCCATGAGCTCCACCGGGCGAGCGAACGCACGACCCAGATCAAGGCTGTCACGCCTCGCGGAAGACGAAAGGGAAGCGCTCATCCGCAACTTGGGTCACTCTTTCATGACATTCGACGAAGAAGGAGTACCAGTACCCAAAACAGCTGCGGGTGCCCTCTTCACTGCTGCAGCATACCTAGAAGCAACCAAGCCTCCGGCGGATGACCCCAATGCAAAACTACATCGCCAACAAATCAAATCACTCGCCTTAGCGGCAAAAGCCATACGCCAAATCCCACAAACTCCAGGAGGGAGTCGAGATCACGCCATAGTAAACCCGCGTCGTGAAGAGCATAATCGCAGTGGTCGCGGTCACCACTCGAAGGAAAAGAGCGGCTCACGTCGGCGCAGGTCTAGGAGCAGATCACGCAGATCTTACAGTAGCGACTCGTACTTTGATCAGGAGCCTCAGTCATGCGGAGCTCTGATAACCCACAAGTATATGGGATCGCGTGTAGCCTTTTCGATAAGTAAGAGTGTCGAACCCAACGACGAGCTAAAGGTAGGATAAGTATTCTCTTAAGTTCTATCAACCACTGATACAACTCTACGCACACTAAACGTTTACTTTATCTAGGAAATAATACTAGACTACAATACGGGTATGAGAGATAGCTTTGCGAGATAATAAATGCAAGAAAGTAAAAGTTAGTGCTGCAGCAATAAAGTACACTAAGTAACCATATACTAACAGTACCATGAGTGTGGAAAAGTGGTGGTAATTGTGATGGCTTTGTCCAAGATTAATTAGAATATATTGGTTCATTGTCTTCGATGCAGTTTTCTATGTGGGAGAGGCTAAATATACATGCACTCAACTACTTGGGATTACAAGTACTATAAGATTGGATTGTTAGCAGGCATCCGCAAATACTAACAATGCATTAAGGTTTCCCTAACCATAGCCTTAAGTTTAAGGTCCTCTTACTCCCATACGTGCAACTAACGGTTCGCGCCTTAGGTTCTGTCACTCCGGCAGAACTACCCCCTTCGTTACAAATACTACCAACCCTGATGTTTGATCCATGCGCGCACAAGTATAATGGACACCAAAGGACAGTACCATATAACATACAACTCTAATGAACCAAAGATATTCAACCAAGCAATCAAAAGACAAATAAACTACAAAACATGATAGATCATAGGATAAATATTATAGCATCAAACACATGTTTACATAGGACGGTACAGAGGTTTGTGGGAGGATGAACCACTGAATACAAGGAGGAGTTGGTGATGGAGATGGCGGTGAGACGATGAAGGGGACAGCGAGGAGCGCAGGGCGGTGCCGGCGCCGGCGGTGCGCGGGAACTCCTCCCGCGCCGCCGGCATCAAGGGGAAACACCGCCCCTTAGCCCCCTCCTTCATGGCTTCTTGGGAGCCCTCCCCCATGGAGATGGGATCCATGGGGGAGGCAAAAACGTGGCTTTTGGTGGCTGAAATTCGTGGGTGGAGGAGTCCTCCACGAATTAGGTTTCCTCCCTTTATATATCTTCTCGGATTTCCGTCACCCCCTTTTAGGGTTCCACCAAAACGGGCCTACAGGCCGCGTCCGAACTCCGATTGGGCTGATCTCGGGCTTAAAATCTTCGTATGGAAAATTGTGACAACTTTCGTAACAGCCAGGTCTCCAGATAACGTCATCTTCGAGGGTCAAACTGAAGTCCCAATTTGACTCCAACAAGGTTTCCTCTTGTATTCTTGATAATTTCTACACATCAAAGAGTAAAACAAGAACATTGTGCACTTTTGCAACTATTAGTAGGTTAGTCCAAATAAATAATAAACTTAATATAAAACAAGTGCTAAAAGCATAAAAATGGCATGAAACAATCAAAAATTATAGATACGTTTTGGACGTATCAACATCCCCAAGCTTAATTCCTGCTCGTCCTCGAGTAGGTAAATGATAACAAAATAATTTTTGATTGTAAATGCTATGATCAGGTCTTTAACAATTGCATGATGTATGGATAATAAAACTTAGCAATCATGTTTCCTAATGAAAAGTATCAACGAACTAAGAGCTTATAACATGAAATTTTAAACATCAACAAGATTGTAATGACCATAATAAAGCATGATAGAGTGGTATCTCGCTTGCCCTTAATTGTGGAGCAAAACATAAATGCCAAGGCACCTCTGAAGTTCAAGTGAAGACTAGATATAGAGATATCAAAGATAAAAGCATCATGGTTATACCTCAATTAATCGTATTCTGGGACAAGCACATTACACTAAGAACGACAGCTATGCTCTCGAAGAAGTGCTCAAAGAAAGGATGGTGACTCAACATAAAAATAAAAGATTGGCCCTTCGCAGAGGGAAGCAGGGATTAACACGTGCTAGAGCTTTTTTTTTAAAAACAGAGGTAAAAATGTTTTGAGAGGTGTTTGTTAATTGTCAACGAATGGTAGCGGGTGAGAACAGTATTCTACCTGTCAAACGGACTTTTAAGAGCGGCTCCCATGAAGGACGTTATTTCTACCAGCAAGGCAGATCATCCCTTTCTCTTTGGTTTACACACATTCAGGTATTTCACTGTTTGTCATTGCTTACTGATGAATCAGGGCAAAAGTGTGAAGAGAATTAATTGGTTAAAGTTGTAATTAATTGGGACTGGGCACCCCGTTGCCAGCTCTTTTTGCAAGTTATTGGATAAGCGGATGTATATGCCACTAGTCCAGGTGTAAAAGTCCATTTGACAAATAGAATAAAGAATAACCACACTAATTCCTCATGAGCTAGTAAACATTGACACAAAAAGAGAAATATTTTGAAGGTTTTAAAGGTAGCACATGCAAATTTACTTGGAATGGCTTGAAATACCATGCATAGGAATTTTTGGTGGACTCTTTGGGATAACTTGGTTTTAAGGATTTGGATGCACGAGCAGCATTCCCGCTCAGTACAAGTGAAGGCTAGCAATAGACTGGGAAGCGACAACCACGAGAGCGATAACGGTCATAATCATGCTTGCGACAAAATAAAATTAACGGAGGCATAAAAACGATACTAAAACTCTGAGGCAAAATAGATCATCAAGGCTTAATTGACTTTTATTTTTCAGTCATAACATGTGTGAGCATGTGCCAAGTCGATTCAAGTGAATTATTCAGAGGAGGATACCACAATACCATACCATCTTATGAACAGGACAATGCATGTTGATATCAAAATAACATAATATGCACTATTAGCTAGTTGAGACTAACCATAAGAAAACATAAACTACTAAACAGTATTATTCACACATCATTTTTAAGTTTCAACAAGTAATCCATTAACCAAGTAAACATTGAAAACAGAGGATAAATAAAATATGTGATGATCCACTTATTAATGTAACTGGTGTTTGATGCTAAGATAAATAGATAATAAAATACAGCCGCTTCAAGTTTAGTTAAGTTCCTATGTTGCTCAAAAAACAAAGTTTAAAGGTTTGCAAACCGTGGGGTTATTGATGAAGAGGGATGCGGGGACATCCCCAAGCTTATGACTTTGGTAATTCTTCAATATTCCATAGTTTGGTGTTCCTTCATTCTCTGTGAAAAAACTTCAACACAAAAACTTTCCCATTCTTTTCTGCGGTTAGACATTAGTACAATAGATAATATTTCCCAAGTGCTACTATTAAACCAAATAAAATTTTGTTTTTAAGTTACAGAAAGGTTGCTTAAATGGCCAACTTATAAATGAAAGGTAAGAACCATTAAAAATCAAATGAAAACGAAAAGAGGCCACTCTTGCAACAAAAGTCAGAATCTGTCCAGAAAAACAGCAGCTGGAAAACGCAATTTTTAGGTGCACTTAAACATGCCCGAAATTTTAGCCAATTTTTGTACATGCAGAGGATTAGGTGCTACAACATCAGTAATTTTTCGTGATTTTTAGAGCTTCCAGTAAAATATGAAAAATCGCGCAATAAGCAGTAGATACCGAAAACAGAAAATCACTTTTTACATATGTATCAACTAAGCTAAATGGATAAAACTTGGTACTTTATTTTTGATAAACTAAGAAACCAGAGGCTAAGCAAGACCTAAACATGCTAGCTACAGCAAGGAAAACTCTAAATAAAAATCAAAAGTAAAACCCAAATAAAATTAAAATAAAGAACCAAACAAAGAAGCAAAACAAAAGAAAATATTTTTGTTATTTTGAATTTATAAGTGAAAGTAAAGAAGCAATCGAAACCAAATAAGGAGCCTAATAAAACTAAAGAAGGTAAAACCAAGACATATAAAAGCAATTATAATACAAGTTAAGACAATACATATCATGTGGACGGGTAATATAGAGTATGAACGAGACAACCTCATGTTAGTTGATGAATAGGGGGATGACTCGGGCATCCCCAAGCTTAGATGATTGTATCTTCTTGAATATGTTCTTGGGATGCACCTACACATCCCCAAGCTTGAGCTCTTGCGTCTTCTTATTCATCTCATATCACCATATTGATTAGATCTTATAAGCTACATCCACATAAAACTTCACAAAACTCATTAGTAGGGTTAGTACTCATTAAATAAAATCCACTCATGTTCAAGCATTGACAAGTTTTATAATTTTTACTCAACATTAGCCACTGTATATACTAAGGTGTTCATGATTTCCGTTGTCCGTCGAAAAACTAATGAAACTAACAACACCAAGTACAATATTGAATAAACAAAGAAATCTGTCAAAACTGAACAGTCCGTAAAGATGGCATTCAACGAGATAGTTAAGTAGCTCAAATCGAAAAACTTTAGTCTAATGAAAGAAAGATAATAATCTCAGGTTTATGCAAAAAATTTTCAAGTCAAAATACTATTCTGAGATTTATCACGATTTTATTTACAGAGAAGCACAAAATCTGTCTAAACAGAACAGTCAGTAAAGATCGAATTTTTCGACCTATCTACGTACCTTAAATCAAAAAAGTTAGTCTAATGAAAGAAAGCTAATAAGCATCACTTTGCACTCAAGAAATTTCAGATCAAGATCACGTTCTGGTGATTTTAAACATTTAATACGGTGGAGCACAGAAAATCTGTTTCTGGACAGCAAAGTAAAACTATCAACTTTCAATTAACTAAAGACTATAATTAGCATTTTATTTTTATGTACAGAGGTATATACACAATATTTACAATATTTACATGTTTTTAATGAAAAGCTTCCATGGAAAGATTTGTTTTGGTTTCATAGGCATGAACACAAGTGTTCAAGGTCGACCCCCATTTAACCATTACTCATCTTTCCAATCACTTTTCTTTTTGAAAACGTTTTTAGATAACAACTACACCTAATTTTTTTTGTAATTCGCATTCCCTATCCATAGTAAGATAAAGAACAACTTAATACTGAAAATAAAAACTACTTAGAGATAAAGCAAACAAGTGCACACAAGAACATTAACCTACGCTATGGCTCCCCGGCAACGGCGCCAGAAAAGGTCTTGATAACCCACAAGTATAGGGGATCGCGTGTAGCCTTTTCGATAAGTAAGAGTGTCGAACCCAACGAGGAGCTAAAGGTAGGATAAGTATTCTCTCAAGTTCTATCAACCACTGATACAACTCTACGCACACTAAACGTTTATTATCTAGAAATAAACTACTAGCAATACGGGTATGAGAGGTAGTTTTGCAAGATAATAAATACAAGAAAGTAAATGTTAGTGCTGCAGCAATAAAGTACACTAAGTAACCATATACTAACAGTACCATGAGTGTGGAAAAGTGGTGGTAATTGTGGTGGCTTTGTCCAAGATTAATTAGTGAAGGTACTTGGTTCATTGTCTTCGATGCAGTTTTCTATGTGGGAGAGGCTAAATATACATGCACTCCACTACTTGGGATTACAAGTACTATATGATTGGATTGTTAGAAAGCATCCGCAAATACTAACAATGCATTAAGGTTTCCCCAACCATAGCCTTAAGTTCAAGGTCCTCTTACTCCCATACGTGCAACTAATCGGTTCGCGTTCTCAGGTTTCTGTCACTCCGGCAGAACTTCCCCCTTCGTTACAAATACTACCAACCCTAGGGTGTTTGATCCATGCGCGCACAAGTATAATGGACACCAAAGGACAGCACCATATAGACATACAACTCTAATGAACCTCATGCATTCAATTAAGCAATCAAAAGACAAATAAACTACGGAAACATGTAAATCATAGGATAAATATTATAGCATCAAACACCATGTTTACATAGGACGGTACAGAGGTTTGTGGGAGGATGAACCACTGAATACAAGGAGGAGATGGTGATGGAGATGGCGGTGAAGACGAGAGGGGCAGCGGGGCGCAGGGCGGCGGCGCCGGCGGTGCGGGGAACTCCTTTCCCCGCCGCCGGCAAGGGGAGCGCCGCCCCTTAGCCTCCCTCCTTCATGGCTTCTTGGGAGCCCTCCCCCATGGAGATGGGATCCATGGGGGAGGCAAAAACGTGGCTTTTGGTGGCTGAAATTCGTGGGTGGAGGAGTCCTCCACGAATTAGGTTTCCTCCCTTTATATATCTTCTCGGATTTCCGTCACCCCCTTTTAGGGTTCCACCAAAACGGGCCTACAGGCCGCGTCCGAACTCCGATTGGGCTGATCTCGGGCTTAAAATCTTCGTATGGAAAATTGTGACAACTTTCGTAACAGCCAGGTCTCCATAACGTCATCTTCGAGGGTCAAACTGGCAATCTTCGTAAAAAGTTCTCAGACAGATTTCAGGAAAGTCCCAATTCGACTCCAACAAGGTTTCCTCTTGTATTCTTGATAATTTCTACACATCAAAGAGTAAAACAAGAACATTGTGCACTTTTGCAACTATTAGTAGGTTAGTCCAAATAAATAATAAACTTAATATAAAACAAGTGCTAAAAGCATAAAAATGGCATGAAACAATCAAAAATTATAGATACGTTTTGGACGTATCAAGCTCCGTGCTTCACTCGACGCGTCCGCGAGGCATGGATGCCCAAAGGGTTCAAACTCACATCTGAGCAGGCCAAATACACGGGTCGACAGGAACCTTCAGGATGGCTAGAAGACTACAGATTGGCTGTCTCGTGCCAGCGAGGCACGAACACCACAGCCATGTAATACATACGACTCATGCTCTAAGGCACAGCCCGCGACTGGCTCAAAGCTTTATCTCCATCAACATACGACTTGTGGGATCACTTCCACGCAGACATCATCAAAAATTTCGAGCCCCTATGCGAGCGACCAAAAACGTTCGAAGAGCTTCGAGCCTGCATTCAACGGTCAGACGAAACGTTGAGGACATACATCCAACGATGGACTGAAATACGCAACTCAGTCGGGGTAATTTCAGAAGATATGGCCATGGATGCTTTCATCATGGGCCTAGCCAGGCGAGATTTCAAAGAAGCACTTGGCCGCCAAAAGCCAACCTCTGTGGCGAACCTCCTAAAGATCGCGACTGAGTGGGCAGACGGAGAAGACATGGCGCACACCACACGCGGGTCCTCACCCGTGACAATCATGATAGCGCAGTCGAAACCGCAGAGATTCATACAGAGACGACCGGAGGCGCAAACGTTCAAAACGTCATTACGACGATGACATACCCGAATTCATGGCGACTGGATTCTCCACACCCCGAAATGACCAAGACAGAAGCGATCGACGGTCAGAAGATCGACGGGACAGTCGAGATGATCGCCGAAGCAGTCGAGATGATCACCGGGGCAGTCGAGACCGCGACCAACGCAGCGACGGTTACAAGAAGAAAGATTGGCACAAGTCGCGCTCAGGCGCACAAAACGAGCGATCATTCGATGATAAGATGGATGATGATTGCCGATTACACCTATACAAAGAGGAAGACGGAAAATTGCGCTCCAATCACTTGATGAGAAACTGCAGGGAATTCGAACAACTAGCATCTGACTACGTGCAACTTAGAAAGGCAGCAGCCGCACACACGCACCTGTGCCGGTGCCTCAGCCAAACAATGTGCCCGTTCTGATGGCACCACCTCCACCACCACAGCCTCTTGAAGACGGAAACATCGCGGGTGCCATGCAACCCGTACCTCGGGTGGACGAACCTCAGTACCCTCCCCCCAAGGGCAGATGTACATGATACAGAAAGGTCGCCCTTCCAACAGGGAGCAAAAACTTCGCACTCGACAAGTAAATATGGCGGTCGTGTCACCTCCCGCCATAACTGAATTCTTGAAGGATCCGAAACTGCAATAAGCTTCAGCAGAGAGGACCACCCCCATCGGTGTTCGTCCAGGGCACTCTGCTCTGGTACTCGACGCCCAAATTGGAGGTTACGCCATGTCCAAGGTCTTCATGGATGGTGGCAGCGGCATAAACATCATCTTCGCGATACGCTCCGCAAAATGAACAGGTCAGTCGAAAACCTGCCAAAATCCTCAAATACCTTTCACGGTATCGTCCCAGGCAAAGCAATAAGCCCAGAAGGCACCATACAACTCGACGTTACGTTCGGGGACAAAAACCACTTCAGGACAGAGTCGATTGAGTTCGAAGTTGTCGACTGGAAGTCACAATACCACGCCATACTTGGACGCCCGACGTTCGCTCGATTCATGGCGGTCCCACACTACGCATACCTCCAGCTGAAAATGCCTGGACCAAAAGGAGTAATCACAGTCAAAGGAAACTTCCAAAAGTCCGATTCTTGCGACCGAGAGTTCAGCAAAATCTCTGAGATGTTCGGCATGGAAGCAACACTCGCCGATCTAGCGGTCTCCAACGATCGAACACTTATGCCGGAGCACAAGAAGGTGGCAGTCGACAGAGCATTCAATGCCACCAATGACACAAGGTCGCATCAGGTGCACCCGACGACCGACCAAGACAGTCAATGTCTCTTCGAGTCTGCCTATCGCATAGGAAAGCGCGCTCGTCGAATTCCTCCGTGAGAACTGGGATATATTTGCGTGGTGTCCAGCCGACATGCCAGGTATTCCCAGGGAATTCGCCGAGCACTCTCTCCAATTATTTCCAGATGCTAAACCAGTCAAGCAAACAATGCGCCGCATATCCGGCCCGAAAAGAACCGCAGTCGAAGCCGAAGTCGACAGACTACTCGCAGCAGGTTTCATCAGAGAAATCAAGAAATCACAATGGGTGGCTAACCCCGTACTTGTAGAGAAGAAGCACACAGATATCCTTCGGATGTGCGTAGATTTCACAGCACTCAATAAATGTTGTCCAAAGGATCACTTTCCACTACCTCGAATCGACCAGATCGTCGACTCCACCGCCGGGTGCGCTCGCTTGTCCTTCCTGGATGCTTACTCAGGTTACCACCAGATAAGGATGAAGGAAGAGGATGAAGAGAAAACGGCGTTCATAACCCCACTCGGGGTCTACTGCTACACAACAATGCCTTTCGGGCTCAAGAACGCAGGCGCAACCTACCAGCGCATGATGCAAGACTGCCTCAAGAAGCAAATTGGGCGAAACGTCCAGGTCTACGTAGACGACATCGTCATCACAACAAGGGAGGAAAACACACTACTCGATGACTTGCGAGAGACGTTCGCAAACCTCAAACGCTTCCACATCAAGCTCAACCCGAAGAAGTGCACGTTCGGCGTGCCAGCCGGGCAGCTCCTGGGGTATCTAGTCTCGGCTCGTGGAATCGAGGCGGACCCGGAGAAAATACAGGCCATCTTGACGATGCAAAGGCCTTCAAAGCTCCATGACGTACAAAAATTAGCGGTCGAGTGGCAGCACTCAGTCGATTCATCAGCAAACTGGGCGAAAAAGCACTCCCGTTCTATCGACTGATGAAGAAAGCAGACAAATTCGAGTGGACGCCAGAAGCCGAAGCAGCCTTCACGGACCTCAAGCGAGTCCTCACAAGCCCTCCAATCCTCGTCGCACCAAGGGAACGAGAGCCACTATACCTGTATGTCTCCGCAACTAACAGGGTGGTAAGTACCGGTAGTCGAACGCAGGGAGGAGGGACACGCCCAAAGCATACAACGCCCAGTCTATTACTTGAGTGAAGTCTCTCCATATCAAAGCAGCGGTACCCGCATTATCAAAAGCTGGCCTACGCCGTGTTCATGTCCTCAAGGAAGCTGACGCACTACTTCGCAGAGCACCCGATCACTGTAATCAGCACCTCAGGGATCGGAGACATCCTCACAAATCCCAACGCAACTGGGCGAGTCGCAAAATGGCTCATCGAGCTAGGACCACGAGATATCAAGTATGATTACCCGAAGGCCATCAAAGCACAAGTCTTACCTGACTTCCATACCGAGTGGATCGAAGCTCAGTTGCCAGGAGCACCAGATGTGTCCAACTCATGGACTATGTACTTCGACGGCTCAAAGAAGAACGAAGGCGCAGGCGCAGGTGTCATCCTCATATCACCAAAAGGCGACAAGCTTCGCTATATCCTGCAGATGGGATTCGAGTTACCATCCAATAACGAAGCAGAGTACGAGGCCCTGATCCATGGCATGCGGATGGCCAAAGCCCTCGGGTGCACTCGACTGATGATCTATGGTGACTCGAATCTTGTGGTGCAGCAAACAATGAAGGCCTGCGATGCAATCGCAGATAACATGATCGCCTACCGTGACTGTACAACCTAATGGAGGGCAGCTTCGAAGGCTGCGAGTTGCGGCACATAGGGCGCGAGAGCAACGAAGAAGCAGACAAGCTAGCCAACCTTGGCGCGACCAAAGCACCAGTTCCACCTGGTGTCTTCCTCGAGCGCATCGAGCACAGGTCCATCAAGCAAAAAGAACATCTCCTACATCAGCCGCACCAGCCAAGAGCAAAGCACCTAGCACAGAGGACCCGCCAGTCGAGGTACTCCTCATCGAGCCAACTTGGACTCAACCTTTCCTCGCATACATACTCCGCGGCGAGGTACCTGAAGACATAACAGAGTCAAGACGCGTCACTCGACGATCTAAAGCATACACCGTCATCAACGGCGAACTATACAAGCGCAGCGTATCAGGTATGTTCCAACGATGCATAGCATTCGAAGATGGCCAGGCCATCCTTCGTGATATTCATGCAGGTACCTGCGGGCATCACGCCAGCAGTCGATCACTCGTAGCCAAAGCCTTTCGCGCAGGCTTCTACTGGCCCACAGCACTCAAAGACGCGGAGGACATAGTCAAAAGGTGCATCGGCTGTCAAAAATTCGCCACAAAGCCGCACGCACCCGCATCGGCGTTGAAGACAATACCATTGGCCTGGCCCTTCGCCCAGTGGGGGCTCGATATGGTCGGGCCACTCAAAAAATCCTCCCATGGAGGGCATACTCACCTTCTGGTGGCGGTCGACAAGTTCACCAAGTGGATTGAAGCAGTCCCTATCACAAGTTCGACTGCCACTACAGCAGTCAATTTCATAAAATCCATCATATACCGCTTCGGTGTACCAAGCAGCATCATCACTGATAACGGTACAAACTTCACGGCTGAAGAGTTCCGATCCTTCTGCAAAGAGCAAGACATCACGCTCAACTATGCATCCGTGGCACACCCGCAGTCCAATGGCCAAGTCGAAAAAGCCAATGGACTCGTGACGAGCGGAATCAAGAAACGCCTCCTGGTGCCACTCAAAAGAGCCGCGGGTGCTTGGGTCGAAGAACTCCCATCTGTGCTATGGAGCCTACGCACAACTCCTAACGCTTCAACACAGTTCACCCCATTTTTCATGGTCTACGGCGCAGAGGCAATCCTGCCATCAGATGTAAGATTCAATGCACCAAGAGTCGAAGCATACAACGAAGAAGATGCAGATGAAGCACTCGAAGATGCAGTCGACTTGCTCGAAGAAGCACGCGACACAGCGCTAGCACGCACAGCTGTCTATCAGCAAGACCTCCGCAACTACCACAGCCGTCGACTGCGCACCAGGTCCTTCGAGGTTGGCGACCTGGTACTTCGACTGAAGCAAAAGAAGGTGCACAAACTCGCTTCTCCATGGGAAGGACCCTTCATCATCACCGAGGTCATTGGTGGTGGAGCATACAGACTGAAGCACGCGAAGACAGGCGAACTCTCGCACAATCCTTGGAACGTTGCGCAGCTGCGCCGTTTCTATGCTTAGATTGCTCAGTCGCACAATGTAATAGGCACATATGTCGGATGGCTGCAGGTTTCAGACGCGCTCTTTTCCTTACCAGGGTACCTACGGGGACTGGAAGGTTTTTAATGAGGCGGCCTGCAGCTTAACATTCAAAAATGGAATATAATCAATGATTCCTCATATTTCTTCCTGCTTACTACTCGCATAACTTATTCGCACAAACTTAGCCTCACCCGAATACTCGGGGGCTGCGCTATCTCAAAGCATGAGCTTTCGCTCCTTCTTCTTCAAACATAATACCCAGCCGCACTCGAATACTCGGGGGCTGGGTCATAAAAATCATACATAAACGAAAAAGTTGCTCAACCCACTCAACTACTCGGGGGCTGAAATCATAGTTGAAGCTTCAAATATCGCAAAAATTCACAGCCTCACTCGAACACTCGGGGGCTGTGCAATTTATGTTCCATACTCTAAGTGTTTTTCATAAACCCCACTCGATACACTCGGGGGCTGCATACACATAAACAAATATACACTACGTACAAGTGGCAAATTTACACTCGGGGGCTGTCCCCTATACAGAAATACCCTAATCTTCCGGTTCGTCCTTGACTGGCAGAACAGGGCCCATAAGTTGAGCGTGATAACACTCGACCATCACCCTCGCACTCGACTGTACCGTCAAGTTGCGACTGTGACAAAATCGATCCAGGCACGGGTGGATGTAGCTGCATATTTGGACGCTGACTCCGGATATACGCCATCGTTGCGTTGGCTCCATCCACAAGCTTCTGGGTGATAAAGTCTCGAATAGGACCTGCACTCCGGAAAAGCCCGAGCAACGCGTGGATTCCTTGAGGTTGCGGCCCCGTCGGAAAAAAGTCTGGTTGATGCGATTGAAGGCCGACCTGCATAACTCGAGCAGCAGAGTGCTCCGCCACACTCGATCCTTCAGAGTTGCGAGTATGCGCGCTCGGTTCTTATCCAAGCGAAAATGCTGACGGCCCGTCGTTGGTTCGTCAGTCGCATTGTTCAATTGCTCATCGACACGAGCTTGCTCCGCCTGGAAGTCTGGAACAAAGCCTGCAACAACGCACGTTGGATCAACAAAAAGGACAGGCTAGGAACTCTTGAGAGCAAGGCAGTCATGCTTACACTCGAGTTGTCTGTTCACGATCTCCATCTCGCCAAGCACATACTCCTCTCGAGTGGGTAAAGCAGGCCTCGCCCTCATCCTATCCAGCTCGCTCTGGGCACTCCTCAACTCTTGCTCCAGTTTCACGACTCGAGCCTTCATATAACGCATTACTGTGGCATCATTCGCCACTTGAGCTCGAGATCGGGTGGAAGCACGAGGCCGCGACGAACCAGCTGAAGTAGCGGCTGCCCGTGGCTGTTCCAAACATCATAAAAATCTCATGTCAGATATGAGAGATTCATCACAAAGCTCAGGCGAGTAAGCACATAGCCTTACAGGCGAAAACACAACAAGGAACCAAATCCATACAAGTGTAGCAAAAGCATACGCATACTCGCGTTATCATAAAGTATAATTACACAACATAAATAAGGGTTCGGCTACCCTATCTCTCGGACACAGACTCCGACCTAGCCCTACTCTCGCGAGTAGCAACCTCCGCCGCTCGGCGCTCCATAGTGGCCAATCGAGCGGCTGGCTCGCTAACGGCCTTCAGAGACATAGGCTTCCCACCGGGCTTTCGAGGGAAGTCAGACATGGCCGCTTCGAAGTCACCCTTTATTCCATGACCCAAAATGAGCTTGAGGGTGGACTCCGAGCCGCGTACCGTGAGAGCACGAGCAAAGCTCGCCATGGTCGAGGTCCCCGGTCCAAGCACGTCAGCAAAGCCATCAGCAGTCGACGGCACCTCCTTTGTTGGAAGCACGTTCTTGTGCACGGCGCCGAGGGTGCTGGCAGACTTGGCAAGAGCGTCATTCGCCTGGACAAAGGTAGCGCCGAGGTCACCTATAACCTGGTCGAGTGATAACTCGTCGCTGACCATGTCAGTAGGTGCTGGCACACCAATCGCCTCTGCAACAATACC
Source organism: Poa pratensis (assembly GCA_947311845.1). Taxonomy (NCBI): domain Eukaryota; kingdom Viridiplantae; phylum Streptophyta; class Magnoliopsida; order Poales; family Poaceae; genus Poa; species Poa pratensis. The sequence goes on from CAMZMU010000105.1 coordinate 3,733,516, forward strand.
AGAAAGAGCAAATATTAGTACATAATACCCAACGGGTACACGAGAAGCATGCAAAGAGATAGTTACTTACCTCTCACATTCTGCGCAAGGCCAGCCAGTCGCTCAGCATACTTTTCTCGCGTACGGCGGCTGCGGCCTTGGTGGCATCCAAAATTTTCTTCGACTCGGCGCGCTGGGCGGCGAGTGCCTCCTCTAGCTCCTTCACCCGAGACTCAGCCGATGCCTTGTCGTCTGAATTTGATGGCAAGAAGTAACTCAACATTCGACTAAGCAAAGACAGTGCAAAAGGACTTCGGGTACAGAATCAAATACACTTACGAGTGAGTTGCTCCAAGTTAGTGCGCAGATTGTCCCTCTCTGTTCCATTTGGACAAAAGCTTTGCCCGATTCTACCAGGTTGAGGTAGTAAGGCTGCAAGCACACGAAACTAGCATAAGTTATACATAACCAGTCCCGTATGCGGACTCGACAAAAGACACTTACGTGTTCAGTCCAAGGCGCAGGCTTCGCGGCTGACGTCCCGACCTCCGGAGTTGCAGCACTCGTAGCCTTGGCCGTTTCAATAGCAGTAGCCGCGGCTGCTGATTGAACGACCTCCGGAGCAACAGAGAGACGTGTGGGTGCTCAGGGGTCAAAATTTTGTCGGATGGAGGAGTCGGAGGATGCACAGTCTCAGCACTAAGAACGACAGAAGACAAAATAACATAAGCACGAATACCAAAACAAAACTCAGTACAGAAAGCATAGGAGCAAACATGTGCTCTTCTTCCTCATCAGTGTCAAGGTTGTCAAAATTTGGGCCTCCAAAAGCAGCTCCTCACCCGATTGAGGAGGAGCTGAGCTCAACGGGCTCACATCCAAAGGAGCAGCTTTGGCAGAAGGAGAGGAGCCCGAGTCTCCATCATCCTTCACATCCGACTCCTTCGGGGTGAGCTCGGAAAAGACAAACCTCGGGCCACCCGACGACGCTTGCGAGTGGGAAACTCGCTCACATGATCAGTCGTGGTCGGCTCTCAGTCTGTACTTCCTCTACCTCTTCCTCTTCGACCTCTTCCGTAGGAGATGTGGTAGCCGAAGGTAGAGGCGATTCATCCCCTCCCTTCGTTTCTACCGTTTACACCTCCGTTTCGTGAGTTGGTCCATTCTCGGGAAGAGGCGGAAGGGTCGACGCAGTCGAATGCCCCTGCACACAAAGGAGAACATCCAAAGAGTTAAAATGCAAAATAAAGGGTGACAAAAGCCCGACAAAAAGGTACATAAAAGCTAAAATTACTTCAAGCAAAGGGTTGTCAGCCCCATATGGAGTAACAGGGCAGTCGAGATTGCACGGATCGGTTGCCTTGATGCTGGTAATGGATCGCACATGTGTGTCCAGCTCATTCTTCGACAACTCGTCTGGGCTCATTCGACTGGCGTCATGCGCACCTTCATACTACATGGGATGAGCGCGGGCGCGAAGCGGCCACACCCGCAACTTGACAAAGGTGGCAATCAGATGCACACAGTGACAGTGCCCAGCATCTTAGCAATCTTCTCCAAAAGGGGCGCCGCCTCCGCTTGTTCTTCAGTCGACAAAGGATGGGCCCATGCCTTGGTCTTCTCCAGAGCCTTGGCAGCCGAAAAGGCAGGGAGGCCTGCTTGCTCGTAGAGACGTAGAACCATTTGGTCCTCCACCCTTGTGCGGAATCGACTGGCTTCAGGGCAAAATAGCGGGTGTCGCCGCGCACCTGGATCCCGAAGCCGCCCACGGGGTAGGTGCGACCACCTCCCACATTTGGGCGGACGAGGAAAATCGACTTCCACAGCGCCCAACTGGGAGAAACTCCCAGAAAACATTCACAGAGCGTGATAAAACACGCAATGTGCAGAATACCATTAGAGTGAAATCGTGGATTTGCACCCCATAGGCATACATCAGACCACGAACAAAATCGTGGAGGGGGAGCGAAAACCCTCTAGGAAGAAATTCCGCAAAACAAACGCGCTCATTGGCGCGAGGCTCGGGGAATACCTCCTTGGGCGATGGAGCGTGGACGCTAACTGGTCCTCGGGTGGTAGCAGGCCTTGCTGGCGGAGCTTGACGAGGTGAGCATCCTTGATCGAGGACTTCGCCCAATCCCCGGTGCTCTTCTTCAGACCAGCGGCAGCTGCAGATGCGCTCGCCGCAGCTTTCTTCCCCTTCACCGCCACCGCATGGACGCGGCAGCAGAAGTCGTGGCAGCACGCTTGTTGCCCGCTACTTTCTTCATCCTCAAAGGGAAGGTGGTGGCGCGCGCAAAGCTCTGGCACAAGAACAATGGAGGAGGAGCGCGAGGAAGAAGATGAAACAGGGGCGGCGCAGGAGGCAAATGACTAGTAAAAAATTATGCCAGCGTCGTTCTCCCTATTTACCACAAAGCGAAATCAATCTTAACCGTTCAAATCGCAATCGTGTACTCTGCGGGCAATCCTACCGTACACGTGGCAAGCGCGGAGGGCAACCGTCGCCGACCACTCCGCCCACTACGCACGAAAAAAGAGGAACCATCATCGCCTCTCCGTAAAAAGTGGGCCAGCGCGGTCAAATCCAGTCCAAACGGCACCGTCGTTCGGTCAGCGCTGCACAATGGGCTCACATACGTGTCACGTCCCATCCATCACAACATAACGCACGCCACCGCGTGTCAGGCAGCGCAGTCGCCAAAAACGTCATCCCTGACGTCATTGCAAGTGCTTTGTTCAGAAAAGCATTCGATTCCGTTCAACGCATATTGGTCACTCGACTGACTTGATTGGTTCGAGTGTGAGACAACAATGTTAAGGTAAAATTGGTCACTCGACCGTTCCTTCGACTAATACATATTACTCCCATCGGGAGCATATCAAAAATTTCTTCGACTAAGAATATATGGGATAAAAAGATTTGAGATTATCCTACATTGCAAGCAATAAAGCACAATCTCGGGGGCTACTCTCATCGGGAGCGCTGTCGCGCACCCGATAGAATAATGACAAAGTGTCAGTCGACAAAGGACTCGACTCAGTTCATATGCAAAATCATACTCGAAACAATCCCGAGTTGCGTCTGCCGCAAGTAGCTCGGATGCTGCATACGTAGTGCAAAGGTAAGACCCGCCGAACTTTCGAGCTGGGCTAAGGACCGTTTCAGCAACGTTAATCTTTATATTTTCCGTGTCAGCAGACATGATGAAAAATCCCGACAGACGCGTTGGATAAATTTCAAAGTTATACTGCAGATCGATTCAGTAAGACCTCCGCGGCCTAGTCGAGTCTGACCAGTCTGTTCCAAATTCGAGTCCGGTGACTCGAGTTTGATTGAAAACTAGTAAGATTTTACCCGAATGTGTAGTTAACCGGTCCCGATCTGTCGAGTGTATCGGGCCTACTAAGCTATTATCTCTTGATTATCATAAGCAAAAACCAAAGTCGATGAAATACTCGATATAGCCAACATGTGCTATTCATACAGGAATTCCAGTTATAGACACAAGTACAAAGCATATGACGTGCACTTACGAAAAAGTCCATGCCCGATTCTTCGAGTCAGACAAGTACTCGGAGGCTACTGACAAGGATATACATCTCGGGTACCCTACTATAAGGGTACCTGGTGCACGTTTCGACTAAGGCCCAACTATCAAGAGCGTACATGAAGCCCATGACGAAAGGCCCAACAAGATAGAGTATCCTCCAAGATTTAGACATAGACATAGTCGGTTAGGACTTTCCTTACATGTAAACCAGGTCGGTTACAAACTCCTGAGACCCTGCCTATTTAAAGGCTGGGAGGGGCGCCGATCTGGGACAAGCAATACTCGAACCACCAAAAGCCCTAGCGAGATCAACATCTCGTCGGAGCCTCCCTGTAACCGCATAATCTCACACGATCAATACCAGATAAGCAGGAAGTAGGGTCTTTACCTCCACCCGAGGGGTCTGAACCTGGGTAAATCTTTGCCTCTGCTTGTCAGCCGACGAAACTACCAGTACTACCACGTTCTCTCCCCATAATCTCAACCCTAGGTCCTAACCATGGGATTTGATGAGTTAACCCCTCGTCAATGTCGATCACATCTTCTTTGATTGCTACCTTGACAGATTTGGAGCTGTGCTAGGGAGCGGCTCCAGGTGGAATGGAACCCTACTTCCTTTTTGGAATTTCTTTCGCCCTTCTCGCATGTCTCGGGTCAACGTAGGCACATAGTTTGGATTGCCTTTGCTGCTCAATGTTGGGCGATGTGGCTTGCGAGAAATAAAACTTCAGTTGAATGGATCATTCCTAAGCATCTGGCTAATCTCTTATTTCACATGATTCTTCTCTTGCGATAGTGGTGGTCAGCGGTGAAGATGAGGGATAGGGAAGTTTTGACACTTAAGTTGTAGGCTCAAGGCTCTCAACACGTCTCTCTGGACATCGCAACAGCAGTTGTTTCCCCGGCTGGCTAGTTCAACGCGTTTATCTTTGCAGTATCATCCTTGTTGGACTTCCTATGGGTTATCGAAATCGTTTTTCATGTTGATGTGGCGTGATGTGTGGACTGTGCCGAATTTATGCTCTTTCGGGATTTATTAATTTAAAGTCGGGCTCCACTTGAGCCTTTCGAGTGAGACAGAAACTTCAGCTATGGTTGGAACCCCTACTAGCCCACGTTTTTTCGAGAGAAGTGAGAGGCGGCGCTCAAACCATCCGGACATAAGCCTTATGTGTTCCACCGCCACATAACAACATCCACAAGCGGACACGGTTCTGATCAGTGCCCTGCTGCACCGTCCAGAGCATCCTCAAGGCCGCCCGGACATAAGCCTTCCGTGTTTCGTCATGATGCTATTTCGTCCGACGAATCCAACCAGACGCCATGTAGAGTTAGGAGGCGAAGGGTTTAGTACGTAGGTTTGTAATTTCGTTCAAACTATTGTAAATATCAAGAAATTTGAACCTTCTGGAGGCACGCAGCCCCTATTGTGCCGGACATGTATGCATCCAAAACGGACACATTTTGGGAAGCCACACGACGCCCTGCTCGGGTGGTCAAGTGACCATGGTTTGACAAAATTAGGCAATCGATGAAGACAGGAAAACTTAGCTTTCGTGGGCACTGGTGGTGCTAATTAATCTCATTCCTGTTGGCTGAATGGGACTCGTCGTGGAGAAAACAACAGGACGTACGACGGGTGAGCGAGTGACCGCCGATGGACTCGCGGTCGTGGCTGCAGGGGCTTCTCTGTGCTGTGTGTCACCTCTTGCTCGCTGTGCTTGCGACTGTGAGAGGGAGGTGCTACACAGCTCGCTGCCGCGGCGTTTTCTCCTCCTGATTGGCCGATCGGCCGTGTAGCCATGGCGGGTGGACTGTAGAAGAATAGGGCGGACACTCTCACGGCCGGGAGAAGACTGTGCTGTGCGTGCCCTACAGTCAGGCCTCCATGCCTGTAGCTGCTCTCCTACATGTGCGGACTGACTGGACTATTTTCTTCTTGACTCGAGTCGATTCGGCGGGATCGTCTCTGTGCGCTAGGCGTTATATCCGCTTTTCTGTGACAGTGACTTCCCGAATAAAGCCCAAAAAAGACCTAGGGGAATCCCTCAAAAATAAAAAATAAACCTAGGGAAGCTTTTGTGCGCTGAGAATCATTTTTCTCATCTTCCTTGAAATCTTTTTTTCTTCTTTCGACATGCACCCAGAGATACAAATGGCTCACCATTAGGATACTCTCGGTCCTACTTAGTTCAAACAGATTTTAAAAGTGACGTGATTGTGAAATTTTAGTTCATTTGATTTTATTGAATACACTAGCCAATTATCTCAAAAGTCTAAACTGATGGGAAACGCTAGACTTTATATTTAACACTCCCACTCACGTATAGGTTGGACAATCAGTAAGACCTTAGACGTGGGATAGATGGGAGTCTGCAACTATTTTTATATTAAATAGTGCGTTAGCCGGGGCTCTCCTACATATACGGACTGAACTATTCTCTTTTCAACTCGATTAATTAGGCGGGATCTTCTCTGTGCGCTATCGTTATATCCGCTTTTCTGTGACAGTGACTTCTGGAATAAAGCCCGAAAAACCTAGGGGACGCTTTTGTACGTGTGCTAAAAAGCATTTGTTCTCATCTTCTCTTTGAAATCTCCTTTTCTCCTTTGGACACGCATCTGCTTTGAACTAGGTTAGGGCACGTTCTTGTGTGCTAGGCGTTACACATACTGCTTCTCTACAAAATCGGTTGATAGTAGTTGTCCAGTGATCTCGGTTTACCGAGAGAAATTTATCGCGCACTCGCCAGCAAAACTACTCGGAACAAAAGGGCATTCAAGTAAATAACGTGCATTTGAAGTGTTTTTTTGTGTCGTACTCGGTAAATAGAAGTTGGTATGTCGAGTGTCAGCCTTGGCGCTTGGAAAAATACATTGGGGCCTCGCGAGTCACGACCGAGTCAGTCAGCAAAACCTCCGTCCGTTAGTTGTAGACGACTATCCATTTGACTATGTACTTGGCAAATAGTTATTTAAAATGATTTTTATTTCTATTTCTATTGTAAATATTATTTTAAGTCGTTTTTGTTACTAAGCCATATTCTTGTTTGTGGCCTTTTCTCCACCTTTTTCCCTCCCTTATACCCCCACCATTTTCACCCAACCATTGTTTTTCCTGTCGTTATTTTCATGCCAAGGATCCATACCTATGGTATAGGTCTAGGGTTTAGATATAGAGGGTATAGATCTAGGTCTTAATTCATGGTTTAGGGTTCAATGAGTAGGCTGTAACTGGGTTAGGGTTTAAGGTCTAGGATTTAAATCCATAGTTTTGATCTATGGTTTAGGTTTAGTGATAAAGGGTATAGATATAAATCCTAAATATAGACCGTCTCTATCTCTCCATAGATAGTGGTAGAATACGCAACATTCTGCCCTGATCCTCAAATAAGTAGGACGAGTTTAGCCCACCCAGGTGCGACAACGGGCACATCTGTTGTCTCTACCTTGACACGAAAGTGGATGGGTGGACAACTTTCGATGTTGGACGTCAATGAGGACGTTCTTCCCCGAATGGGCTAGCCCCTAAGTCAAAACTTTGCTTGCTTGTATTCTACGATATGCTCGAGTGAGACAAAAAAAAAAACGGTGACACCATTAGGTCATAGAATATTTTGAGTCATGAGGGTACGTACAGTTCGGTATGCCCATCAATTGTGCTATATGCGGTCAGCCTAAGAGGGCAATGTAGACCATCTTGAAGCCAGTCAAAAAAATTGTTCTGATGTCCAAAGGTCATTGTCAATGTGATTTCACTTGTAGGTTTAATTATGACTTATGAGCCGTCGTTGGAACAATCCTGAACAAGGACTTTGAGGTCGATTTGATCCCAGACGCAAAATTTGCATGCATCTCGTCCAGGGCTTTCCTTCTTCCCCATGGCCAGCATGAGGATTACGTCCGAACCTCACAACGGTGTTGTAGTTGTACAAGATTTGTTTGGTCATGGAGGTCGCTCGGATCACAAGGTATCACTTGAGTTGACACCCAAGTTCAAGCTCTCTTACGAGCAATAGTCCTACTTTAGTTCTGATTGGATTATATTTCGAGCAAGAGTACAACTACCAGTATACGGCGAGGAATTCAACGAATTCGTAGGCAACTATAGGCTATTTTAGCGAACTAGACGAGTTTCTCTAGATGGTCGAGGGTGTGGTCCCCTCTGCATAGGAGCCGGATTATGGATTGTGTATCTCTTGGTCTACTTGCAAGCATGCAAAGTGTGAAATCCACGTTGGCTCCGGGTGCATATGCATCCGGTATTCAGAAAACACATTTTAAAATTTCAAAAATTTGAAATATTTTTTTTAGATATATCTTCACATTCAATGTGTTCATAAAATCGTTTTGCAAAAAAACCGATATTTTTTACGCCAATGTAATAAAGAAAAAAATAAAGTTTCGGAGAAAGTCTTATTTATCACCATTTTTTAACACAACGCACAAAAAATGTTGTTTTTTCGTGAAGATGTATCCGATATTTTTTACGGATATATCTTCACATTCAATGTGTTCATAAAATCTTTTCACGAAAAAAGATATTTTCTTACGCCCATGTAATAAAGACAAAAGGGAACTCTCTCGTGAAAAGTCTTATTTTTTATCACCAAAATTTGTTTTTTACACAACCCACAAAAAATGTTGGCCATGAAAATAATTTGACATTTTTTGACATTGTAAAATGTGTTTAAAATACATTTTAAATAAAGGGTGCATCTGCACCTCCGAGTCAAAAGGGAGGTCCTGTATGCCGCCTGTAAGCGGCGGTTCCACCGCCGGCCGCCTACAAGTTTCATTAGGTGGGCCGACCCAATTTGCCTGCATTTGAACGTCTCGCTGTTTCTTGTGTTGACTTCCACTAAAAAAAGAGAACGTGTTGACTGTACGAAAAATGGTCAGAAAAATTGAACATGGTCCCAATTTTTTAAATTTGGAACTATTTAAAAAATGGAACCATTTTTAAAAATGAGCAACTTTTAAATTTGGAACCATTTTAAATTCAGAAACATTTTTTTAATTTGGAATCATTTTCAAAATGGAACCATTTTAAAATTTGAAACCATTTTAAAAAATGACCAAATTTTAATTTTGGGACCATTTTTCAATTTCGAACCATTTTTAAAATAGAACCATTTTCTAAATGGAAATATTTTTAAATTTGGAACCATTTTAAATTTGGAACCATTTTTTAAAATGAACAAATTTTAAATTTAGAACCGTTTTCAAAATGGAACCATTTTTAAATTTAGTAGCATTTTAAATTTGGAACCATTTTTAAATTTGAAGCCATTTTAAAAATGAACAATTTTCAAATTTAGAACCATTTTAAATTCAAAACCAAAATTTAAATTGGAACCATTTTCAAAATAGAACCATTTTTTTAATTTGGAACCATTTTCAAAATGGAACCATTTAAAAAATGAACAATTTTTTCATTTGGAACCCTTTTCAAAAAAATGAACAATTTTCAAACTTGGAAAATTTTAAAATTTGAAATCATTTTTAAATTTGGAACCATTTTAAAAATGGAACCGTTTTCAAATAAATAATTTTAAAATTTGGAATCATTTTAATTTTAGAACCATTTTCAAAATTGAACCATTTTTAAATTTAGAATCATTTTCAAAAATGGAACCATTTTCATGAATAATTTTAAAATTTAGAACCATTTTCAAAAACAAATTAAAAAATAATAAAAGAAAAAATAAATGAAAACAGAAAAAGAAACGAAAAAGAAAAAACGGAAAGAGAAATGAAAAAGAAAAAAGAAAAAAGGAAAGAAAGAAGGGAAAGGCGACCGATGGGCCGGGCTGGCAGAGCTCCCTCGCGCCGCTAACGGTCGGCGTATAGGGTTTGCCGAGTGCCCGAGTCAAAACGCATGTCTACAGAGTTTTCTTCTGAAAACAGTGTGGCTGACCTCGTGTGGGCTGTCAGGGCATACATGGGCCCTTTAGGCCCATATGTGGCATATATGATACAGACATTCGACAGAGCCCGCCGTCAAGACCCATTAAATCATGTTCATTCTTTTCTTTTCTCATATTTCTTATACCAATATATAACGTGCCTAACCATCACGCAAGAACACTGGCCTATAGACTGTCAAAAAAAAGTACACACGATTATTAAGCTAGTTGTTTGGTAATCGTGGGAGCTACTCCCTCCGTTCCTAAATGTAAAATGTTTTAGATTTTACAAAATATGTCTAGATACATTTATATACATGTGTATGTGGACAAAGTGTAAAACATCTTATATTTGGGAACGGAGGGAGTAGCCGATAACATGATTACATCAGCCGATTTGTTAACGTGAAATAACATTACCTTTTGCGAAAGAATATAGCTAATCCATCTCCGGTCAAACATTGAGTAGAGCGAGCGCTACAACATCTTAAAGTAAGTTTCTCAAGATGCAGCTTAAATAAGTATATCATGGATTAACTCACAGTGTGCATCCAGAAAACTGTTTGTGCCTTCCCGTTCAGGACTCACAAAACTCTAGTCTGAATTTGCAATACATGATACAATGTTATCGTGTTAGTTAGTTTACTTGATCGACACTAAAATCTCTCATTGGAATCTTGGTCTTTTTGCTGGCCCTTGATCAATAATAGGGTCAACTGCGGGAGGCAATGCCTCTGAGGCCAGCAGATCATCCTGCGCTTTCTCTTCTGATGCAGATGGTGGGACATAGCCCTCCGGATAGGGTGGAGGGGGAGGAGCAGGAGGCAGCTGCAAAGAAATAAGGCCGAAGTTTGAGACTAATAAACGATTGACAAAAAAGTTGCTGAACACACTATGGGTAAATTAAAGCTACCATCTACCAAGATCCATGTACTAACAGCAAGCAAGTTTTGTTATCTAGGAGTAGAAGTTAATACTACCTTCTTTTGCAAAGCCTTGAGGATGTGATCAACTCGTCTCAACTCCTTCAAGTCAATTGCTTCCTTCTGGGTCTTCGATTCAGAAGCTGCTGCATCAGACTCTGTTTCCGCTGTAAAAGAAAAACAGAGATACCAGTGATGCTAGTTTTGCTTCTTAAATCATGGTAACGAAGAAAACATAACATGAATGGAAGAAGCAAGTATCATAAAACATGTTAGTTGTGAAATGCAGTAGCAACAGTTTCCTGCAAGTGATCTTGCAAGACTAATGCCCACCATAGTTATTAAGGATTATCAAAATGTCAACGTGAGGAGTCTTATCATCAAATATTAATTCTAATTTGAAATTTGTCCCAAGCTAGACCTCAGAAACAAATGACATGAACTCCGTACAAATGAAACAGTGTGCCGTTTCACACGGGCCCAAAGTTATCCGTGATAACTTCTAATCCACAAATAACTAAAAATAAGTATCTTTCAATGGTTAAGCATTTATATTCCAATAACATCAAAATAGTAGTAAATACAGACAAACTGACAAGCAAAACGATAAATATGAAAAATATAATCTGTCCCATGCTTGGGGCTTTATACTCTCGCAGAAAACCAACATTAAAGGAGAAGTAGATACAGGCAAACTGACAAGGAAAAATATAAATATGAAAATATAATCTGTCCCCCGCTTGGGGCTTTATTAGGATTTACTAAATATTTTGCAACATCTTCATCTTAAAGTTGCAAGGGTTCTACACCTACGTCTCAAAATCTTGTTTCAAATCCTAATATAGGTTTTTTACTTTGCCCATTTGACCCAAATTTCTGTCTTTGTGCTACTGGCCGCTAAGGACACCACTATCAGCCACTCGAAGATACCAAGATAGCCGCACGTGTAAACACATAATATAAAGCAGCCACATACTGCCCAGTCCTCACTGCGGTTGGCTAACCATGCTATAGAAACCAGTTTCACCAGAATTCTGGCAACCCCGCAGGGTACCAGGTTTCTGAAATTGGTGGATTTTGGAGAATGTCATTGCCGTTTTAATCAAGGCTAAAATTGAAGGTTGGCTGAGAAACATAATAGATATGAACATGACGGAGTCCATGAAAGCACCCATATTTGGATATTCAGAAAATCTGAACCACCTCCTAGCCGAAATTTAGATAACGGAGTAAGCAAATCTTTGATCGGAAATCTAATTTGGGTATTTTAAATTAATTTAGCCATGGAAATCTATCAAGAAAATAAAAGGAAGTGGGATTCTTTTCTGTACCCAGAGAAATGAGGGATCGAATTCGGCAGCGCTAAAAAAAAGAAAATTGAGATGATTTCAGAGCTACCATCTTTAGGGGGACCTGTTGGTTCTGAAACTAGCTACTTGGTATAAATCCCAATTTCTCTAGAAAATGTTTGTGATTCAGTTTTTATGAACCTAATCATGAATCAATTGACTGCATTTATCCTGACCAAGCCAGTATTTCAATTTTTCGATCACATGACAAACCACAATGCATAAGACTAGCTGGATGTCCATACAAGTATTTAACTGGCAAACATTATACTACATTACCCAATACCATGCATAAGTGTTTTAGTCGTGTGGAGACATAGTAAAAAAAACGAGGTAAGAAGCAGGAGAGATGTGAAGACCATACCATTACCAATCTTCTCCAATTTTGAGCAAGCAGTAGCAAATGCTTTTGATATATGATGCATAGTCCTGCTCTGAAATGTTACACGAATAAACAAAGGAGGTCACAAGCAAGCAATCTAAGACTCTGCAATTAGACTGGCAAAATGATAAAACTCAGCAATTGAGTCATATTGTCATTGTTGCCTGTCAGTGGACTACAAAAACTCATTGCAAAATTTCTGGAAAAATAAACTAAGAGAGTCGGGAGCCTTACTATGCGGGAGGCAAAAACGCTGCCAAGCTGGGGCGCCTGGTAGATGGAGCCGTCGAGGATGTAGTAGGCGAGCAGGTGCTCAACCTTCTCGGAGTTGGACCTCCTCTGCTTGCGCATCACGAACAGATGCGGCTCCATCACCTCGCTCAGCACGTACTCCATCCCGGTCATCTTCCTGCGAAGACCACGCAGAAAAGAGGACCGCTAGTAACCCTACCATCCTGTGAACTGGGGAGCGAGAGAGCTGATGAGGAATTGGGAGCGGGGCTAGGGTTTTACATGAGCTGGGACATGTCGAGGGGGTGGATTTGGCGCGAGCGGAGGGACTCGTTGTTGCAGGTGATGTCGTAGAAGGGGGAGAGGGCGAAGTAGTCGAAGACGAGGTTGCGGTCCAGCGGGTAGGTGTTGAGCCACAGCTGGTCGCGGAAGCAGATCCCCGTCATGTCGGTGCCCGGTGGGGGCGGGAGCGCGGCCGCGCCGTCGGCCGGGGGCGGTTGGGGGAACGGCGTCGCCGCCATCGCCGACCAGGATGCGCTGCTGTCGTCCGAGGAAGTAATTCACCAGATCGAACGAGTGGTGGACGGCGGCGGCGAGTGAACAAGGCCGCGGTGGCGGCGATGGGAGGAGGAGGACACACTGTAGAGCAGCACGTTTGGGGGAATTCGATCTTTTGTCCCACCTTTGTTGTTGGGAGCTATGATTTGATTTGCCCCTACTTTCAGTGCATTTTGGTGATTTGTCACAAGTTTCTTTGTTTTTTGATATTTCGTTTTTTCACTAACTTACGAACATTATGTTTTTAACTTGGCAGCTGAATGTGTTGTGTGATGTTGGATCTTTCACCACGCATCGCGGTCCAACTCGCCACCCATTGTCTTCCCGGCTCATTCAACCCCATCTCCTTGTGTACTTACGACAACCCTTATTGTGAAGTAGCGTGCCATGTCGTTTGTCTTCCCGTCTTTCCCAATCTCTGGTGCTACCCTCCACAACCACATGAGTATGTCAGCGGACTTGACTCCACCCAGGAGTCCTAGGATACATGTCGACTGTTGAGGTGAGGGCTCAATTGGGCAGGCTTTTCACTTCAGTTGACGGCTTTGAACGGAGTGAGGCTCCCAACACCCACACAATCAGTGGCGGACGCAGGAAAAAATTGGAGGGTGGACACACTCTAAATTTTTTTTTGGCAAATGATAATATAAGCAACAAATTGCTTCATGACATAGTAGATCAATACATATCTCTCAAATTTGCGTGATCCCAATGCAAAATAGTTCAAACACACAAATAAAGTCTTAATTATAAAATATAGCATAATAGAAAATTACACCACGACAATTTTTTTGTAACTCTCCGGTCCCGCATTCCCATGAAAGATTCAAGTATGGCATCTTCACTTACTTCAAAGAACACCTCTTGCTCATCCTCAGTGTGTACATCATCCATCACCATCTTCTTCGCTTCATTTTTTAGAAAAAGAGACGCAATATTGCTATTCCTCTTCATGATGAATTCTACAATTAGAAGAAAATTGAATAAACAATATATAAAATCAATTCATAATTGGTTGCTAGTTGGAGACAAGAAATTTACACAATACATTGCAAACTGTGGCTTGTTCCATTCATTTCGGTTCGGAAAATAGTAATACAGTAGCAAAAATACAAAATCCACCACAAATAATGCATCAACAAAAAACAGAGGCCAGCAATGTCTTATACCTTCCGAGAAAGACCTGCAGAAGCTCGGACGGTCGACAGCGCCGGTGGGCGGTGGCCAGTGGCAGCAGCGGCGGGCCGGCGGCTGGCCCTAGTCGAGCGGGCGGCAGCGGCAAGAGATCCTAGAGCGCGAGAGCGGCAGCGGCGGGGTATCCCAGAGCGGGGCGTCGGCCGGCGGCGGGGTAGCCAACAGTGGGGGCGGCGGCCGTCACCGGCGGCGGGGGAGTCGGGAGCCAGCTAGGTCGTCGTCATGCTCCTCGCGAACCAGAGAGCAGGAGCGTGTGTTGCCTGTTCGCTGTTCGTGTCGTACTCTCGTCCGATCTAGATCGATGGAAAAAAAACAAGGAGCAAAATAGATCTGCTTCATATATGGGGGGGTCGAATTTTTTTCCAAATTTCTGGGTGGGCCGTGGCCCACCCTGCCCACCCTCTGCGCCCACCAATGCCCACAATGTCGCCCCGTGATCCAGTAAGCTACTTCTTGATCTTCTGTTGAACTTCATTTCCTTTTGAATTGCTAGTGTACTTATAGGTCAGGGTGAGGTTCGGCTCCCAAGCCCCGCTCCCTAGTGAAAGAGCATGGTACCCCATGTGTGTTTATGGACTAATGGTTGTATTAGAGTTATACTTGTAGACTTTGTCTATAGGCAGTCATTGTAGATCATATTTTTTTTCAAAGGTTGAAAGAAGAAGATTATGTGATTATCAAGATGTTCAAGGTGTGATCCGAAGAATGGTCATGACATTGTTAAGCATATTACAAGTATGTCTTGATAAGAGCATTGTGTGAAGGCTTAAAACTTGCCAGCCATTTAGAGATAATGGCCACTGACGATATTCCTAAGATAGGCTTTCCCATGATGGAGTATGGGGAGCAATTTGCAAGTATTTACCGAGCGGAGCGCAATCAAAAAATGCGGTCCAACTTGAGGAGATCAAGATCGTCATCATCTATCTCAAGTGGATTTAGCAAGGTAAAGGTACGATCTTGATATGTTTTCTATTCTATCGATCTCATGATGTTAGTTGGGAGACCGGGATATAAGATAGATAATCGTGCTATTAAGAGAGGGGCCATCAAGTGAGTAGCTTGATTGTATCGTTCATAGAGAGCTCAAACCTTTACATCCTTGGCATCATCTTTCTTAACTCTTATTTAGTCTTTATCTATGTTAGGTTTTGTTGCTTCTTGTGATCTTCATGACAAGCCCAAATTCACCGAAAACGGATTTCGGTATTGAAGATTTTATCGGTTAGTCTTTCAGAAAGGTTCCACGCCTCCCCATGTATGGTATTTTCTCTATTGCTGATTCTCACTTTTTGTATGATAGCTCTTGATTTTATCTTTCTAACAAAAATGGTTTCATCTTAATCAGAGTTGAATTGCAAAACTTATTGCAGTTTTGGTTTTAGCTATTTTATGTAGGTGTAGTATAATCCTGATGATAAAGAGGGATTTTTCTTAAATATTTGTTTGACATGTCTGTTTTCTTTGGTTAAGAGGATATGTTCATTTATGTTGTCTTCATGTGCTTCAATGTGGAATTAATTGCGTCGATATTTCTGTAACCTACGAGGGTACAAGTTGAATCGGGATACAATAAAACTACTCAATTATAATTTCTGTACCCATAGGGGGAGGGTAACTATGGCACGTCTTGTGCCAACAATTACCGCGACTATTAAATGTCTCCATTTAAATTTTTAAGAGTTTACAAATACTTTATTTTCCCAAGTATAGATTTTGTGGTACCACTGTCCACAAGGCGCCTTTCCTCTTCCATTTGGATCGACTCGCCCTAAGAAATCTTTCCTTCCTCTACACTTATTTCTCCTTCTTGAGTTGTCTCTCTCGAGAGTGGCAGTGCTGATAACGCGTTAAAACTCGAAATAGCTTAGAAAAAACTTGTGTTCTCATTGACCTGGGCAAAACCCTAGTAATACAAGGTTTGGGACACATCGAAGAGGCGTGCCCATACGGTCGACGCTCATTCATATGGTGCTTTGGACATAATAAAAATGTGCTAAACTAAAGGTCGATGGTTGAGTTCATGCCGGCTCTATAGGGACGTCGTTTTGTTTCTCAACACAAACTAAATTCTTTATGGTCTGGCTGGTGAAGGGGACACGTGTCAGCTCACTAGCATTCACACTTCACTATGCGTAACGAAGAACGTACATCATCCGGTATATGGGCGGTACATGGGCAGTCACTTTTGTTCTTAAAATTCAGAATTTCTCTCAGCAGCTTTATTTTGTTTCGGCTGCTTATTCCTCATCCCAGGAAACTTAAAGATGATCAAATACGATATATGTATATTTGTACACCCGGAAAAAAAATCATACTATATGGTACATGATGGACACACTACAGTTACATCCAGACGCATTGTAAACGCAATTAAGCATTATTTCACCACAGATAACATTACAAACAAGAATGCAGAGGCAGGTATACGTAGAATCGAGCTTAGGCAGTAACCACGTTTATCTCTCTGCATCTTCAGGAACGGGAGGGGAGTAGAACATTTTCGGATACCTTCTTTCATGCCAGTGCCATGGAACAAATAGATGGTAGACTTGGTAGTAGCCTGTAATCAACGGTCGCGGCAGCCGTAGATGTGGTGGCAGCCGCTGCCGGTGTACGGCTGGCCGCGGGCGGGGCAGGAGCCGTGGCACGCCGCCTTGTTCGGCCGCAGCCCTCCGTAGCCGACGTACTGTGGGCTGTAGAGCACCCTCCTCTTCGGGTACGCCGCCTCCTCCTCGTCACGCTCCGCGAAGACATTCTCAACGCTGTCTCGCAGCGCGGCGTGCACCGGCATCGCGTGGGTGCCGGCGGCGACGACGACGCCGGGGCTCACGATCAGTGCTGCGGCGACGGAGACGACGAGGAGTAATCGCGTTTGCAGCTTCATCGTGTGTTTGTTTCGAGTGGTGTGTGTGCTGTGGCCTGTGTGATTTTGTAGTATCTAAAAAAAAAAAAATTCGATCTGCTATCACGTCTATTCCAGAGGGAGGAGATGGTTCTCAATACAGGTGGTTGAGGGGAGGCCCAACTCTGCATCGATGCCAGCCCTGCTGTGATCTATCAATGCTTATTAAAAGGGTCGCTCGCGAAGAAGAATGATTATTGGAAGGTGGCATGAAGGGCCATCGATTCTCAAGAGGCAAAAGATGGCGTGGTCGGTGTTTTTTTCTTTGAGCAATGTCGGTGTGTTTGACTAGTGTTAATTTTCTTTGATTTTATCAGTGGCATTTGAATTTAAGGAATTTGATGGGTTTGCTCCCCTGATACGGCTTCGAATCTTCCCAGGGCTGACTTCTATGCCCTGCACGAAAATACGCTGCATGTCGTCGTGTACGGCCCTGCCTCGGCCCAACTCACTAGGAGTCGGACTCGGAGTCGGACAATACATGGCTGCTCATCGATTGAATAGCTGACCGAATAGGATGTCTACTCCGACTACACCTAGCTATACCTCTCTTCTCCGCCATAAAAGTGCATGAATCCACCAACCTTGTTTCTCAAATAGCCAGGGAGATACCACGAACCAGGCAGATCAAGGAGCTAGCGTCTCATCAAGCACTGCTGTTCCTTGTTGCGCGAGCTCGCACAAGTCGACATGGCCTCGCGTGCACTCGTGGTACTAGCAGCAGCACTCGTCGCCGGCGTATTGCTGCTCCTCTTGCTGCCGGCCGTTACTCACGCAGCCAGTACCGCCGGTGGTCATACCAACTTCTCTGTGCGCCGCCAGTTAAGACAGAAGAGCGAGCACAATCAAAGGATCGATGTCAACGTTCATGGACACAAAGCAGCCGGCGGCCACGGCCGTAAACTGGGAGAGACGAGCAAGCCTTCGCAAAATATCGGTGAGGTCGACGTGATGAGCTACGGAGCTGTCGACGACAGCAAGCAAGATGACACGCCGGCGTTTCAGAAAGCATGGACCGCGGCTTGCTCCTCCTCTATGCCGGCCACCCTTCTCGCTCCAAACGAGAAGACGTATCTCATCAAGCACATCACCTTCTCGGGTAAATGTAACTCTAGAGTTACGTTCAAGCTCGAAAGAAAATTGGTAGCCCCCGCCAGATCTAGCTGGCGAGCAGAGGAACGGCCGAGGTGGATCGTGTTCGACAATGTTGACAGCCTAACCGTGACCGGTGCACTACGGGAAACGCGAGTCGTCGGCGTCCGCTCGTATGCCGTCGGCGTACACATACGCCGACGGCGGCCGTCGGCGTACGCCCTCATACGCCGACGGCGTATGAATGCAATTTTTAATATCAATCATGTTAACCCCTGATTTAGGATGTTACACTTTTTCATTGTTTAAATTTAGAAAATTCATTTGAATAAGTAACCATGATTGTAAAATAGTATATATTTTTAATAAATGAAAAAATGAAATTATTTTTACTTTTATTTCCTTTTTACATTTAATATGGAATAATTCATATCTTTAATTCCGTTAATCGAAATTTGAAAAAAAAATATCTATGTCAATTAGAAAAATGAGAGGAATTCAAATATGACATCCATATCATCCTTTGCATTGTAGACATGTAGTCCTTTTATGTGTACTAGTTGCTAGGAAAAATGATAAACTTGAGTTTTGACAAATATTTAAAAAAATGCTTCACAAAAAGGTCTATCATCTATAGACATGTATAACTTTCGTGTCAAATGACCAAGTTATGGCCATCCCCATGCCATAGTTTGTGATAATGTGTCCATATTTGAAACATATGGGTGACTTGGTATGACTTTTTAATTAAGCAAGTAACAAGCAAGTAACCATTGTTGCCAAAAACAAATTCCAAATTATTTTTATAAATATCATTTTCCATTTTTCAAGTTAAAAAATGACTTTTTAATTAAGCAAGTAACAAACATATGTTACAAAATGTCATGTGCGCGGTGAAAAAGATTTTATGGATGTCATATTTGGATTCATCTCATTTTTCTAATCGATTTAGACATTTAATTTGTTAAATTCTGATTTACGGATTTAAAGATATGAATTATTTCATATTAAATGGAAAATAGAAAAAAAATATACGCCGACGGCAATGCCGTCGGCGTATCAAATGTAAAAAATTGAAAAAGTATAGCCGTCGGCGTATCAAATGTAGAAAATTGAAAAAGTATACGCCAACGGCAAAAATCTACGCCGACGGCAATAGCTAAAAAAAGAAAAAAAGATCTCGGTTGGCCTGGTCGGGGTCTACGCCGACGGCCCCGACATTTGGCCGTCGGCGTATGTCCTGGCCGTCGGAGTTTTGTGGATTTCCCGTAGTGGTGGCGGGACCATAGACGGAAACGGCGAGATGTGGTGGAAAAACTCTTGCCAAGTCGACAAGAACCAGAAGTGCACATTTGCTCTGATCGCGTTGTTGTTTAGCAAGTGCAATCAGCTCAAGGTGGAAAGCTCAAGGTGGAAAATATTAAGACGTTAACCAGCCAGCAGATCCACGTATCAGTCCAAGATTGCAAAGGCGCAGTTCTAAAGCGCATCACAATAACTGCGCCTAGCTACAGCCCAGAGAATGACGGAATCCACATTATTCGCACCAAGTACATTCAAGTGATGGACTGCAATATCAAAACCGGAGACGATTGCATATCGATCAAGACAGGTACAGAGAACTTGCATGCTTCAAAAATAAGCTGTGCACCCGGTCATGGAATAAGTGTGGAAAGTTTAGGTGAACACAACTCAGAGGCCCGAGTTTCCAACGTAACAGTCTATAAGGCACACTTTTCTGGCGCATTTAATGGTGTACGCATTAAGACATGGCAAGGAGGGAAAGGATATGCGAAGGACATCATATTTGAGGATATAACAATGACGGGAGTCAAGAATCTTATAATCGTCGACTAGAACTACAGCACGATATCCGATCCTTCGAATCCTAAGACATGCGAGAAACAAACTTCAGCGGTGGAACTAAGCAACATCCAGTTCAAGCGGCACAAGTGCGACAAAAGAGGCTATCAAGCTTGACTGCAGCGACACAGTCCCATGTCATGACATATTGTTGGAAGACGTGAACCTTACTTTTAAGGGGCACAAGAGCGCCGCCACAACAAGTATATGCAAAAATGTGAATCTAAAAGAATTATGTCAATGTTTTCCCAAAGACCTGCTGAGGCACTTCCACTTGTATCTTTTTTCTATCTTTGTTGCACTTGTAAATTTCTATTCAAACAACCTCTTGCCTAGGCAGAGTTGAGATTTATGTACGGTAATTACTTATCAATCATGTACTTTGAATCATCCTGAATTTATGTGACACACATTTTCTTGGACAATGAAGAGTTGAGATTTCACTCACCAAGCGTAATCCATGTTATTTGCGTGCGGAGATCAAAACAGTTTCTCGTTTTGATTGACACCAGTAGAAAATAGGCCTTCCGTTCGGATCTTTAGTACCGGTCATGTTTGTAACCAGGACTAATGTGAGCATGCATTAGTCCCGATTCCAACGGCTAGGACGCTGCACGGTTTTAGTCCCGGGTCAAGCGGGACCTTTAATTAGTCCCGGTTGGTGATACCAACCAGGACTAAAGGGGCTGCGACATGGTGGGACCGTTGCGAGCCACTTTAGTCCCGGTCGGTATCTC
This sequence comes from Poa pratensis, assembly GCA_947311845.1. Classification (NCBI taxonomy): domain Eukaryota; kingdom Viridiplantae; phylum Streptophyta; class Magnoliopsida; order Poales; family Poaceae; genus Poa; species Poa pratensis. The sequence continues at coordinate 3,754,192 of CAMZMU010000105.1, forward strand.
CAACCGGGACTAAAGATAGACCTTTAGTCCCGGTTGGAGACACCAACCCGGACTAAAGCAATCGTGTTTTCATTTATTTCTATTTTTCATTTAATATGGAATAATTCATACCTTTAAATCCGTAAATCGAAATTTAACAAATAAAATATCTAAATCGATTAGAAAATGAGAGGAATCCAAATATGACAACAATATCATCTTTTGCATCACAAAAACTCATTTAACTAGGCGAAATTACTTTTGAAAAATCGACATAAACACATTTAACTAGGCGAAATTAGGTAGAAATCAAGAAAATTTCTAATACTTGGGGATTATTCATAAAATGTGGATTAATCTTTGTGAAACTAGATGGGTGCCATTTTGCACCAAATCTTTTTTGGAGGTTTTTTTTACTTTATTTGATTTTTTTTAAAGCGGTCAAAATGGCCACTATGACTCTCATCGAAAGAAGTCAAATTTTCTAAAACTATCGATATTTCTGTGATATAACCACTAGTTGTGTATCTTAAAATGATTTAAAAAAAAATTCAGACCAAACTATCAACCACTTATAGTTCAAATTTGGATTAATTTTGGAAAATCAGCATAAACTCATTTAACAAGGCGAAATTAGATAGAAATCAAGAAAATTCCTAATACTTTGGGATTATCCATCAAATGTGGATTACTCTTTGTGAGAATTAGATGGGTGCCATTTTGCACTATATATTGTAGTTGGTCAACAAAAAAAGTCATTTTTGCCACTTAGAAAAAGGAAAATGATATTTATAAAAATAATTTGAAAAATCCCTTCGGAACCATTGTTTCCTATACCAAGATACATCTATTTGTCGAATATGAGAACTTTATCACAAACTATGCCGTGGGAATGGTTATAACTTGGTCATTTGGCTTGAAACTTATAGATGACATTTTTGTGAAGATTGTTTTTGAATAATTTGTCAAAAATCAAGTTTATCATTTTCCATAGGAACTAGTACACATAAAAGAACTCCATGCCAGACGATATCTTTTTTTTGAGCTTTTTTCACTTTATTTGATTTCTTTCAAAAAAGGTCAAAATGGCCACCATGACTATTCATCGAAAGAGGTCAAATTCTCTAAAAATATCGATATTTCTGTGATATAACCACTAGTTGTGTATCTTAAAATGATTTTAAAAAATCAGACCAAACTATCAAACACTTATAGTTCAGATTTGGACTAATTTCGGAAACTCAGCATAAACTCATTTAACTAGGCAAAATTAGATAGAAATCAAGAAAATTCCTAATACTTCGGGATTATCCATCAAATGTGGACTACTCTTTGTGAGAATTAGATGGGTGCCATTTTTCACCATATTTTTTGTAGTTGGTTCACAAAAAAAAAAGTTATTTTTGCCACTTAGAAAAAGGAAAATGATATTTATAAAAATAATTTGAAAAATCCCTTCGGAACCATTGTTTCCTATACCAAGATACACCTATTTGTCGAATATGAGAACTTTATCACAAACTATACCGTGGGAATGGTTATAACTTGGTCATTTGGCGTGAAACTTATAGATGTTTATACATGATCTTTATCTAAAAACATAATAGACCTTTTTGTGAAGATTGTTTTTTAACAAATTGTCAAAAATCAAGTTTATTATTTTTCATAGCAACTAGTACACATAAAAGGACTCCATGCCAGAGGATATCTTTTTTTGAGGTTTTTTTTCACTTTATTTGATTTCTTTCAAAAAAGGTCAAAATGGCCACAATGACTATTCATCGAAAGAGGTCAAATTATTTAAAACTATCAATATTTCTGTGATATAACCACTAGTTGTGTATCTTAAAATGTTTTTTTTAATCAGACCAAACTATCAAACACTTATAGTTCAAATTTGGAATACTTTCGGAAAATCAGCATAAGCTCATTTAACTAGGCGAAATTAGATAGAAATAAAGAAAATTCCTAATACTTGCGGATTATCCATAAAATGTGGACTACTCTTTATGAGAATTAGATGGGTGTCATTTTGCACCATATTTTTGTACTTGGTTCACAAAAAATTCATTTTTACCACTTAGAAAAAGGAAAATGATATTTATAAAAATAATTTGAAAAATTTCTTCAAAACCATTGTTTTGTATACCAACATACACCTATTTATCGAATATGAGAACTTTATCACAAACTATGCCGTGGGAATGGTTATAACTTGGTCATTTGGCTTGAAACTTATATATGTTTATACATGATAGCAAGTTTATCGATATTTCTGTGACGCAAAAGATGATATGGGTGGCATATTTGAATTCCTCTCATTTTCTAATCGATTTAGACATTTTATTTGTCAAATTTTGATTTACGGATTTAAAGATATGAATTATTTCATATTAAATATTATTACATAATCACTGTTATTTATTCAAAAAATATTATTCCGTAATCATTGTTATTTATTCAAAAAATATTATTACATAATCATTGTTATTTATTCAAATAAATTTTGAAAATTTAAATAATAAAAAAGTTTAACATCATGACCCATGGGTTAATATGATTGATAGGATACTAATATCAGTAAGTTCTAACTTCTCATTTGGAATCTAATTTGAAAGGAACTCAAAAGTAAGCGTTCTTGGGCTGGAGCAATTTGAGGATGGGTGACCGAATGGGAGGTTTGACCAGGGTAAGTATTTTGACATGAGATTAAATGTATAATTAGAGATTAAGTGTGTGGCTAAGTAGAAATTTTTGAAATAGAATTAAGGAATTAAAAATAGAATTAAGAATATAATTAAAAAAATCCCGGTTTTTTGAGCTTTAGTACTGGTTGGTAACACCAACTGAGACTAAAGGTCCTTCCTTTAGTAACACCAACCGGTATTAAAAGTCTCCAGCCCCAGCGCACTGCTTCGCCCACGTGGCGGGCATTTAGTCTCGGTTCGTAACTAACCGAGACTAAAGAACGGAACTTTTAGTCCCGATTGGGTAGTCCCGGTTGGAACCTTTCCAACCGGGACTAAAGGCCTGTTTTCTACTAGTGTGATAACTAGAATATGTTTGCCCGTGACAACATACATACATACGGGCATACATGGTTGTTTCTTCAACCTCAGTACCAAATGTTTGGGCGAGGTCTGACAACGGATCCTCGTCCCTCTTTGAATTTATCACTAGGTCGTCGATGTAAACCTCTGTGTTCTTGCCAATCTGGGTGTAGAAAGCTTCCTCCGTGGTCTTCAGGACGGTTTTATGTCTGAGGGCAGTAGTTACTAAACCTTGCCCGGAAATAGTGGAATACTCCCGAAACTCCCAAAAAGTGCTTTTGGAGCACGGGCTCCATACAGTCCCTTTTTTGAAAAACAAATTGGTAATTTAAATTTTCAAAAAAAATTATGAAACAAATCCTAGATGTTGTCAATGTCGTATTCTACCGTCCTACAAATTTTCAACCAAAAATAGTTTGTATCTTGGCCTACACAAAATGATAAATTCTGACATATCTGAATTTTTTGAATTTTGCGCGGTTCATATTTAAAAAAAAAAATTACACAGCCCAAAATACAGGATATTTTGCATTAAATGTTTGTGCACTAGTAAAAATAATCATTTTCTACGTCTAGGTTATTTTCACCATTTAGAAATGTTCTATTTGAGTTTTCAAAAGAAAAGGAGACCGTCCTCCAAATCACCGCACTCCAAATCTATGGGCTACTATGTACTGCTGACCAGCCGTATCCCTATCACCTCGTCGATCAGACTGCTATACCTCACTCCTGACGGGTGCCTCTAATGGCATGTGAGCTTTGAGTGCCGTCAGTAGGTAATGCTTAATAGTAGTGCATGTGTGGCACTTAATTCGTCAATTTTGATCTGAAAAGTCAGAATTTTCTCTTAGCACATTTTGTCTTATTTCAGCTGTTTATTCTCGGAAACTAATGACATACCCTGAAAAAAATCACACATAACCTTTTTAGGGTTAATTGGATCTATGCCATTCCAATTTTCACAGCTCGGAAAAATGCCATTACAAAAACACAAGTTGAAAACATGCCACTCCAACTTCCTCATACCTTTACCTATGCCATTTTGCTCCACTTTAGACAGTAACGGTTCAACAATATATGTACTTCAGTGTGTATATTAGTATTTACCACACTATCCCTCTAATCAACCATCGGCATCATTTTTGGGTTTTTGGAGCACCAAAAATTTCAAAGACGAAATCAAATTCATCCCAAATATTGAACTTCTTAGAAAAATCTAAGAAAATTTACAGACAAGCAAACACTGTAAAAAGGTTGAACACTATCCGGAAATTCAATTTGGCTCCTGAGATCATATGCTCCTTGTTTAAGAAATAAAATTGAAAAATAGTAAAACATTTTCTGAACAAAAGTGACGAACATATACATGTTTTCTAAATATGTGACAAGTTTCGTGATGAAATGACATGTGTGATGCCCTGTGCAAAAATAACAAAATCAGTGCTCTAGAACATATTTTTTGAAATCCCATTTTGTCTAGTGATTTATCTTTTTACACAGAACAGACAAGATGTCTTTTTACCATGAAACTTGATACTTGATACTTATGTAGAACATTTGTACATGTTCGTCTCCAATTTTGTCTAATTTTTTTGAAAATGTTTTACTATTTTTTTTCATTTTGTTTATAATATCAGGAACATACGAGCTTGGGAGTCAAAAACGCCTTTCCCGTGGGGAGAAGGGTTGGGGACGTGAGGTCAGGTACTCGGAGATTGCCAAAATCATGGACAAACACTTGGGGTCGATCTCATCCACCCACATCAGCATAGAGTTATGGTGCAGCAACAAGTCGAGCACGCCTCCAGCCGCGTCAGCACACACCTTATGGCCTCCTAGCAGCATCCGACGAGCGGTGACGCCCTCCTGTGGACGTGGCGAGCGCTTCTCCCCAGCCGCGTCGGCTCACACCTCAAGCCGCGACAGCCATCCCAGCAGTATCCGACGACCGGTGATACCATCCTCCCCGAGCACCATAGATGCAACACACTGCTCGCCTCCCATATGGCGCCGCCGCTCTAAGGGTGTGTTTGGTAGGATGTATCACCTTGGCAGAGCTATCTCACCCCATACATGCTGAGTCTAGCCATGCTAAACACATACCATTGTGCTGTGTTTGGTGGCACATATGAGATGATACAAGCTCAGTTAAAATCTTGTTTGATGTCCTGCATGACTTGAGACATGCTAAGCAATTGGTTACCTCATTTTTGGGATGGTGAGGATACCACCGTAATTGGGAAATATGAAGAGTGATGAAAATCTGCGTACAACAAATAGCTTTCACCATTTGCACAAGAAGAATAAAATCACATGTATTCTTGTAAGAAACAATCATAAATCAATCTGAAAATATACTAGAAAAACAGCATATATTCATCAACAATGCCATTCACCATTTACATATATATACATCAATTCATCTCTCTACACACATCCATGCACACCATATACAAGAAAATAGAAAAATCCAGAGAGAAAATAGAAGAACTTAGAGAGGGGAAAGGAGCAGAGTACTTTTTTTTAGATAAAGAGTATATATTAATATCACAGAGATACCAATTACACCCAGCCTCTGTAACAACGCATTGCTCTAGCGGCATTACGGATGCACACAGCCAAAAATAGAAAGAAGAATTACAAAAAACAAAAGTCCCGCTACAGCGATCTATTCCTTGAAACAGCAGCACTAACACCACCAAGACAACACCAGAAGTCCAGCTTCTTCATAAGCGACGCCTCCATGAAGGAAACAATGCACAAGCACCGTCGTCACCCGATCATAAATCATAGATTTCACCCTGAAGAAAGTTCTCGCACTCAAAACAACGTCTTCAACAAAGCCATTGCCAGGCACAACCAATTAAGATCAGATCTTGGATATTCACCCTGAGGCATAAGACTTTGGACTTCTCATGTGCAGTCGCCCCCACTTACAAATCGCTGCTCCAAGTCACGAATCACCCAGCCAATTCCTCATCGCCACGAAGACACAAACCACCATTGCTAGTTCTCACATCCCGCCTTCCATGACATTCTCCGCCAGCACCATGGAACGAGAAAGCGTGCTCCATAGTATTAATAGCCAGCAGAGCTTCAAAGCGCTCCCTCTGAAACCAAACGGTAAGATAAAAACATGGGTGCGCACGACCGAATACCACCCAATACAGCAATCTCCAGTCATGAGTCGCCCAGTGCAGAGTACTTGGGTTCGTGAGTGTACTGGCAGTCAGGGTGGGGAGGGCATGAAGTTTAGGCTAAACTGGGTACGGGCCTACTCTGGGGAGAGCGTGAGAAGTAAAAATAATAATTCGTATAAAGGTATGTACATCCGTACATTAACTGTATATGCCGGAGTATTTGAAAGGATATGTAAAGGTACGAGGAAGTTGGAGTGAGATTTTCCCAACTTGTGTTTCTGTAATGGCATTTTACCAAGAGGTGAAAATAGAAGCGGCATAGCTTTTTTTTTTCTAAGGGAGCAACGCCCCGGTCGAAACGATGCACAAAGCCAAAATTCATATTATCATATACTATGAACTGTTTGTATGCTTGAATTCCATCCAAACACGTTGTAATCACAAGGACGAAGCATTACTGCACCACACATCACATTACATCCAAGAAGGCAAAGACAGGTAGTATAACTGATCGAGCTTACACGGTAATCACGTTCATCTCCCCGCATCTTCTGGCACGAGAGGCCGGAAATACCTTGTAATCAACGGCCTCGGCAGCCGTAGATGGCCTGGCAGCCGCTTCCGCTGTACGGCTGCCCGCGGCCGGGGCAGGAGCCGTAGCACGCCGCCTTGTTCGCCTGCAGCCCTCCGTAGCCCACGTACTGTGGGCTGTAGAGCACCCTCCTCTTCGGGTACGCCGCCTCCTCCTCCTCAAGCTCCGCCAAGCCCACGTCGTCCTCGACGCTGCCTCGCAGCGCAGAGTCTGCCGACATCGCGTGGGTGCCGGCGACGACGCCGCGGCTCACGATCAGCGCCGCGGCGATGGTGGCCAAGAGGAGCAGTCGCGCTTGCAGCTTCATCGTGTGATTTGTTTCAAGTGGTGTGAGCATCTGGCCTGTGGGATGTAGTATAGTGTAACGGCATTGGTTGGTTCAGCTGCCGGGTCTATTCCAGAGGGAGGAGATGGGTCCGAATGGAGGTGGTTGAGGGGCGGCCTAACAGGAACAACACGCCCAACTCTGCATGCATGTGATGCTAGACGACGACGGCATCGTCCCGTCTGGCCGGGCATGTCCGCTGTGATCTATCAATGCTTACTAAAACGTCGCTCCCAAACGTCGCTCCCAAAGAAAAGGAATATTGGAAGGTGGTGTGAAGGGTCATCGATTCTCCAGAAGGCAGAAGATGGCGTGGTATAGCAGATTAAGGTTTCAAAGGAATTGCATAGAAAATTTGTAGGAATCAAATCTTTTGAAAATTTTCCCATGTTGTTCATTTGATTCATAGGATTGAACCCTATAGGAATTTTTCCTAGGATATCCTTTGCACTAGGTTTCATAGGAATTCTAATATCCACTCAAAGCTATTTTTTAGAATCATTTACTTTACCTGTGATAGAATAAACAAACTTTTGTGCATATCAAATCCTGTAGGATTGAGTAAGACATGCCATTCCAATCTTGCGTTTTTCCTATTCCCGCGTTCTAAAAATCCTGCAAATCAAAAGAGCCCTAAGAAGAATTGTCGAACTTATACGCGGCTTCATTTATGAATTTTCTCTTAGCATCTTCTTTTGTTTCAGCTCTTTACTCAGGAACTAATAAGATTGATCATATTGATCACTCTCGCATACTACATACCGGAGAAAAAAAGACATATATGAGCTGTTATACGCATGAATTCCATTCCATCCAAAGTTCCAAACACGTTGCAATCACAAGGACGTACGAAGCATTATTGCACCACACATCACATTACACGGTCATAACAATAACCACGTTTATATATCTTGTGCCACGTACGGGAGGAAAACATTTTCGTCTGATAATCAACGGCCGCGGCAGCCGTATTTGGGCTGGCAGCCGCCTCCGGTGTAGGCCCCCCCGCGGCCGGGGCAGGAGCCGGGGCACGCCGGCCTGTTCCCCTGCAGACTATTGTAGCTCACCGACCCGGCGAGCACCCTCCTCTGCGGGTACGCCGCCTCCTCCTCGAGCTCCGCGAAGACCCCCACGTCGTCCTCGACGCTCCCTCGCAGCGCGGCGTGCGCCGGCATCGTCGTGTGGGTGCCGGCGCCGGCGACGACGGCGCAGCGGCTCACGATCAGCGCCGCGATGATGGAGGCCAAGAGGAGCAGTCGCGCTTGCAGCTTCATCGTGTGTCTTGTTGCTTTCAAGTGGTGTGTGGCTGTCGGGCGTGGTGTCTGTCAGCTAGTGCTTGTGGTACAAGGGTTCGATCATGGCAATGATGAGTTATAACAGGCAGCATTGATTCGTTCCGCTGCCGGGTCTATTCCAGAGGGAGGAGATGGGTCCGAATGGCGGTGGTTGAGGGACGTTCCAACAGCGACTGCACGCCTAACTCTGCATGTGATGCTAGACGATGACGAGGACGACGGCAACATTTGGTGAAGCATGCCCGTCCGGTGTGATCAAGCAATGATTATCCAAAGGTCGCTCACAAAGAAAATATGCTATCTCGTCCAATTTTCAAACTTGATTTCTCTGAACCACCTAAGTAGGAAATGAATACATGTGAAAAATGAGAAACCACATACTACTATATATGAAAGCTGAGCGATTATGCGCTCTCTCCGCGCTCCAGTTACTGTAGTTAGCTACAGTAGCTACAGTGTTGAACAGTACCCGGTGGCATTTTTGCAAAATTCACTTTCCAAAAATTACGAACCAGTCCTTACGTATATAAAACCAACCCGTAGCCACAAAAACCCTAATCCCCATTTCCATTTTCCCCCGATTCAGCCGCTCGCGAGAGAGGCGGCGCCAAATGCGAACGCACTGCCCTGCAGCTTCTCCAGTGGCCGGAGCTCGCCCGTACCCGGCGACGTTGTGGCTCCGCTCGGCGGAGCAGCGTGCAGCGGAGTGAATCTCGCGCGCTGCTCTATCGAGCGTGGCCTGTGCGTCGCCTCCGTGCTGGCGTGGAGGAGGTCGTGCACGCCGGCGAGCCGGCGGTCATTTTCGGCCACGACGGCGACGACCGGCGCAGAAGCCGGTGTCGCGTGCGTCCGTTCCGCGCAGAGCGCGTCTTCCGCACGCCCTCTCCGATGTGAGAGGAACAGCGTCGCGGGGCCGCCACCCTCCTGCAGCGGTGATGCTGCACGGACCCGAAGGTGGAGGCGACGGTCCGGCGTCGTACTCGGTAAGTTTTCGATCTCATTTTATGCCAATTTGGGATTTTTTTCGATTGGGGAATTTTTCTAGGGTTAGGGTTTCCTGCGGGCACAAGTGGATTTCCTTTTTCTTTGCCAATTTCTACTCCCCTCCTTCTAATTGCTTGAACATGAACTAACAGGAGATCAAGAAATAATTAACCGAACAATATTTACTCAAAACCAAACTTAATTAGTTTATTAAACTTGATCAACATAATTAACAGTTCGTGTTTAGGAGCACTTGGACTAACCCGAGACTTAAACATGAACTTAATAGCCTAAAACATGTACTTTATTAACCAAAACATGATCGACAGATCTGACCGCGGCATGCCGCCGCGCCGAAATTCACACTGATGTTCTTTGGCCGAAAGTAGTAGCAGCAGCAGCAGCACCCACCTCAGGTATAGGCGTATAACTGACCGTCTTATAACTTTAACAGATTTACAATTGTATTTATGGTAGGCAATGTAATTTCTTATCGATTAAATTCAGAGCCATGACTAAAGCTTGGGTGAACAGGGTTGGATATGGAGGCTTAATCAAACAGGGTTAGGCAGGAAATACGTGTTCTGCAGGTTAGGTAATTGTCATTGTCCTCATCCATGTAGGTTCAGTTCAATTTGTTTTATTTTCTTTGATGTATGAATAATTGTGGCAAATTCATTATATCTAATATTCATACAATAATGTTATGCAAGGATATAATAGCTACTCTAGGTCAGATAAGTTTTACCATTAGTTGTATTCGACATGGCTAGCTAATTATGGATAAAAGTAAAGTTCATTACTCTAGCTGGATTATATCAAATGAGTTGCACTTCATGCATTTCATTTTTGCAGGGAGGAGCGGCAAATCAGTGGGACTACAAGCAATCAACGTGACGCACTATAATCTTCCTTGACATGCCAATCAAAGTTTACAGTAACCTTTATTTATTCTCTAACAACATGAGAAATATAACATATGCCGATAAATAAAATTATGGAATGAAACATGTAGGTACATGCTCCTTTTGAAAGAATGTGAAGGACATAATATATACCAAACATCGATACTTTCTCGCTACAGGCCTGAAAATTATAGTGTGTAAACCTCTTTGCTAATTTGCGTTCTGTTGGTATACATCTGTACTGCCAAATTTTCCCCATCTAAGTTTTGTTAACACAATAATTATAACTTTCTAACTTCATATTCTTTTGGGCATGACACACAGTGCTTTGCTTAAAAGACAATTGTCACCTGTTAATCTAAACCTAATAATCTCAGCCTATGAAGCTTTTCAGGTGACGTCGAGCATATAATTTTAGTAGTAAGTAAAGCCTATGTTTATGAAATTTTTACCTTTGCTATCTTCTTCAGCTATATAAAACTTTTATAACGGAGTTTTATAGAATTTAAACCTTGCGGTTTTTACCATATTTGCCACAGTAGAACATATACATATATTCATAATGCTACCAGTGTGTTCCTATTTATTTTCTATTGAAAGCCAAAATTTTACATGCTTAGACTAATTTCCTTATCATATATAAATAAATAAGCAAGTTTCCATTAGCTAATTTAACTTCCAGTGTTCTATTACGGAATACGTATTATTGCAAACTAAGTTTTCTGTTTGCACAAGTAAAACATGCTGTTTCTCGCTTTCCCCAACCAATTGATGCAACTTTGTCTGAAACATGTACTTTACCTGTGCTGTTTTTTTTTTCCTACTGGAGTTTTATGTCTTCATCAGTATTGGGTGCATATCTTCCTAATTGTGGACTTCGCAACACGTTTCTATCTAATTATTTATTTGCTATGATCGTATCTTCTTGCAGCACTTTGAACAAGATATTGTTGATGAGGTTCAAAAGGTAGAGATACTACGATGGATGAGTAAGTAGCACAAAAGTTTGTTCCTATTGCATTATATTTGTTGGAAAGATATTTAGTTGTCGAGGAGTTGTTTTTGCTCTTATGATATGTTATGCACAAGACATGGCATGCAACCTCAGCCTGCATACTAGACATCCATGGTTTGGAAAAAATATTCTTTTAGTATCAAGAAACATCAACTTTTATTATCTGTTTAAGTAAACGGGCCGCGCGACCGGTAGTTTCATTCCTGCAGGAAATGCTTATTTAGGATGAAATACATGATGGCATACGAAAGTGCCGTAAATGTTCATGCTCAGATTCTACACATGTCGATCTGGCCACTATGTTTAGATCAACAAGTTGTTCTTACTTTTGAATGTTTTACATAAATTACATGCAACAATCTTATGGCACCACCCAGTCAATTCCATGTTTCTATAACAGCTGTCCTGCTAGCTAATGTAGACATATGTAATAATGTATATATATATGTACTATGTGCATTTGCGATTCAGCTAATGAAAATACTAAATGCACTATGCAAATTAGAACGACTACTCCTGCTTACAAAATATATTATGTAACTAAAACGATAAAACAAACCGCACACAAAAAAATTCCACCAAGGGCGCGGCGTGACGCCTGACGCCGCGCATAATTCAACTAGTAAGCAACTAAGCGTCATCGATTCTCACGAGTGTTTGGATTTTTTTTACCAGTGTTAAGTTCTTTTGATTTTATGTGTGGCATTGCCAAGCTAAGGATGACCTCCAACGGGTCGACGTAAACGGACACGAATTTTGTCCGCGTTTTGTCCGTTTAGTTCGCCAAACGGATAGGCGTCCGACCCATGTCCACCCTTCCCAAGCCAGTGCACCCAACGGGCCGACGCATCGAGTCCGCGCTGTCAGGGTTTTGATCATCTTTTGACTCGGCCGCTCCATATAACATAAATTTAAGGAAATATTTCAAATAGTTATTACAATCCAAATACCAGATAGTTCAGGAAATAATGCAAACTGTTCCACAAATAGTTTTACAAACCAAATAAATTGTAGCAAAAGGAACTACTGGTTCCGTAGTGCTGCCACACATGTTCCACCAAATCATTTTGGAGCTGAATATGAGTCTCCTTTTTCACGAATATCACGGTGGAAGTCAAACAACTGAGTAAAAGATGACCCTCCCTTGGGCTCAACCAACTCACCCTGAAACTGCCATGCTTGATCATATATAATGTCATCACGCTCATCCTCCACGATCATGTTATGCATGATCACACAAGCTGCCATCACCTCCCACATGGTCTCCTTGCTTCATGTTCTACCAGGGTGCCAAACAATAGCCCATCGTGATTGGAGGGCGCCGAAAGCACGCATCACATCCTTTCTAGCACTCTCTTGTTTTTTGGCAAACATTTTCTTCTTCTCATCATTTAGATTGGAGATTGTCTTCATAAATGTAGTCCATGTAGGGTAGATGCTGATACATCTCAAACGTATCTATAATTTCTGATGTTCCATGTTGATATTATACCAATTGTTACATGTTTTACATACACTTCATAGCATTTTTATGCATTTTCTGGGACTAACCTATTAACAAGATGCCACAGTGTCAGTTCCTGTTTTCTGCTGTTTTTGTATTTCAGAAAATCTGTTCTGAAAATATTCTCGGAATTGGACGAAACCTGGACAGGACCTCCTATTTTTCCAACACGTACACGAAGTCCGAAGGAGAGACGGAGGCGACCGAGGAGGGCGCCACACCCTAGGGCGGCGCCCCCCCTCCAACCACATCGTGGTGGGGTGTGGGCCCCCGGGTCGCTCCAGCCGCCGCCCTTTCGTCTATTTATTCATCTTCACGGGAAAACCCTAGACACCCGAGCCTCCATCCACGAAAAGTTACGTAGCCGCCGTCGTCGTCAACCCTAGCTCGGGAGGGTTCTGAAGCTCTTTCCGGCACCCTGCCGGAGAGGGGAATCATCACCGGAGGGCTCTACATCACCATGCCTGCCTCCGGAGTGATGTGTGAGTAGTTCATCTTTGGACTACGGGTCCATAGCAGTAGCTAGATGGTTGTCTCTTCACTTTATGCTATCATGTTTAGATCTTGTGAGCTGCCTATCATGATCAAGATCATCTTATTTTAATCCTACATGTTGTGTTTGCTGGGATCCGATGAATATTGAATACTATGTCAAGTTGATTATCAATCTATCTTATATGTTATTTATGATCTTGCATGCTTTCCGTTACTAGTAGATGATTTGGCCAAGTAGATGCTTGTAACTCCAAGAGTTAGTATTTATGCTAGATAGTGGGTTCATGCCTCCGGTAATCTGGGAGAGTGACAGCAACTTCTAAGATTGTGGATGTGTTGTTGCCACTAAGGATAAAATAACCGATGCTTAGCTTAAGGGTGCGCCGTTAGGTCTAATGCATTTGTTTACATTACGCACATTACTTAATGCGATTATTCGTTGCTTGCAACTTAATACCAACGGGGAACTCGGTATGACAACCTGGAGGTGGATTATTAGTCATAGAAGCTGTTGGATAACGGTCTATGTATTTTGTCGTAATGCCCACATGAATATCATAGTAATCATCATGTCATATATATGCATTGTCATGCGCTCAATATTTTGTCAATTGCCCAGCTGTAATTTGTTCACCCAACATGTTAGTTATCTTTTATGGAGAGACACCACTAGTGAACTGTGGACCCCGGTCCATTTTTTTACACTGATAATACAACCAACTGCAATCATTGTTCATTTTCATTCTCTGCAATTAAACACTATTTTCCACACCATACGTTTAATCCTTTGTTTTCAGCAAGCCAGGAAGATTGACACCCTTCATGTTTCGTTGGGGCAAACTAGTTTGATTGTGTTGTGTGCAGTTTCCACGTCAACAGCCGAACTCCCTTCCACACGCAAGTACTTTTCTGGCACCGTTGACAACCTTCAGAAGTGCTTCTTGCTCCTACTGGATCTGATAACCTTGGTATCTTACTGAGGGAAACTTGCTGCTGCACTGCTTCATACCTTCCTCTTGGGGTCTCCCAACGAACGTGTGTCCCACATCATCAGATGCCATCAGCTAGATAGTATGGCTTGTTGTATGTGTGGCCATTGATCTGATAGGTCACCTTGGGAGCGTTGCCATGGGAGAGCCTGTTGAACACCGGAGACCGCTGAAGCACATTGATGTCATTGTGCGAACTTGCCATGCCGAAGAAAGAGGGCCAAATCCACAGATCATGTGATGCCACGGCTTCAAGTACGACCGTGCACTCTCCAACATCTCCCTTGTACTAGCCCTGCCAAGCAAATGGACAGTTATTCTACTCCCAGTGCATCCAATCTATGATGCCAATCATCCCAGGAAAGTCCATGGACTCGTTGATCGATAAAAGCCGGGTTTTGTCCTCAACAGTGGGTTCCTCAAGTACTCCAGGCCAAAGGCCTGAACCAAAGCTTTGCAAAACTTATACATTGCTTCTAGGCCCGTTGACTCACTCATCTGCACATACTCATACACAAGATCACCGGCAACTCCATATGCAAGCATGCGAATAGATGCGGTGCATTTTTATACGAGGAGAAGCCGAGGGTACCAACGACATCTCTCTTGCAGATGAACTAATCATCAAAATGCATCACCACCAATCGGATACGGTTGAACAACGATCTTTTCGTCCGGAAGCAGCGCCGATTTTTTTTGGGAGGATATGTTGGTTTGACCCGACGAAAGTAGTCCCTGTAGAGCTGGACGTGGCCTGCTCATCTATTGTCGTCCAAGGCTACATCCCGACAACAACCCTCTGAACAGTGGCCGCATCCTCTCTATGTACTCATTGACGATGAGGGTGGCAACAAGGGCATCACTCTCATCATCGGACGAATCATCGGAGGAGGACGGGTACATGATGTAGTTCTTGTAAAAATACTCATCGGAGCTATTCATGGTGGAGTCGTACCTCAGTTGTTGGCGGAGCCGCAGGGCCGCGAGATTCACCAGCCGCAGTGGGAAGAAGCTGCTCTGGTGACGGCGGAAAAGAGGAATAGGGTGGCAGCCGCCCGGGGAATGGCCTAGAGTACCAAATCAGGGTGGCGACGGCGGGGTGGGCGAGGGAGGCGAAGACAGGGGCGGAGCCAGGATTTAGACATAGGGGGGGCGAGACATGGGTGATCGTAAGCGACATATTGTATATCACGATTTCAAGCCCAAAACAAAATGGCATTCCTATATCTTTGAGAAAAGCATTGTATAAATATAAATTATCTCAATCTCGAATCATAGAACATAGCTAGTTAAGAAAACCAGGACAAACAAAAAAGCTAACTTTTAAGATTTAAAATATAGATCACTATTACAGTCCACAATCAGATCTGAAATTTCAGCGCCAAACTAGATTTGATATTTAAATAATTGCTTTGAAAAACAATCTAGTATATTCATCTTTATAGGTTTGGTATATGGGGAATCAGGGGACAATAGGGAAAATAGGGAATCCATTATCTTCGTTTGTACAGGAAAAATAGTACAATAGGGAATTTACCAGATTAGCAGCACGTACATGCTTGTATTGTGTACCTGAATTCAGTGATGATTTCACCGGACCATGATGCGAGCCTACGGCGTCCGGGCAACGACGATCAGGGGCGGCTCCATATTCGCGGCTACTTGGAACTTGGCTGCCCGTAAAAGTCATCCAGCTTCGCCGCTTCGTTGGTTCGCGAGCGGGAGCAGCGAGATCTATGTGATTTCTGAAACGGCGAGAGGCGAGAGGAGAATGGGGAACGATCTGTGGCCTAGTAAGTCAGCCAGATGGGCTGGTTTTGCTGGGCTTTGGTGCGTACATATTGCTGCTAGGTTTGTGCAGTTGGGCTTAAGTACTACTAATACGTAATTACCAGCAGAACCTAGCGTGTATACCTGTTTTCATACGGCCAGTACCTGGTGCAATACATTGGGGGGGACGAACCATTGGGGGGGGGGGGGGGGTCAGACCCCACCCCCCCCCCCCCCCCCCCCTGTCTCCGCCCCTGGGCGAAGAAGACTGGGTGGGGAATGTTCTGTTGGGCGGGCCAGGGGCGGACAAAGGGAAGACTCGAGAGCTGTCCGTGCGTGTCCGCGGCCGACGCAAACCTGACCCAAATTTGGTCCGAGAATGGGTTGCGGCGGATAGAAAAACGGACAACGGTCCGTTTGCGTCGCCACGTTGGGCCTTGGTTTTCGGTCGCGCGGACGCGCACGGACTCGATGCGTCAGCCCGTTGGAGTTGTCCGAAGGAATTGGATGGGTGTGTTCCTCTGAATACAAAACTGCGAAGCTTCTAAACCCTATATGAGGTGGATTCATCTGAAATTGCTTTCAGTAACAGATGTATTGACCACGCTCCACATGGGTCCCACACCCTATGGACTTGAGCATTTTAATTCATATAAGTATGTACGGAAAATGCCAAGTTTTACTTAAAAGCTAAGGCCTGCAATTCTTATCAACTCAAGAAGTGATCTACATGGTGAAAGAATACTTACAAACACTCAAAATACTTGAAGCATTGTAAAGTCGTACACATAGCTCGGGTAAAGTGGTCAAATGGAGCGTGAGATGCCTCCCCGTGTTAATGTTCAATTTTCTTGTCAAACTGTAAAAGTAATGCTTCTCAGCATTAATAGTAAGTGCCAATATGCATGACAGATTGACAGCCAAAAATTGTTCTAGCATTACAAGGACATCCATGAACTACAGCAACCTTGAATTCTGAATCATTGACCATCCAGAGGGTGGCAAGCAGGAGACAAGGTGAAAAAATGTTACACACATAGGGCTTGCTCATGGTGTAAACAGAGAAGGTTACAAGGGATGCCCTCGAATGGCATCCATATACAACAATATATATTACTCTACTACTGAACTTAACACTATGATCTGACATCCTTGAAAACACCACCTCTCTCCATTTCCGCGACAATTTCTTTCAAGGCAGGTACTTTGCTAGCTAGAGTTCTGTACAGTCTAGAATACCTGGCTCTTGTACCATCGCGGATCGTGCCAGAGCAAGCAAGCTGACTGCTTCCGGCAATTGCTCAAACACACCTTTTATTTCCTCAAAGCCCATCTCTGCGAGAACAGATGGTTTAGGAACAACACGGATGACCTCACCGCCTTTAGGTTCCTGAACTCGTTGGTCAGCCTTGATGACCAGTTCGCAGCTCGAATTTGCTCCACATTTTATGATGAAAGGTGCTGTTGTCCCCGTGTTGAACTGAAGCACGTTCCACTGCGAAACTTCGCTCTCTCCCAGCGTGTTGAAATTCGAGCTAGGGTCAGTGGCAGGATCATCGGGATCTTCTTGCAGTGACTGCAGATATACATGTTAGTCTTGCATTAGCTAAAGTTGAAGGTATATAGGTGAGATTTTGTTGTTTCGGCTTTGTCATGCCAAGTGAGCTATAAGCTATTTAAAAGAAGAAGAAAAGGCAATGACAGCTTATTGTGTGTCTTAAAAATTCATTACTTCCACCGATCAGCTGGGATTTGACACGAGACATTGCAAAATATAAGGTAGTGCCAAATCCTAGTGTCTGTACTCAAACTGGAAGAGAGTGGTGATTAGTTAACATATTTAAAGTTGAAAATAAATTTTGCATCTGGAAGATACCAGACTACCAGAGTGACAATTAGAAGAGCTCACTAAACCTCTTCTTACAATGGTGACCTAGGATGTAGGAAAAACTAGCTCGCTGAGAAACAGAACCCTTTGTCATTTTATCATAGCCCATTTCCATATGAGGGTGGTAATAATTCTCTTTCTTTCAGGGCAAAGATTCTGGATACTATGTACATACCTCTACAGCGCTCCGTGCCTCCACGATCTGCTTCTGAGCACATGGATGATCAATGTCAAGAAGCGAAGGCATCTGTGCCAAGAGGTCATCCAACGATTCTAGCAATGCTTTCTTTTTCGATGTTCGCAATGGTCTTGCAGAGCTTTGTTTAATTACTTCCTGAAGTCCAAAAGTGAACAATCATGGTGTTAGTAAACATGCTTCTCAATAAAACATAAAGGCAAGACAAATAGACATGAACGGATAGCAACAGACCTTGACTTGCTTTAAAATGTTGTCTAAAGATATAAGAGATGCTAATCGTGCATCTTCAGCAGCAGTTGGAGGATTTCGTATAGGTGAGCCACCTTCGTCTTTGGTTAACAAGGCTGTATCAGTACGCATTTGTTGCATGATCTGGTAAGAGTATGGCACAGTTAAGTGTACGAAGCTATGAAAAGAGTGCAGATATATAATTGTGTCATACATCAGTGTGAATCCCACGGACTTGCACTAGCAATCATATGGCTCTCCAAGTTAACGAGTACAAATTTCACATTAACATTGAACTATTAGGAGGTATAGAGAGACGTATTCCATCACCAAAGTTTGAACCACAGATCACATGTTTATGCTCTTAATTTTATATGATTAAGAGCATATATTCGGGAAATCTATCAAATTCAACACATAGAAAGTAAAAATTTGTGAGGAAGATATAGGCACCTTTCTTCTTTTATGATCGACAGACTCCAGAGCAGAGCGTAGCTTACTGACATGAACAGGATCGTCAGCCTCCTCTGTTGCCAATGTGCCAGCTATGTCCTGCAATACTATGAAGCATAAGAGACAATTGTACTGAAATTATTAAAAGAGAACGTGAGGCAGGTAAATAAAACCTTCAAATGTTGTAGCTGTGATGTGTAAACACGCTTGGCGTACTCAGATAACAGCTGGCCTAAAGCATCAGTGCTTGGGGGCTGTGCTGTACCAAGACCAGCCATCCATCCATCCATAATAGCAGTAGATAACAATTCAAGCTGCCCTGTAGTTCCTCCAGTAACATCTCCACCAGTTACAGATAGGAAGTCAAAGTTTTCTGCAAGCCATGCTCGGATTTGACGTTGTAATTCACCAGCTGGTGTGTGAACAAAGAGTGCAGCTAAGGCCTTGTTTCCAATTGCAAAAGCCTTCGCTTCCTCAGTAATTTCCCGAAGCTTTCCTCCAGTGACATGTTGTCTCCAAATCTCCTGTAATGTCGCAATAGTACAAAATACTCAATGCTAGCAGGTACCAAAATAGGCCATCCACCAAGAAGCATGCAAAAGATGTCTAGCCATTCACATCAGGCAGTGGTACCAATATATCAGCAACAAGTCCTAGCCTGACTGCCTGGCACATTAACATCACTGTGATGACCTAAAACCTGTACTGAAGCAACCATGCCAGCAATAAAGCATAGGAATCCATCAGAGGCGAACTCGTACTAAAGGTAACTAGAGAGATGTCCGGATGAAATTAATATAATGGTAAAACACAAGCCATTTTCAGTGGGAAAGGTATTGCTAACAATGTGCAACAAATATGCCTCAAAAAACAATATGCAATACATAAGGGAAACAAGACCTACCTCCTCGATCCCACGAAGCTTCAGAACAATCGAAGAGAACTTTGATTTCTTTTCCTGTTTAATGTTAACCTTAAACCCGTGTACATTATCATCAATTAAGGCAATTCGACCGTGATCATGGTGGTAACCGGGAGACCTGCCAGGACTACTTCCCCGGCTAGAACTTCTGCTCCGACCAGTATTTGATTTCTCCAAAAAGCGTTCAATCGGAGAAACCTTTATGAAGGAACAAAATACCCTAACAACATTAGTGCAAGGGGTGGGGCATCTTCTTAGCTTTAAATAACAGATAAAAGCAAGACATCGACATCACACCTTGATGGACTGAAGTTCTGGAGACCTAGCAAGCAAAGATCTAATGTATAATATCCTGACCCTTGAAACTAGCATGGTATCCATAACTTTTCTTGGTTCCATTTTGCGAATGAACGAGAAGACGGCATCTCGGATCTCAGCAAGTATCTCATGCTCCCTAGCAGCACCTGCTTTGATAACTGCAGCCAATACCTGCAAGCATATCATAATTACATAGTGCTCATGCAAGGTAAGATTTTAACTATGACATGAATACCATGGAATTGCAAATATACTAGGGCTTGACATATACTACTGTAGCCTATAAACAGTAAAAATGCTGAATGGTTCTAACTTCATATGTAGTGCTCATATCAAGAAATGTATAAAATAGACATCACATGACTCCTTCCCACTTAAACAAGACACCACAGAGCACCTCGAATTTTCTAGATATCCCCACTGGATAAATCACCTAACAACCAAATGAGCATATGATGGAACAAGATGTTCACTATGGGTCATAGCTTTGGTACAAGGCAGGTGGTAATAATAAAACAACAATGAAATGGAATATGCGAAACCAGCTTAACAAGAGAACAAAGTCTTCCAAGTCCAGTACAGACACTTTCTATCAGATTAGCAAAACTAACCAGCATCAAAAGCTTATTTGCACCATCAGCTATTGCAGCTAATCCCTCAAGGTGGTTAGGATCGAAATCCGCCAGTGCAGATGTAAGGTACTCCCCAGCAGGTGTAGTTTTTGCCAACTCATTGCTTGATTTCACGATAGCTCCACTGTTCCCAGTTTTGTCTTGAGAGACTGTTGATGGAAATACATCTGGTGATTGAGTTCTGGAACTGTTGGTCCTGCGAATACAGTTGTAAGTTGAACACTATTGGCTGTGGCAAAAAATATTTATATTGAAATAATGAGATTGACTGATTGTATGTGTATGCGCAGTAGTATTTTACCTGCCTATATCCCTTCCCTGAGCATTGGTAGTTTGGTTTGAAGATTGACTTGGGGCCTATGGACAAAAAGTTACAGCATGAGAACATCATAGAAAAAATTACAAATACATTTTTTGTAAAACTATTTGCATGTAGTTACTGACAAAACATGAAATTAAATGCCATCGCAATCAGTGTTTATAAAAAGAAAGCTTCTTGGCACAGCTCACTTTGACAGAGTACACTGAAAAATACTGACACCAAGAAAAGAATAGTACGGTTAAAACAACAACACATTTGCCAGTGTTGAATTTCGCTTTTGCTACATTGAACAAACTGTATCTTATAGAGGCTAATTGGGAAAACAGATATGCAGTCAACAAATCATATTAATCGGAACTGAAAGGGGGAAAAAAGAGAAGAGGCAATAGGCTAACTAATATACACACAAATGTTCCTGGATCATTCAAAGATAGATGGATAGAAACCATCAGTCTTAGCGGAGCATCACTTGCAGGTTTAATAAAGTAGAATTTTAGTTGCTTTACTTAATATAAGTTAACGGCAAGGTAGCTCGACAGTTGCTTCAACACTCTGGCACAGACAAGACAATGTACCAGAAATGACTTACCATATGACCTTTTCACAAGCAGTAAACGAGTCCAACAGATAGACTAAAATAAAAAAGACCTAAGCTTAATAAACAACAATAGAATAAGGTGAAGATATTCGAGAACACCTGAGGAGAGCTTCCTAATCCCGATTTCTCTGTAAGTCTGTCGAAGAGCTTCTCATTCTCCTCATGCAGTTTCTACATATATCAAGGCAAATGTTCCGAAAATAAAAAATTCAGGCAAAGAAATGGTCACGGGTTCGTAGAAAACTGAGATACGTAATGAAGAAACCACAAAAGGAATTCATTCAAATCATAGTGAAAGAGAACCAGAACAAGTGCCCACGCACAGAACTTGTCTTAGCTAAAACATAAAAAAAATAGAAGATACATACACAATCATAACAAGAATCTCCATACGAACAGTAGTATAAAAGGGAGCTACAGGTCCAACCACCAAACTTGTTACGAAAATAATATTACAAAACAATTTCAATAAATGGAACAGGAGGCACATAGGTCTCTTCTAAAATTATTGTGGAACATCAGCCAGTAAATGATCAACAATCGAGCTGAAAGCATTAAGCTACCAGGTCTCCTAATCTGAGAAACCAGGCCAATGGTAAATAAGTATGCTTTACAACTGTTATACTGTACAATGTAGCTTTATTATGGACAGAACGTGAAACGCAACCAACCAACAGTGTCCTAAGGCATTGCCCTGCTTCTGTATTTGCACATTGTCCAGGTAGGATGGAAACTTCTAAGCTCAACGCAAATGCATTTAAAATCGAACGCATATAGTGAGTGCGCTCATCGCTCACACAAGAATCGGTTTGACCAATAAAATTTTGCATAATTGGTTGCTGTCTGTGGGTGGAAATGAACTGGTAACAAGAAATCTAGAGACCACTAATTAGTCAAACACTCAAACTTTGAAGCTAATTATTGTTAACGACGTGGACTTGCTACCATGGGTGGTAGTTGTGCATAAGGTGACCACCGTTGGATAAGTTCACAAGTGCTCCCTTGATGAATCGTCGCTAGAAACAGCCGTTTGTGCATGTGACAGCTTTTGTTGCCCATCTGTTTCTAGCGTTAGACGCTACCCTGCCGCTCGCACCTGTATGCTATTTCAATGGTAAAACAAGAACGGTGGTGGCTGGCTTCGCCGTACCAGGCTCCGTACCCGTCTAGTTTTTCGTTTGAATACAAAACCACGGCCACCGGGTGCCTTGTTTCGAATACATCGTCAGGCACCCGCCCGCGGGATTGCAGAAGCTATGTTATTTTTCTCCAATTCACTGAAAAAACCACGCGGGAAAGTCTAGTTGGCACATTGAGTTCCCGCGCCTTTTTCTACCAGCCAGAACCTTGTCTGCTGAATTTTTCTCCATATATAAGCAGCAGTGCTACTCCCCCGAGCGGAGAAAGCAAAGCCACGGTAGTCCAGTTTTCATTCGCTGCTTCCCTTGATAGTGCTTTTCAAGCACAAAAACAGCCTGAAATTTCGATTGCAAGTAAGTATGGGTGGAACTTACTTGCGATCCGCAGAGTATCAGCGATAATGATGAGGGTTGGGGGTGGTCAATTATCCATCATCCTCATGATCTTGGGCGAGCTACAGTATTGTGTATGTCTGGAGGAGGGCTTACAAGTTTGGTGTCAAGAAAAAGAGATGCTGAAGCTTTGGGGTGTTTTGAATGCGGTCGTGGATCGCCATCTGAATTTGGATCCACTCGAGCAAGGATGTCGTTATCCAGTCCAGCTGGTGAATGGTTTCACACCACGGCTAAGTGAAACGTCTAAAGGAGAGAGATCAGAGAGAGAAAGCGGAATATATGATGTGTTGTCGTGCTCTCGGTGTGACGGCGTCATGTTTTGCCGTTGGGTTTTGAAGCGTCTAAGAAACGACCGCGTGCTCCCTTTATGCGATCGGATGGTTGGATGTTGGTGCGTTGCTACCCACCATGGTAGCCCACTATTTCCCTTATTGTTAATTACATAAGCATATACTTCAAGCAAAAACCTCACATTTGCATGCATTTAGTTGGAACAGATAATACATAGTGATGAAAGATAAACGCATGAAGTATTAATACCTCGATAAGGGCATCCCTCTTTGCTAACTCATCTTCAAGCCTTTTGGTCACTGATGAGGAATCGGCAGTTGATTCCATCATCTTTGGGGTTGAAATGACCGAAGCCGATTCAGACCCAACTGTTGATTTAGCCTCACTAGAGTTCAGAGCCTCATTAAGCTGAGACTCAATGGACTTAAGTTTTGCCTGTAAATTGTAGGAACAAAATAAGCATGCAAATTCAAGAGGGTATTCAAAAATGTAAGCCGACGCACTACAGCAGTTAATTAAAGCTCCAAACTCTCCAGCAGACGCATAAAGAGTAAAAGTTGGGTAGCTACACACTACTCTTGAACAGTGAGAAAAATAATCTGGCCACAGTCACATTTTCTAAATCACAAATTGAATTAGAATTCGTCCCGAATGGCCAAATGAGGACATAAAACAACAAAGAAATTAGATGCCAAGTTATGGTACATGTACAAAAATGTAAAATTCAAATGGGCAAAATAGAATGTTAGCAAATTGATATATGGTATTAGAGCCGTAATGAGAGTCTAGAAAATACCATTATACATGGGTGTAATGCTCAAAAAAGTGCATTATCGGCATCAATGTTAAGTAAGCACGTATTTATATGGCTGCACTGTACGAAGCAGCTACCATTTGGATGCGACATGTCCAGCATGCGACGCACCAAATAGAAATGCACCAACATTCTTGCAGGTTATTTTGCTTTACATATTTACATTATCATGACTATACATGGAGCAAAGAACACTAGTCAGAATTACTGAACCACTGACTAAACAAAATTAGAAATGTCTGGCTTTTTGGTAGTGCAGTGGACAGAGAAAGAACTTCAATGCAGATTACAATAGCACTAATCAAGAGAAAAAATGGAAAACAAAGCTGTGATAACTTGAACAAGACTCTGCTTAGTCAAACTCAAAAAAATAGAATGCTATAAAATAACAAATGGCTTAACATTTAACCTGTAGAGATTGAACTGTTAAGTCGCGTTCACGTATCTTCATTTTTTGCTCTTGTTCAACTTCCAGGAGACGAGAGATCTGGTCCCTTAGCTGATTATTCTGTTCTTTCTCAATCTTATGTTTGTCCGTGAGCATCAAATTTTCAGCCTGTAATAAATAGCAAGACAACTAAAATGTCAATTACCTTCAATATTTAATATGAGACTGCAGGTTAAGTATCCCAAACATTACAAAGTGAACAAAAGTTAGGAGTTAGGACTTGGGATATCCTGAGTTACATTCAAATGGCATATAAATTATTAATGAGAACACGAACGCATCATAAGCATAACAGGTGCAAGACCGACAATGAACAAATGTAGCTTTTCCAGCAACTAGAATAAGATATCACTAGAGGTAAATACACGTTAGGCTTCACCTACTACAACTATTAAATGCTTAAACTCATTGTTAACGTGAATTCGAAATTAATTGATCCCAAGAGAAAACTACATCCCCCAAGTTAGGACTTTGTTTCTGAATGGAAGTTATTTCACAATAGCCAAGTACCCACATTTGACTATTTTTTTGATGACAAGCTATTGTAAGTACAAAATATATACAATGGCATCCAAGTACCTCTGATGACAAACTTACTACTAATATAATTGAAAAGCTAAATATTTTGTGTACATTAGTGTTGATGATATAAGTGTTCAATTTGCAAGCTTTAAGTGACATCTACAGAGATGAAACACTATCCAAACGACAGGGCCTCAGTAACAGAATTGTCTGATCTCATAATTGACTGTGCCGTATTTATCTGGGATTATTTTCAATAATACTAACCTTCAGATCATTTTCTAGTGTAGAAGAAACTCCCGATGCCTTCTCAACTTCGTTTAGTAGCAGTGTGCATTGGTCGTTAGCCTCTTTGAGAGAAAGTTTTAACCCCAAAACTTCTTGCCTCAAGTCTGAAACCTCCTTTTCTTTCTCAAGCAATTCTTTACGTGAATCATTCGCCTAAAGTTAAAATAGAAACATGGTTACAAAAAGTAGTGGAAGTATGGAACCATGCAAATATCTATCAAACCCATACCACATCTTTCCATTTCTTGATTGTATCACGATTTCCAAGGCTCAGTTCAGCATTTCTTGCTCTGGAAGAAAAACTGAGTGTGGATAAAGTTCTTGACAAATATGAAGCACTTGGACTTACATGCACAACCAACAAAATCTTCGAGCTGCTTCCTGCACAAACGAATGAATGTACAACTAAGAATGGCAGGAGGTGAAAGCTAGCTTAGGCCATGCACAGTGCAAGGCGTCTATGGGAACACTTAGGGAAAATAAAAATAATAATAAAATGTGTAGAATTTGCATAAGAGCCCGTGCCTCCAATGCTGACCGCTACCGTATGAATGCTTGCAAGATTAAAGGAGAAATGGTAGCGCCGATCTCTCCAACGCCAGGAACGCAAGCGCCCATACGAACAGAAAGAAACAAACCGTGATATTAGCTGGAAACTAGCCCCCCATCTGGTGTAGGGCGTCAAAGGAAATTGCGAGATTTTTTTTTTTTTGCTATAAGCGCAACGCACACAATAATCCTTGGATCGATCGGGAATCAGCAAAAACGGTCAAGAAAAAGATCCTAGCGTCGCTCCCAAGTGCATGCGTTGTACATGGCCTTATAGTCATACTGCCTCTGTTTCCTGCTATAGGACACCATTTGCCCTTTAGCCTGTTAAATATACATGGACCCTACAGGAACTATTGGAGTATCTACTCACAATTTTCCTAGTTATAACCATATGCATGGTACATGGTATTTATTTTTTAGGGTAACCGCAAGTATCATTAATCACAAATAAGGTGAATACAAGCACACACGCGGAACCGACCAGGGTCGAGAGACAACACGTGTCCACATAACTTGGCAGAAAAACCTCTCCAAGAAAAAGAAAATCTAAATGAGTCCTCTGGTAATCCTGCAACAGCCATCGCTGCCACAAACCATCGCCGGACCCGTAGAAGAGTCATAGCCCAGAAGGGCATTGTGAGTCGATGAAGAAGCCCACCCTCAGTCAGTGCTCTGTCGCTGTAGTGCGTCGACCGGGGATCATCCCCATTCTCCACAAGTCCCCGAGCCACCGTCAACCGTCGACATTGTCGAGGACGAGCACTAGATCCGCCGCCATCAATCCTCAAGTCCAGATCTGGAACTGCCATCCTTTCTCGCCCACCAGTAACGCCGCCCAGGACGAGAGTCACCGGCCGAAGACCTAAACCCGTCGATCAGAAAGGTCGATAGTAGAAAGAGCCCACCGGCCCCTCAACGCCGCCATGGACGCCGTTGAGACAAGACTGGAGCGGGGGCATTATTTTTTGATGCATCGCTGCCGTCACAGCAGAAACAGCACCGTCCAACAGAAAAAGCCTGCCCTATCTATTGCCAGAGCCAAAGCACCGGGGTCCCCACCCCCTCCAATCGCCGGAGGAGGCAGAGACCGTCGGCGCTGCCCATCCCGACGCCTGTGTGGCCGAAAGTTGTGCTAGTGGGAGCAATCGGGTCCGGCGAAGAGCATGGTAATTGCATTGTTGTGTATACAAGCTAATGTTTTAATCCTCTCATGCTGATTTCAAATATATTACCATTTCTTCATTGAAACGAATGGGTAACATATAGTTTGCTTCCTACGAAGCAGGTGCAAATTGCAATTAGGGGAACAAGAAAATTTTCTATTGGAAGTTAAGATGGTGAGGGTCTCGTATGGCCTCACATCCTTTCAAACTACCAAGTAAAACTCAGTACAGAAGCAAAAATGGAGAGTGTAAAACAGACCTCCCTTGATAATAATTATAGTTCATCTTTTCCAAAAAAATCGGACTTAAATTTCTGTAATTAGTCCCTTTTGTTCTTATCATGTGGATCTAATTTGTACACTATGAGGCATGACAGACAGCTTTTGCACATACAATCGAAAAAATGATTAAGATTTCTTATGTGGGGAGTACAGAAGCAAAGGATTGGATGGGTACACCCTTCATTAGCACTTGGCTGAAACCAACCAGGAACAGACTCCTTAGCACTTATGCCAAAGATCATAAATAAGTAATAGCCTTACAGGGAAAGAAACTATTTACCAAGAGAGTCAGCTAAGATTTGTGTAAGTCTTGAATTCCCAGACAGAACAGGCTCCTTCTTTGCACTTAATGAGGCCAAAGCATCACCCAACCTATCCATAACAAAATCCAGAGTAATTTTTTAAATAATAAGGTCAATCAAAAATGCATTAACAAGAAAAGTGTGCAACACTGAAAGGTGGCATATCACGGTACAATGAATACAGCACTGAATCAAATCACCAATGAGGCACTGTGCAAAATAGAGAGAAAAGTGGAAACATGGTTGCAAGTCAAGCTACTTACGCAGAAAGTGACTTTGAGACATGCAAACAGTCTGTTACATCATCTCTATTGGCATCTTCTTCGAGAAGGCATTCGCTTGCTGGCAGATCGACTAGAGAAAGCTTGCTGTATAGATGTTCTCCTGTTACACAATTTCTGTAGTGTATATGGATGGTAATGATCCTGAAAAGAAAAGGAGATTCTTGTAGTACTCTACTGAAAAGGTACTGATACGAATTAAAATAAAAATTGACAGAATTATCAAAATAGTGGTTTGGGGAAAGTATCTGTACTTTTCACAGTTCCAATTACGAGCACGGAGCAACAATAGAAAAAACATTTATATGTTTCTCTAAATGAATGAATCCAGAACAGCAGCGAATCTGTTTCGTCTTCAAATAGGCACTAATGAAGATTTAGCATGTTCAAATCTTTACATGCAGCATTGCATGCTAAAGAAAAGATATTTGATCTACAAAACATCAATGTTATGGGGGATGGTTGGAGGGAGACAATAGCACTAGTTCACATACAGGTGGGATACCATGGCCTTCATCGAATTTACAGACTGGTTTTGAAGTGCTGTCTTTAGGGCTTCAGAAAAATCCAATGGATTTTCAACCTTCTCCTGCACAAGTTCCACAAAGGGTTCTTGCACACCCATGCGAACTTTTGGGACTGTGCTTCTAGATTCTGACAGCAGATCCCGAACCTGTATGGAAAGAACAGACACGGTGATGCTGCGATGAGCCGATGATGCCGACTATACAAAGAAACTACAGTCATATTAACTTGACACGGAACAATGACCAAATGATCATTGCAAAATCCATTAATCCACTAACAAACATGTATTGGCACCTGATCATTGTAGAGTTCACAGGCGGTAAAATAGAAGTTGAAATGTGAGGTGGACGTAGTATCTAAGTTTGAAAGATCAAACAGCTCCTCAAAGCAGCGCAGATATAAACCACGATCATGGCTAGATCCTTCCTGAAAAGAAAGCATGAAAAGATTAGTTATAAAGTGTTGCATGTACGAATTTGAACAAACATCAGTCAATAGCATAGCAAAATTGCAAGCTTCTACTTCTTGTTCAACAGTAACCGGGCTCAAATAGATCAGATCTTATCAAATAACAAAGTAATTCTGAAACGCCGGGTGTTATCCCTTACAGTCACTAAAATATTACAGTTAGCCAATAAAGGTTTATAAGTACTCCATAATTCTTGTTGTGGTTTTAGTTCAATTTATGAAACAGAGGGAGTATTTCAGAAGTGCCGCTGCATTTCTTTGTGAAGTGATTAACACTCATCATTCTAGTGGCTCTCAATTGTCAATACATGAGTTGCGGATTTATCTTTATTAAGAGACATGAGTTATATGATTGACTAAGACATATGGTATGCTAATGTTATTATGAAAAGTTGATAATTATACTTTGACTATTGCACCGTGTAAGACTTCATAATGCATAATCCTTTTCAGGTAAATCATGTTAGGCTTCATTGTTGAAGTACTATGCAATGTGCTATGGGCATAGAGTGAAAACATCTGCCATACCAAGATCTCACAGTTTTTATCATTATACTTCAGGAAAACAATTCAGACATGGCAACATCCAAACATGGTAGGTTCAAAACGAATGCTAAACCTAAGCAGTGCAACCTAAAAACTCTGTAACTTAGAATGTACAAGTTCATTAAAAAATATTATAAACACATCAGAGTAGATGAAGACCAGTGTATGTGTCTTTCCAGAGCGGCTTTGACCATAGGCGAATATGGCAATATTGTACCCATCCAAGGCAGATTGCACAAATGGCTGAACATCGTGAAAAAGTTCACCTTGGAAACATTTGAGTGACATAATCAGTGTAAGAATAAAAGATATATAGTCAAGGATTTGCGCGATCTAGCACTTATTAGTTCTGCCTACATGGCCCACCATCCACAGGGGAGAATGTGGAACCACATCAATCTTACCTTGCCCAATGTGGGGTCCATATACCCTGTCGAACTCATAATCTTTCTTGGGGTTGGTTAAAGACTCATCTCCAGTGTTTACACGGATAGTAAAATCATCTGGAAACTCAACCGCTGACGGACCCTCATCTTCAAATAATGGTCTGCTACGGCAGAACACTTTGACATTGCCTACAAGATGTTCATAATTATGACTGATGCTAAGAAAGACTCCATCCACAAAGATGAGTCGTGTGTAGGTCAGGCAATACAGAAGATAGTACAGTACCTTTCAAGGTCAGCAAGTCGTTGAAAAGCCTTTTCTTCTCATTAATCAAAGGAGTGATTCTAGTTTCAGTTTCAAGTGCAGCTTCATCTACAACAGCAAAAGATGTAATCTCAGGTATTAATGGAAATAATATTACACATTGATGTGTAACATAACAGAGCAAGTTGCAGGCCTGCCGCACACGAAGAGGCATGATTCTCTATTTTTGAAATATTTAAGGTTTGTGATTGGGAAAAAGTGCCCTTAGAACATGAGATGATCCAGCAAAACCAAAGTCGGGCGTTCTGTTGTTTTACTACTTAATGGGTTAATCAAATTACCTATTGATAATTTCAGCCACACAATTATATAGTGTACTTAACTACTTAAGCGACTTATATGCCCTATTCACTATAGTTGCAGCATATGCCAGCAAACTTATAACCATCTCCTGTCGCAGCTATTTCAAAACAGAGCATGAGTATGTGAATATGACAGTTGCAGATAAACCACTTCACATTACAAACACGGAAACATCGTATTACAGCACTATATGCCAATAAACTAAATTTACTTCAAGTGTATAACTTATTCTAGGTGTCTTCAAAACACAATACCGACTACTGGGAAAACTACTATCAAGATTAACATTAACATGGCAAAAAGGACAAGGGAAACATAAATAACTGGAAGTTATCGATGGTTAAGCAGGATTCTCTCATCAACACGTGGGAAGCAAGGTTAATACTAAACTGAAAGACATTGGGTGAGATATTTAGCTTACCTAGTTTTCGAGTTCTGTCTGCAAGAAATCCAAGATAGCGAGTGACACGGCCCAGTTTTGCATTAGAATACTCAAGGAGGTCACTAGCTTCTTGTCTAAGTTCCAAGCAGTCCTCTCTAGCAAGCTGAAAGTGTAATTTATAAATAAAGAATTTCACAGATGACTAAATACCAACACAAACAGAAACAAGGAAAAACAGCATGGATTCAATACATAAATCGTGTTGATGTGACATAATCATCCAAACTCTGGTATTTGCAAGAATTAACAAGAATATTACGCTGGCATATTTTCATCTGAACGCAATACAAAGCGCCAGCAACATATCCAGGTCAAGTTTACTTGCCCTTTTACACTCATTCCTAGTGAACAGATAACTACATCACTTCGAATGCCACGCAAGCACAGTTTCAAATTAAATAAATCGTCACAGTCATCTTGCTAGAGTTTGTGACACCGTTAACAGCAACAAACTGGCACTCCATACTGTATACCTATGGTCACCTCAAATGAACGCGTTACCGGTTGAACGCGCACAAATTCTGTTCGCACACCAAGCAGATTTCAAAATTACAAACTACGAATGCAGCTAAAGTGCTAGTTGGAGCTCTAGACCCACTGGAGAACCTTCGCTAATGCCCCCAGCAAATGAAGCAGAAGGGGTGTCGAATCAAAGTGGATACGTGGCCCGAAATGCAAAAATCCATCTAAATATTCGTTCAACCGATGTGAAACACACGGCAACATCCTACCCCAACCAGAGCGGCAAGCCAGCTTATCCAATAACCAGAGTGGAAATATCGAGCTAGAATCTGACACCACAAGCACCACTAAAACCAGAAGTAGAGCGTGAACCTGGCACCCACCTGGACGCTGTCGGCGAGCTGGTCGAGGCGGTCAGCGACGGGCATGAAGCCCAGCACGCGGGGAGGCCCCTCGGAGGAGCGGCCCGCCATGGCCGTCGGCGGCGCCCGGGGCATGGCGGTCGGCGGCGCCAGCGGCGTCGCGGGAGCAGCGGGCGGCTGGAAGGATGGGACGTCCCAGGACCAGCCACCGCGCGCGTCCGCCATTGGCGCCGCGACCGACGGCCGGAAACCCTAGATCGAGGGCGGAGCGGGCGCCTGGGGTTCTAGGCGCCGCGGACGCGAGGCGAGGCCGAGGCGGTGGTGGACGGAGGAGGGGGCGCCGCGCCTCTATGGCTCTATCTATCGCTTGGAGGGGGAGAGAGGACAGGGGCCAGAGATTTTCCTTTTCGCATTTCGCTCCGTTGTTTTGTTCCCTTCCTTGTTCGGGGGCCGGGTCGCGGAGCTTTGCTTTTTGGCATCGGTTTTTGTTCTTGCTTGGGTTTGAATTCGCTCGATGGGGCCACGGACGTGGGTAAATGCTCGGCGTACCCGACGAGAAAACGAGAGGAGTATTTATGGGTGGAACGCACGGAGCTGTTAATTGGACTTTGAGAAACCTGCCTTTTTTTTGCGAGTACAAGGGGCTGAATGAAATCCAGCAATTACAGAAAGGTACTCAGAAAGATTAAAATTACAGTCCAAACCCTCCAGTAAATCGACGTCGTCGTCGGTGGCGCGCCGCCGCTCTTGCTCTCCAAACCTTGGATCGAGAGCACCCCCGAACGGACGGGAAGTCGCCGATCGTCGGCCCCAGAGGACCTACACCAGTAGACGTCGCCATCGTCGAACCGGACTTCGCCAGCCTCCTGTACGGTAGTCGTCGACGCCGAATCCGCCGTCCCGCGGAATCCGGCGAAGGGGAGCCCGTACACCGCAGGTCCGCAGAGCCGCGAGCACGGGAGCAGCGGAGGGACGACGCCAGAGCTCCGAGGAACGCCGCCGCCGCAGAAGAAGACCTCCACCTGCAAAAGAACCACCGGAGCCGCCTCCTCCTCCATGGCGATGCCGGCAGCAACACAACTCACACCTACATAACCTATATACACGGATCCGCCGATTCCTCGACCTCCCGCCGCCGGAGCGACGCCGGAGGCCGAGGAATCAAGCGGATCTACGGCGAGGCGGTGGCGCGAGCTGCTGATTCCAAAGATCACCCCTCTGGTACTGTAGACGGGAGAGGGGAGACTTTGAGAAACCTGCCTGGAGTTTAATGAAACCGTGCGTACCAGCTACTCGTACTACTAGTACGAAGAAAAAGTGAAAAACACGCCTTACAAATATTCTAAATGTTACCACAAAAAAAAAACTCTAAATGTTACTACTCCCTCCGATCCATATTAGTGGGCATAGCTTTGTCTAAATTCATATGTATCTAGTTAAGTATTTAGACTAGATACATGTGTATCTAGACAAAGTTGTGCCCACTAATATGGATCGGAGGGAGTATTAGAAATGTCACCTTCTTTTGTTTTGCACGGGTGAATCCTATATAACTAAATAGGTCATCCCCACTTACTCATTTCTCCGAACATGCAGCTATGCCACGTCAGCAAGTCTACTGTCCAAGAGGAAAACTTCCGTTTCGGTCATCCAGTTTGACCTTTGACGATTCCCGCCCCGTTCCATCCAATTCCTGTTCGGCCGCTCGGCCTTCCTTATTCCTATATAGGCTGAGCCAGATGTCTGAACATAGCCCATGGGCTTGCTCCTCTACCAACCCTATTTTTTTTTATTTTTTTTGCGAGTATGCCAAAGGCATACCATATTTATATAGAAGAAGAGCACAAGATTTACAAGATGCTAAACCCTTTTGCGGACAAAAGGGCTAGCTTACACACACACTCTCTCTCTCCGCACACAACGCTACTCTCTCGCGTCATCCATCCTCCCTCCCTGCTTGGCTTGCCTCCACAATTTAAATTCGTCTCCAATTCGGTCAATCAGCTGAGGAACGTTGCACTGATCCCTCTCTCTACCAAAGACTCGGGCGTTCCTCTGCTTCCACAAGGACCATGCCGTGAGGATGATCAAAGTGTCGAACTGCCTTCTATCCTGCTTCCTCACTCGAGCTCTCGTCGACAGCCACCAAGTCTCCCATTTGCTCTCAGAATTAGGTCCTTGGAGCTGAATCCTTGCTTTGTGCAAGCAACCAAGCCACACTTCCTGCGCATACACACATTGCACAAGCACATGATCCACATTGTCCTCCCCTGCAGGCATGTGTAGCACACAACGGGATGTTCCTGCAGTCCATGCCTGGCTCTCCTATCTGAAGTCCATAGCCTGTACTTTGTTGCAAGCCAGCTGAAGATTTTGCACTTTGCCGGTGCGTATGAACGCCAGATCGGCTTTGCCACTGCCACTCTTGTTCTTCCCTGGCAGAGCGCTGCATATGTCGCCTTCGCCGAGTACAACCCGGATGCAGCGCACGACCATACGAAGGTTTCAGGCTCCAACTCACGCCTCTCCACTGCTCGAACTGCCAGCCAAAGATTCAGGAGCTGCCTTGTTCCGCCTTCCGGCAGGTCTCCTGTTATGTCAAGCATCCAATTGTTCCCCGGCATTGCGTCCGCCACCGTTCTACAATTCCTTCTCCTCGTGCTGACTCCTTGGACTACAAGTGGTGCAATTTGTTCCGCACTTCTTCCTTGTATCCATTTGTCGTTCCAGAAGAAAACTCTTTCTCCGTTCCCAACTCTGAATTCCACCAAGCTCTGGAAGACCTGCTCCGCTTCCACATCCTTCAGCGGTGGCAATCCTTGCCAAGGCCTCGAGGGATCAGTTCTCCGTAGCCATGCCCAGCGCACCCGCAAGGCCAGTCCCTGCAACCTGAGATCTTTCACTCCTAGACCACCGTACACGATCGGCTTGCATACATTATCCAAGCAACCAAGCACTTGCCTGCATTCGCCTCTTTCTTCCCTGCCCAAAAGAAGGAACGAAGACAAGCTTCAAACTCCTCCAGCAACCACTTCGGCGCCTCTGCCACAAGCAATTGATGCACTGCTTTAGCTGCAATAACGGCCTTGATCAACGTCAGCCTTCCTGCTCTCTCTATCATGCCCTCTGCCAGGCAGGCAGAAACTCCAGCGCCTTATCAAGCATCGGCTGCCATTCAGCCTTGGTCAGCGGCCTGAGTGCGAGCTGCAATCCCAAGTATCTAATTGGGAAGTTTGTTACCTGGCATCCCAAATGCCGCTGCACCCTAGCTTCATCCTCTAGGTCTCCTCGAATTAGCGTAGCAGTTGTTTTTCGATAGTTGATCTCCAGGCCCGTGGCCTCTCCAAACATACCTAGCAGCATCTTAACCAACCTCATCTCCTCTATGACAGGCCTCAAGAAAAGCACCACATCATCCGCATACACCGAGACACGCTGTAATGGTTTGATTCCCACCAGTTGAGATAGCCAATTTCCTTCCACTGCCTTGCAAATTAGGGCAGTGAAGACTTCCATGCCGATCACGTACAGCAGCGGCGACGTCGGGTCTCCCTGCCTCAGCCCTCTAACATGCTGAATTCTGTCTCCTGGCACCCCGTTCACCATCACTTTCGTATTCGCCGTGGACAGGAGTACTGCCAGCCATTTGAGGAACAGATTGCTAAACCCAAGGTGTCGAAGGACTTCGAAGAGGAACGCCCACGAAATCGAGTCAAAAGCCCTCGAGATGTCGAGTTTCAGTAACACCCCCTTCTGCTCTCTTCTATTTATTCTCCTTGCCACTTGTCGGACCAATACAAAGTTATCATGGAGATTCCTTCCCTTCACAAAAGCTGATTGGTTCGCACTCACCAGCTCAGCCATCCTCGGTTTTAGTCTCTTTGCGATGAGCTTCGAGAAAAGCTTCGAGAAGCTGTGTATCAGACTAATCGGCCTATAATCTCCCACCGAATTGGCCTCAGCTTTCTTTGGTATGAGCGTGATCAGCCCTCTGTTAAGTCTCCCGAATCCTCTTCCATCTCCAACAGCCAACTTCAAGATTGCCGCCATGATGTCTGATTTGATCACCGGCCATGCCCGTATGTAGAAGGCCCCGATGAACCCGTCAGGTCCAGGTGCACGATCCTTCGGGAGCTCTTTAATCACAGACCACACCTCCTCCTCAGTAAACAGCCCATCCAGGTCCTGCAGGTCGAGCCTCGGCAGGTCCAGAGCATCGAGATCAAGTGTACAGCCTCGCTCTCGCGTCGTGCCAAGCAGTTGCACGTACGCGTTGGTAAAAACCTCTACCTTCCTCCCCTGATCCGTGATGATCTCGTCTTCCGTTTGTACGCTCGAGATGAAGTTCTTTGCACGCCTTCCGTTTGCTACCGCATGAAACAAGCGGGTACTCGCATCGCCGTCCTTCAGCCACCTGATCCGTGACCGCTGTCGCTCGATCGTTCTCTCTAAAGAGGACAGCCCTAAGACTGCAAGCTTCAGCGTCTTCCTAAGCCAGTGCTCCCCCTGGGAAAGACTTCTGCCGTCCTGCGCTCTGTCCAACTTCAAGATCACCAGATTGGCAATTGCGATCTTGATTTTTATGTTGCCCATTTTCTTTTGCCCCCAGGATTGCAGATATTCTGCCGTGTTTCTAAATAGGGCATCGAGGCGTTTAAATGGGTCTGTGATTGCCTCGTTACATCTCCAAGCCTCTTTTACGGCCTCATCAAAACCTTCTAGTTTTAGCCAGAAAAGCTCAAACTTAAACCTCCTCCTTGGCCGACAGTTAGCATTCAGGGCCAGGTGTAGCGGCGTGTGATCTGACGCCGAAGATGATAGTGCCTGAAGCACTGTATCCGGATACAACAGTTCCCAGTCTACTGTTGCTAAGGCCAGGTCGATCCTTGTCATTGTTGGCTCCTCTCTCCCATTGCTCCAGGTATACTTCCTGCCATGTAAATGCAGGTCTTTCAGCTCCTTTTCCCTCACGAAACTCCTGAAGCTTCGCATGATGTTCCTGTTCAGGTTGTTATTGTTCTTGTCCCTAGCATTCAGAACCATATTGAAATCTCCTATGATGAGCCACGGCCAGGGCATAGGGCCCGCCTCACTCTTAGCTCATCCAGGAATTTCAATTTGTCCTCCGAAGATTGTGGCCCATACACCGAAGTGATCCACCACTTGTTGTTATCAACCGTGCACACCTCACCAGTAATCGCATAGGTATCGAAGCTTATGCTTGACACCTTGACCACTGAGGAATCCCACGCCAAAAGAATACCTCCACGAGTGCCCACCGACGGCAAGAACGAGAACCCATCGAACGAAGGTCCAAGACATTGCATGACGGTATAGCTGTCAAACACTTCTAGTTTAGTTTCTTGCAAACACACTAATTTTACACGCAGAGCCTCTAAGAAAATTCTCACTGCATCCCTCTTCGCCGGATCGTTCAAACCACGAACGTTCCAGTCCAGCAACTCTAGGTTTAAATCCATAAAACCTACATCTACTCCGAGCGCTCATTAGCTACTCAAAGCACCGGGGCGACCACCGGGCATGGATCCTCCACACCGAACGAAGTCGGCACCACCTTGCCGAAGATGGCAGCCACCGCATGAAGGTGCTGCTCCCGCATGGGTGAGTCGAAGAAACACCTGAACTCCTCCAGGTTCTCGTCGCTCACTGAAAGATCAGCAGGCGTGATTCCCAGTGTCTTCAACAGCACCGATTCAGCCGCCGTCGCCTTCTTAGCTCGGGTATCAGTCTTCATGCCCGAAGCAGCCACTGTCCGGCGTGTGACACGCTTCGGCGTGAAAGGCTCTGCCTCAGCTCTGAGCTTTGTGCTCGATTCGATCTCCCGCAGGAGTGGTGGCGCAAGCGTCTTGAGAATGCTCGAACAGAAGGCCTTCATCTTCGCTACCGCCGCCGCTTCCTGTGCAGACATGCCTTCCACGGGCGCAGCTTGCTGCAGCTCGTCATGCTCCATCGCTTCCTCGTGGCCCAACGGCCCATGGCCAGAGCCCAACAACTCCTGGCCCAGAGCCTCATCCTCTGGAGACAACTCGACGTTGCTCAAGGAAACCTCGAAGAATTCCTGCTCCCGACCGAACTGCAAGTGTGTCCCAGCTGTCAAGACGCATGGCCTGTCTGCATCCTCCGAGTCACACGAGGCCATCAAGCTGTCTGCTTCTTGTTCCACTTCCAAGGTGGAGTCGGGACGCAGCACTGATGAGTACACCACCACCGGCACACGAGAAGGACTAGCCGATCCCGAGGCCTCCTGCAGGATTGGCTGCCCAAGGGGTGTCAAGGCTCGCCTCACCAACTCCACTCTGGCGCCCACTTCCAGACCGCCACCTGTCAGCTCTCCATTACCCCTGCAATTCAAATCGCCAACCACCGGAGCTTCCTTTTGACTCGGTCTTGTTGGCAAAAGAGCAGGCTCGGGATCAGCAGTTGCTTTTGCAGGCAGAGGATCAGACTCGGGATCAGCAACAGCTTTGTCAGTCCCGCTACCAACCAAAACCTCGTTTCTTTTCTCCAACGGGCAGGAAACCAAAGCCCTTTCTCGATGCCCTCGCCCCGTACACGGCCGCCCTCGACCCTCCATCGCAGGCAGCATCCAATCCTCAGGTGCTGCGTGCACCTGTCTTGCTGGCAGCCCGCCACGCTGGCGTGTGCCACTACCGGGCCCACCACGACGATCCGGCACTCCAATTTGCCATGGCAGCGAGCGAGTAGACCGCCGCCGGCCGCCGCCGCCACCGCCCTCGGAAACAGAGTCCGGTATGCCGCTCTGCCCGCTACCCGAAGAACGCGGCGCGAACCAGTACGCCTCCTCCGGATCCTCATCCTGCTCCACCTGTGCCAGGTGCACCAAGACACGGTAGCGAAGAGTCTCCACTTGCTCGAACTTCCTCGGCAGCTCTGGGCTCCTGGACTCGTCGGAGAACTTCTGCGCCGGCGACGGTGGGTCATCCTCCCGGCTCACCGGCTCTGGAATCACCAACGTCCTAGCCACCGGAATGTCCTCCAAGTTTGACGCCCACGCCGACACCTTGAACAGGGACAGGTCCGCACGCGACGCCGTCTCAGGCGCTATCACCTCCACCGAGCACGCCGTGCCCAGCAGCTCTTCAGCAACCTCCGCCTCCCAAGCATGCGGCGGGATTCCTTCGATCACCAGATGTACCTTGGTTTTCATGTTGACCTGCGTGGCTTGGGCTTGTCGATTCCACGGCCGGAATAACAGAGTAGCGCCGCCAAGCTCCAAGAACGGGAGCGCCGCCACCTTGTTCCGGTGCTCCGCCGTAGAAAAAACCACCAGGAAGTCCTCCGGTGCGTAGGGATGCACCGACACCCGATCCCCAGGCACGCCCACCGCCGCTAGTCCCCGCAGCACCTGCGCACAGGACACCACCGGCCTGTTGCCGCCGACATGCGCAACCATAGCGAAACGAAGCCTCCGCTCCAATTCCGTCATGCTGCGCGTGCGGCGGACAACGCACAACGGTGCTGGAACCTCCTCCGAGGCACCCAGCCCATGTGCCGCCGGCACCTGCGTCGGGCGCAGCGGAGGCCAGGCCTCCCAGGCCCGCCCCCAGCTCTGCTGCGTGTGCGTCGGCGGTGGGGGTGGTGGCGGCTGCTGCACTTCCCTCGGTCTCGTCTGCGCCCTCTGCGCCGGGCGTTGCGGCCCCTGCCTCTCAAGCCTCGCCCTCTTGGCAAGAGCTTGCCGCCGGAGCTCATCCTCCGACGAAGGGCTCCGCGGCCTCCCGCACTCCTTGGCCACATGGCCCTCAACGCCGCATCTCAGGCAGACCTGCTCGAAGGTGCACTCGCGCTTGAAGTGCCCCTCCCGGAGGCAGTTGAAGCACCTCCCCTCCATGTCCGGCGGGGTCCAAGACGACGTTCCCGCCTCGTGACGCTCCTTCCGGCGGCGCCACATGGTCTTGCGGGACGGCCTTGGCTCCACCCACTCCAGGCGATCCTGGACGCGCCCCAGCTGCACAGGCTGCGACTCCGCCGTCTGCTGCACTTCCTCCACGCTCTCAGACCCTGCCGAGCCATCGGACAGGCCCATACCCGAGACGTGGTCGGCGTTCCTCGCCGGCGCCGAGGTCACCGAAGCCGGGCTAGTCACCCGCTCCCAACGACGCGAGCAACCAGGCGGCGAACCAGAGAACGACCCCATCGCTGCGCTCGCGGCCGTTGGCGGGAAGGTGGACTCCGGGGCCGGAGTGGCGGCCGGCAGGAGGGTGGTCGACGGGGCCGGAATGTTCACGGCGGCGCTCGCTCTCCTCTCACGCTCATCAATGTTTTGTCTTTTCTTAAGATCTCTGGCGCTCCTTTCAAATTTTAGGACAAGTTGCTGGCGTTTCCGTTCCCCATCGTCAGTACCAATTATGATTATGTGAGATCAAGGGTGGAATCGAGCTGAGAATTGGAGGGGGCCATGCATGGCTCTGCCAACCCTATTTTTGAGATGCTCCACCAACCCTTCACCTGAAGAACCGATCTCGCATTCATGTCCATCATATTCTTGGCTGCTTCATCTCCTGCCTGTTCGCCTCCTCCAACATTTCTTTGGCCATTAATGCATGAGAAACTGAAAGAACGTCTTAGTGGTGGTAAATGAGCAGTCGGTTTCCCCTTTATAAACATGGTTCAGCTCAATCCATCGTCATCCTTTATCTGTACTAGATGACCCGTTGCGCCACTGGCGCAGGTGACGAAAGCAAAACTGTAGGATCACCTTAGTTTTAATATATTTAGCTAATCGTTTTTGAAGTGGTAAACTCCAGCGGCTTTCTTAAGATATGCAATTGTACATAACTTGCTAACCAACTGAGTGAGAACGATTTGCATGGCGGAAAAGGAGGCGACTGCGTGCCCGCGGTCTTCGCCGGCGGATCTGCTGCTCCCCTCCGCCTCCGGCCGCCGTCTCGGCGCCGCGAGGTGGGGGGAGCCTCGACTCCGTCCGTGCGAGTAGTTTAGGTCCTTGTGTATTAGGTGTGCGTGCCCAGTGGGTGCCTCCGAAGACGGTGGCGGTGGCGCCGGTTAGGGCTGTGTCCTCTCCCTTCCTCCTCCGTTCCGGTTTCGCGGCCGGGGAAGGTGTGGAGGTGTTCCGTCAGGCGTGGTCTTGCTCTGTGCTTCGCCGGCCGGCCGTGGTGGCGAGGGGCGAAGCTGGTGGAGGTCAACGTCCTGTTTTTGTTGCAGGTGGTTCGGGTGGTCCTCTTCGACGCTCCTGCTTCGGCTGGCCATGGTGGTGAGAGGAGCAGCGTCTGGAGGTGGTGCGGAGTTTGTGGCGGTGGACCTAGGTGGTGCGGCTCCGGCTGGATGTTGGGCGGCAGCGGGGAGCGGGGGTTGTGGCCGTGCGCGTTCATCGTGTCTCGGTTCTGTCGCTTGGCGGCGGACGGCTCCTGCGGCTCTCTACAAGGTGTGGCGGCTCCTTCTTCCCGGCGAAGAGAGGTATGGCGGCGCTGCTTCCTCCTAGGTGCTTGGGGAAAGTCTGGATCCGATTGTGATCTTTTCCGGTGGCTCAGGGTGCTCCTTGCACTTTTCGGGGTCTCCTTGTAATTTCTGTTTGTTTGTGGACCTTTTTGTAAAGTGTGATGAGCTGCTGAATATATGCGTCGGATCCCCCTCAAAAAAAAAAGATTGTATGCATTGCTCCAAGGGCAGTGTTTTGTTTGAAGAATGAAGGAGTTTAGCAGTGTCAAAAATGCTAAGGTGTCCCTAAATCGAGATCATATTTAGAAATAAATTAGCCAAAGCATGTATAAGAGGCAACATCTGGAATATTTCTCTCTAAAAATAAATCATCTGCCCTGTCTCATGAATTCTTCATAGTACGAAACCATCGAACATGCAACTGAACATTGCTGGTAGGGAGGAAAATCTTAATATTCTCACTGTGCATACTAACTTTTCATCCTTTCTAAGTATAAATAGCAGGATTAGGCATATTGCAAGGTAGTAGAGGTTTCGTATAGAAGAAGCATCACCTCATTTTGAAAGAGATTGAATATATCTTAGTTGGCAGAATAAACTGTAATAAACCAGATAGCGAACCAAAAACACAGCCAGTTTATGACAGTAAAAAATCCAAAAATATTGCAAGGAAACATAATTTTCATTCCTAGGAGGCAAATGGCACACATGAACCCAATAAAATGTCTTATTTTACCAAGCTATAGGTTTCAACAAATAATTCCAACATGTAAGAATTAGGAAACATTCTTTAATGCTGATTTTCTGGAGGGATGGGATAGCTTGAAGAAGCGATAAGATCCATAAAAGAAAGCTCTCCATCAATAGAAAGTATGGTCAGCCTATGGAGCACAAAAAAGGATGTAAACTGTAAATTGGTCCCTTAATTTCAGAATAAGGTATCCAAATCTGAGACAAAGAAAACAAATATATTCAATCGTGGAAAAACATCCGG
Source organism: Poa pratensis (assembly GCA_947311845.1). Taxonomy (NCBI): domain Eukaryota; kingdom Viridiplantae; phylum Streptophyta; class Magnoliopsida; order Poales; family Poaceae; genus Poa; species Poa pratensis. Next base: position 3,796,523 of record CAMZMU010000105.1, read on the forward strand.
ATTTAACGATCAAACTCATGAATATTGTTGAGTACAAACACCACAGTATTTTGACGGAAACAAAAAGAAGTAAATATATTACTTAACGTTAAAATATGTTTGCACGGATTGGAAATCAAGTCATCATATTTATCATTTCAGTGAAAATCAAGGCCCAATTAGCATAAGAGAGACTGTAGTTTAGCTATAAAGTTCACGTGTATTGCATTTAAGTTGTTGTCCACGTTTGAGATTATACTTTATGACATCTAACAGCCTATTTAGATAAGAATCAAGCGTTGGAACAAAGGAAAGAAATATGTACACACTTATGTAGTAGTTTCAATGCAGTCGATATTTTAACCCATGCATGGACACGTTAAGCCAAAAAGATAGTATTTTTTTCCTTAAACCACAGGTGCAAATGCCGGAAGCAAGACTGTATTGTTTACATATGTTCTCTATGTTTCGCTACCCATGACTCGGTTGAGATTAAGCCGGTTTTTGGCAGATAGTTGTCCATCATTTTGTATTTGATATGCCACATTGCGTCTAAGAAACTCATGGTACTATCGAATATGCTAGCACTAAGATCTGGACGATTGTGTTCATACCACGCATAGATTGTATGTGGTCTTTGGTGTGTATATTGTGTAGTTAGAGGGGTAGATTTATATGTTTTCCTTTGTTGTGGATCTTTGATATTACAAAAGCAGCCCACCTTATTATCCACTCTTATATTATACAAAAACGCCATATGAAGCACCATATGATATCATCTGCAACTTGTGTTTTGATTTGATTTTCTATTAGAGAAAATAGAATGGGAAGAGATAACTTTAGTGAGAGAGATGTCAATGTAACGGAAGACCAAAGGCACCATTAGTAAAATAACTCTTAGCCGAAGTGAAAGGTATATATATCAATGTAACGGAAGAAACAATGTTTGTACTAAATGACATACAGAAAAAATAGCTAATTTACTTTATGTCATCTATTAGCCTATTTAGACAAGAATCAAGCGTTGGAACAGAGGAAAGAAATCTATCTATGCTTATGTAGTAGCTTCAAGGCAATAGATATTTTAACCGACACATGGACACATTAACATATTGCTTAGACATCGTCCCATAATTAGCCAGTTTCTTACATGCAAGCCGCAGCGACCTGAGGATGCTCATGTACATAGAGTTATTAAGCCTGGCATATTGCTCGGGAGGTGGCGGCTCAAAACAAAGGCTGACAATAGCCAAAGGCATAGAAGTTGGATGGGGCGTCGAGGACATCCATCTCGAAGGTAGCGGCAACCTTGTGTAGGAGTATGGAGCAACACACTGCCGCTTCTTTGCCATGGTAACACCCTCACAGTCCTTCCCCTCTAGATGGCAAACGCTAAAAATTCCATCCCTCCTCTTATCACCCTGTACAAATATTGGGAAAATAGTATCTATGTTCTCCATTTAGTGAAACATGTGACATGTAAAAAGAATAGATGATGCTAGCTAGTGTAAAATCCAGGTATAATTGCTTTCCTCGCTGCCCCATCCAGAAAATATAAATCCAAAGAAAGTAAAGACCAAAGATGACCGCAAGTAAAATGAGTTGCTAAGTACTGCATGTTTTATTAGCAAACTATTTTATACTGGTACATTTTTGTAATATCACAAAAATAACGATATTGAATAGAATCATTGTGTTTCACGGAAAATCTTCTATAGCTATCTCATGTATTGCTCTTTAGAATCATAGGGGAAAAAACTTAGATGAGAGGCCCGCATCGGGCAACTGTCAGGTGTCAGTAAAACACAAGTATTGAAACAAATAGTGACTTATGATGCATGAACATGGTGTAGCTTCAAAATATATATTGTTTCCAAAACCAAAAAAACAGACCTTTGATAATTTTCCAGCAACATTGAAAACAGCAGAAAATGAACCTACAACTCCATCCTGAAAAAGAAAAAAGTTTGATCAATATAAGCAACTCACTTAATCCAGGATGACATGATTAGTTGATGCTGTTGCTTGTAACTTTCCAATGTACTCAGCAGCACACTATTTCTTCATTACGGAAACAGCTCCAACAGTAGGTGAGGGCAAAAAGAACTACCAGTTTCAATACATATGCACAATGGATTACTTTTTATTTACCAATTCAGAAATGGCACCATGAATTCAGAAACTATAATACCCTAAATAACAGGCTTGTGCACGAATCACTAATATTGCTTTTCCAACTGAAAGAAACAGGTAAGCTTCTCAGCAGAAACCAAACAATATTGCTTCCTGCAAGCACAAATCATTATTACATCTAGCATATTTCTAAAATAACAAACGCGAGATCATATATGGGATTTGATCTGCAAGAAAAAATGAAACTTGCAAAATATGAGAGAAAGTAGAAAATTGAATTTACCCAAATAGACTGAATCTGTATGGATAAACATGCAGAGAGATTTCCGGCAAAAAATGTTTAATTTTAGCCTAATTCCATTTTGTTTAAGAACCAGGAGATCACTTTAGGGATTCAGAACACACATACTACTGTTTCTTTGCTGATGAAGGTGCTACAAAAGGAAAAGCACAGCGCTGGACCAAATTATGTTATACTGGGGGAAAAAGCTAGAGAAGAAGAAGATAATTGTATCGTGGATGAGCTCACCCAGATTTTAGGCCCGTTGATCTGGCAGTGTGGTCGCTGGATGTAAAGACAGAGCATGTCTTCTCTTCTAAGCTGACACGCCTCCTAGCTGGCATCCGCTGCTCCCGAAAATCCCAAGCTCCTCAAGTCTGCTCCTAGCGCCATGGCTGCTCCAAGCTCGGCTGCTCATGAAGCTAAATCAAATATGAATGTTGCATAAAAAGAATAGCAATAAGAGGTAGATGCGGAGCCTCACGAAAAGAAGACCTTATGCTCCTTTAACAAAGTCTTGTCAGTCTGCAGAAAATAGAGAATGCCATAAATCAAACAGTTGCATTCTGCAATACTGAACATCACGACCAAACAGATGACTAAGGTTGCATTTCCAAGCAACATAAATATAAAGATGAGTTGGGAACTACCATGCCAAGCAACTCATTAGGTTGTCAGAGACAAACCAGAGGAATTAATTCCACAAATTTGTACACATAGATACCATTCAGTTTAGCAAAACATGATTACCAATACCGAAAAAAAGAGGATTGTGTCATTATTCAACTGAACAAATTTTATATTCTGTTTGATTTAGCTTCAGGAGTAGTACATGACTAATTAACAGATAATGCAAAAAAAAAAGGTACCGAAATCTGAAAGTATCTTGTGCACTATGAAGGATGTAAAAGGTAGCAAAAAGGTTGGTATCATTCCGCTCATATTCCATCATCAGAAAGAGCACATAGGTAGCACAAAATGAATTTCTATACACATTAGAAAACCAAAACCATGTTACTATCACAAAAGAAATTATGCATATGCATAGATGCTCAAAAATTATAAATCCAGAGCCACCATTTGCACAAAAAGCCTGTGTTAGGTCTGTGATGTTAGTGATTCACACAATCACACACTGAACTAAAAACTGGTAGTCTTGCCATAAAATAAATAGACACATGACTTTATAAGAGCCCAAAATGTTGCAGCATTAGCATTTGCTCCAGGGACTTCCTCAAGGCATATGCCACAGCTTTTATGATGACATTATTTACTGAAACTTTCACACCATGTTGCTTTGCAATATTAAAATGACAATGGAAAAAGGGTTATATTTTAGTTAGCCGAATCACTGAAATATAAAATAGAAAAAAGATGAATGCATGAATGGTTTCAGGTTATGAGGGTAGCATATGCAACTCTGCCGCTTGCCATTTGCTAGCTGTTGGGCTCAGATGCCAAAATGCCAGCAGAATTTGAGAAGAACCACGTGCAGAACGACCAAAATCTTTTTAAATGATCATATAAATTACTCAACTAAAGATATGAAAGATAACATCAAAATCTGAACCAATACATGATTAACCTAAGGCACTGAACTTTATGGACCATGGCAAGCCACCCAGCCTCTCAAAATCTGAACTAATACATGAGCTTCATTAGCAAAGCAACCCAGTTAAGAAATATCCATTTACTTATCTCAATCAGTCATGTTCATTACAGCACTTTCATGGATCAAAAGGCCACAGAAAAATCCTAAACTGAAAACGTAGTGTGATTAAGGATTTTAGATAACTGTAAACAGAACACCCGCTCGGTCTTTTCCAGAGGGAAATAAGCAATGGACAATCATATAAGAGGGCAAAGCAAACCTTCTCAAAATGAGCGCAAAAGTACTAATGATGTTGGGCACTTGAGAGGCATTGTGGTACTTGAGATGTACAGAATAAAAGAACACAAACACATGGAAAGCAAGGCATATGCGGCAAAAGAAGTACATCATCTGCATCAATCATATGCGACAAATGCAAGGCACAAAGAACATGGGACATATATTTCATTGCAACTATCATCCGAAGGGTGCTCAGTTTCTATTACCAGTGTTGACATCGGATTCAACGCTTGCATACAGCGGTAATCTTTAACCTCCACTCCGCATCAACTGAACTGAAATCGAAAAGAGCAGAATCAATAAATTACTCAGGAAACTCTTCTTCCTGAATACACACGGCTCAGGTTTACAATGCACAAATCATAACATGAAAATTCATGACTATGTACATAAGAAAGAGTCCAAGAAATCACCTCCTTAATCATCATCCTGCTCGTCGACTCCGTTGCACCGCCAGGCAGAGTGCAGCAGCAGCCTGCACATCCGCTCCTTGACCTCGCCGTGCTCCCTTCCCCGAGTGATTCGCCACGCCGTTGCCGTCCTCCTCTCTGAACAGCAGCAGCCTGATGAGCCCAACCCGGAGTGGCCTCGCCTCCTGCTCCGCCACTCCAACCTGGGGTTCCTCTCTACAACAAAGAAAAACTGACAATCAGGATGACCTGTTCCTTTTTCCTTTTTGCTTTGGCAAATACAAAACACATACACTAACAACCATTATTAATCAGCATATAATAATCTAATCAAATCACCAAGCAATAATTTGGTCATCCGTAACACTGGACAGTACCTTGACACAGCAAGACATAAGACCCAACTTCACACCATGATTATTGGCAAATTCATCTTTATACTCAGACCGTAGCTTCATCAAATTGGTCCTGCAGCAATAATATAAACAGTAAAGAAGTAATAAAAAATCATAAAGCCTACAAATCCAAGTTATTTTAGTAACAGCAATAATTAGACGAATACATGATTTATTTTCCTAGAATCCAAGTTACTGGGGTGCCCTACCATTTTAGCCATGAGAGAGCAATGGTATCGTACTGCAGATCAATATATATTTATAACTACATCAAGAGAAGAGCTACATACCTAGCTTTGCACTGGCCAATTAGCAAGCAACATATAATGATGTAAGCAACATATTATATTTATAACTACATAAAACGAAGTTAAACAGCATTGCACATACTAATCCTTTACAAGAGACATATTACCACATGGGGACTAAAACCCATTCTAAATCGAGAATACTTAAGAAGCAAGCAGACATCAATCCTATCAGTACAACCACAAAGAACTACAACACTGAGCAATTCACAAGGCGAACTAACTGGAATAAGTCACAGAATCTATTATCTGGCCTTCCCACCTCATGAGTACTATTTTCTTATCCATGTTAGTAATAACAGGTAGTGAATCTAGTATTGCGACAAATATTATCTATTCACTTTGGGTATTTGTTTCAAATTGGGAAATCAAACCTAAAGTTACACATTTGGCTATTTGTAGAATTGGAATATTTCTTCAGTTATAGCTTCCAGTGGCCTCTTTTAAATGTAAAAAATCAAGCTACTATAGCAACAAATCATTACTGTTCTGTACATCCAGATGTGTTTTTGTGGATGATGACTACTATTTCACAGTTTAGGGACATCTCACACATTGGAAGCACATATATAAATTATTTTAATGCATGACCTGAAGCTAGAGATAAATCAAACCTGACTGTGGCAAAGCATGTAGATGAGAGAGATATCAGGAGCCGATGGGAAAAATATTCGAATATTCTCACGTTGGAGTCAAAGGCATCGCCAAGCCACACATAATTTGACATTGACAAAATAAGCTCTTTTATTAACTCAGTATACACAATTGGCATGGCCCAAATTACCTCATCATGTGGATTTCCTAATGGAGAATTCTCATGAATAAGTTCAGCAATCTGAGGAGGATCATCCAAGATGTGTTTAATCCTGTAAATAATTAAATTAGCAAACGGTGAGCAGGCAGAAACAAAGAAAGCAAATAAACGCTGTAAGAGAGACATTCCTGATTGGTTTGTGCTTAAAATTCATAACCATGTACGTACGGCTTCACATAGGAGGAAAGGCAGAGGAAAAAAGTACCACCTAAGCATGCTATCAAATACTCCTCTCAAAAGCAATGCACTGCTAGTGCCTCGTAACAATATCGCATCAGTTTCACAAACATAAAACCCAGATTATTTCTGCACAGCAAACACACACAACCTTGCTCATGTACATCAAATAGCTTCACAAATATAAGACCCAACTTTTCGATGTTCCTATTTTTAAATGTACCGGCAAGCAGATCATCAAGCACTCGATGAGCATAAATAAAAATGTCCATTCATCATTCAATCCCTGCAGCAATTGGGAAAGCATGCTAGCCTTCTGAAGTCGCTATCACTACTACTTGAGGTCTATGATGGTGATTCGGCAAAGATAACACCCATTCTGATATAAACGGATCAACAAATCCATCAAACAGATATATAAAGACATAGCTGCAGGGAAGATATACACACTCCTAAAAAGAACTTAACCTGAAATCTGACATAGTAATCGTTCTCATGAAGAACATATCTAATAATATTAGAAGCTGCAGGCCAGATCGACACACACCTAAGAAGAACCAAACCTGCAAGCACAAACAGGAAATGAGAAGAAAAACAAATATGGCTTGGGAAAACACGGATCAAAATTAGCACACGCCTCAATTTCCAGCCCAGCCAGCAGGCCTCTTCACTGCAGGCACCATCGACGTGCTCTTTCACTCTGTTTTATGTTGTTATCTACAGCAGAGCTTCATAAAGATATAATTCAGTCAGCATTTAGAAACAGTAAATGAGGCATAAAATTCATTCCACCATCTGAACTTCCTACAAACATCCATGAAGCACTGCTTGAGCATAAAAAATTAAAGACATAATTAAATCACTACATAAAAATAATCTGGATTCCTAATAACAAATTTGCCATTAAAAAATTATACCAGCAAGAGAGAATTTCCCATGAGCATGGGAACCAAAAGAAGCTAATTTACGAATCCCATATATCCCATTTGGCTACAGGATCGCTATACTACCCTTCATCTAAATAAAACACAGCACAACCACTGTTGTGGATATCCGGTTTTCAGTAATGGCATGCAAAGTGAAAACGCAGAAGCAAAAAGGTAATCGAACTCGATTTAGATAGAGAGATGAACCTGGATGGTGGAGCTGCGTGATGGAGGATGCCTGAAAATCATACAAGGAGACCAAGGAAGCAACTGTCGTTGCCTCTGCTCCTTGACCTCGTTGTGCTAGCTGCAGCCACCTGATGAGCTGCGTGATGGAGGCCATCACGGAGCACCCTTCTGTGATTCCTGTGGGAAAAAGAGAAGGGGACAGAGCCAGAGTACACATGAGAGATCAGAAACAGAGGGAGACATCAGAAGTGGATGGGATGAACTAAAGAAGGATCACAATAAGGCTCACCTCGGCGTCTTCATCGGCCGGCCGCCTGCCAAACATCGACCATGGTGTTGACCACCGTTCCGAACTGCTGTGCCCACATGCTGCTCCTCCCCGAGGTGGATCCAGGCCGAGGCAAGGAGAACCGCCACTTCTGTCCGTGGGGACGTTGCCGCCACTCCTGCCGGCGACCGGCCATCTCCCACCGCCAGTCCTCATCCCGTCGTCCCAGATCGACCGGTCCCTGCCGCCCAGGAAACGAGCCGGCGCTTGTAGGCCTGAAAAACTAAATCTGCACAAACAAAAATGAGAACCCGCTGTAAGAAGAAGGCAAAACAGGAAGATGAAAAAAGTGAGCTGATCGGGAAGCCGACCTGCTGCGCCGCCGCCACTCTTGCTCGCATCCCTCTCGATCAACAAATTTCGGAAGAGGAAGAGGCGGTGCAGATTGAGAGACGAGGTGGTGGCCGCCGCTGCCGTGCTCCTGCTCCTCCCGTGACCCCCGCCGTCCTCCTCGCCGCCAGGTCGCCGGCCGTCCGAGGCGCCGTCGAGCTGAGCGCCCACGGCCGCCGCCGCCGTCCGGGCCGCATCTGGCTCCGTCCAGAAGGCACAGTAGAGGGGCGAGAGGCGGCTGGGATTGGGCGAGAGGGGCGAGAGGCGGCTGGGATTGGGCGAGAGGGGCGAGAGGCGGCTGGGATTGGGCGAGAGGGTGGAGGCATGGGAGGAGGCGGGGACTGAGCGCGGGTACCGTCCGCGGCCTCCGACGTCCGGGCCAGGTCGCCGGCCGTCCTCGGCGCCACTGTCCCAGCAACGGCCTTCCTCGCTGCCATCGGCCCCGCAGGCCAGGCCGCCCGCCGGGTGAGGGCTCCCGGGAGCAGCCAAGCACCACGAGGAGGGGCTGCGCGGGAGAGGGGGAGTGAAGAGGAGAGGGCGGCGGATCGGGGGGAGAGAGGACGGGGCGGATTGGGCGAGAGGTTGGGGGAGAGAGATGCGAGGGGATTGGCGCGTGCGGGGACGGGAGGTCATTGGATAGGATTTCACCGCTCGCCTCGTCCCCGCGAAAAGGAAGGCGACGCGCAGGAGGAGATTTTGGTGCTGAACTTTGGGCCAAGCGAGATTACGGACCCACCCGTCATTGACTTAACGTGTCTGGCCGAGAGTAGGAAACGCAAAAAATTACCATCCAACGACCAGGGTGAAAAGGGCGGTGGTGATTCAACGGCTGTGATAGTCTGCCTCGACACTGTTTGGGCAAAGCAAGGAGGAGCCGGGTAGTGTAGTAGTGTTTATATGTAGTAATGGCCATATGGGCACAGCTGCTCAGATCCAATCCCATATTGGTCCAAATATCCGCTCCCTCATCTCAACGTCTCCACCTTTTCTGACGAGCTGATCATATTTTTCGATCTTGCCAAATTACGACAGATGATGGCAAGGGTAATGGGATTTACAGGGGATGTCTAACATGTGTAGGGCAATGTTGGAATTCTTTTGTCGTGCAAGCATTCTCCGCCGGTCGAAGTCCTTCACCATCTGCATCTCATCTTCCTGCATAATCCACCCATGAGTGGTTTGCCACATCTTTCCGTTTTGTTTGTATAATACCGATTTGTCCTTTTTAAAGATAGTATCTGCAGTTTTCTTTGCGGGACACTCTATCTGAGAGAATCCTCAAAGTTTGAGAAAAAAAAGCTTCTGTGATCAAGATTAGTAGATGACCAATTTCTGGTGTGGTAACACCATTCATGCGATCAGTAGTCACTTTGCATGGCGCCAAACATGCGATCAGTAGTAAACTGTTTCCTGATAGTCTTACTGAATATTGAGAGAATGCCGTTTTGGCAAAAAAATCAAAATTTGAAAACTTATCAAAAAAATCTGAAAAACATCATGCACGTACCTGAGCATGGTACGCACCGCCGTGAATAATTTCGCACCGAAATGTCACCGTATGCGCCTCATACGGTGACATTTCGGTGCGAAATTATTCACGGCGGTGCGTACCATGCTCAGGTACGTGCATGATGTTTTTCAGATTTTTTTGATAAGTTTTCAAATTTTGATTTTTTTTTTAAATACCGGGAGCATATGCTCCCGGGTGCCAATGCGAAGCAGAGGGGTTAGAGAGAGTGACAAGCTTTACTGAATGTAGCTGAAACAGTGAAAGCGCATATTCTGTGAATGATGTTACTTTCAGTCATCTGTTCATCACGCATAAACTCTCGGCTGAGTGCTCAGGGAGTCCGTATGAATCTCTGTGGTTCATTCTTAGTGCTGGTCTCGTGGAATTTACAAACTTTCTGTACAGAATCACTTCTCTAAGTTTTCCGTTCATTGCACGTGGTAGATTAATTTTAGTTAGGAATCAGCATGTGAATTCCAGTATCTTATCCTCACCCTCATTTACAATCACCCATTTTTTGTACAACGTACTTTGCCTCTAATTACAAATGGATATGACATTTTAGATAATGTGTAGCTTTTCATGAATTATCGTTATTTGTTCCCTATTGAATATATATTTTTCTTGGTTTCAGGATTCATGTGTTTATTCATTTTCTACTACAATCAAGATTCATTTTGTGGAAGCGCTTTACAGATTATTCTCGAACATCTATTTTAATATCCGCAGCAACGCGCGGGGTATCATCTAGTAAACTAGAATTTCTCCCGCACATTGGGGTGTATTGTTGATGAACGCATGGTGAAATGGGAACATTCAAAAGCACTTGGTTTAAAAATTATACATATTTAAAAGTGTACTACTTGAGCGTTTTGTTAGACTAGTTTAGCCTAGTATCTCTATCTCTACTATCTAAAAAGAACCATTGGTTCCACTTTGTGCCCACCTCGGTTTCTTCCGTCGCGGATTTTGCTTTCCCCCCCCCCCCCCCCCCCCTCTCCACCCAGTCCCGATTGTCCTCCCTTGGCGATTTTGCTCACCACGTCTAGCAATAATTCTTCCGCCTCTCCGACGTCTCCCCTTGATTTCTTTTTGCGATTTGCTGCAACTGTTTCTGATTTTGTTGTGAATCTCTCGCACTCTCATCTCACCCCGACCGCATCCCACTCAGCAGCGCCGCCGACCGACGTCCATCTCCTTTTCTATTCCTCGTGGCCGGCACCAAGCTCTTCCGCGGGAGCCCCCCCCCCCCCCCCCCACATCGCCATGCCCTAAACGTCTAAGGAGACGTCGGCCACGGATCTTGCAGCGGCAGATGTCAAGCACAATGAAGAAGGCCACGTGGATGTGCTCCCAAGACAGTTGCGCGACGTGGAGCAGCACCAGGTGGTCGTCGCTGCGGTACGGGAGCTCGGCATGTTCCGATTTCCTCCTTAGCGTCGTGGAGCTCTGCACGGCAACCGTGGTGCGAGTAGGAGAAAGGTGAGGGTGCCGCTCTATTTTTTTGAGTTAATTGCACTGACGGTCACACATCTCGTCGTGTACGTGCACTTAAGTCACACATCTGGAAAACGGGATTTTTTGGTCTCACAACTGAACAATTGGGTGCACGCAGGTCACAAACGGGACACGTCATTCCGTTATGGACTGGAAATTTTCAGAAAACCCCCTGTGTTATATTACGAGGGTCAATATTGCAAATATCTGGCCAGAAATGATTTTCAGAAAAGAGGGATGACGTCATGCTGACGTCAGCACGCAGCAATGGATCTTCACCGGAAACCGTCGCCGACGGTGCAGCTGCAGGGATAGAGGGCGTTGCGGTTGGGGGATGGAGGCGCAGCTGCAGGGATGGAGGGGCTCGTCTTCGAGGCCGGACCTTGGCTGCAGGGGATGGACGTCATGTTGCAGGGTGCAGGCACCAGTCGAGCGCCCGTTCGGGTAAGCGGCGTTCCGGTGGCCGGTGCTCCTGGGCCGCCCGTGCGGCGTAGCACGCGACCATGGCGACAACGGTGCTCCTTGAGTCCTGGGCCGCCCTGTGCACACTCGCCGACTGCCGCTCCCGCGCCGCCGCCGTGTGTTCAAGCTGCAGCTGGCGTTCGCCGCTGCCGCCCACGGAAGTCTGCTCCTGCCGAAGACATCGAGCTCCTGCCAGCCGACATGCCAGTATCCTCGCCCACAAGCTCACGCTCGGCACGTTCGCCGCCATCGAGTGGGGCTCCGACTCCGATAGTCGTCGATACCACGAGCTCGCAAGCCACCCAGCGAGCTCTGAATTACTGGGACGATAAGGTGTTCGATAAAATGTCGTATCCGAGATGCTGCAGCACGACGCGGGCGGGGCGTTCCAGACGTCGGTGCGGCCGTGGCGGTGGCCAGCGGCCAGGCGGAGCGGGCGGTGGTCGTCGTCCTCGCCCGCCGCGGCGAGGGAGGGCGCGCTGGCCGGGGGCGCCCAGAGGACGGCGGCGACGAAGGAGGCGAGCTACGCGAGTGACGAGGGGTATACTCATCAAATCCCATGGTTAAGGACCTAGGGTTGAGATTATGGGGAGAGAACGTGGTAGTACTGGTACTTTCGTCGGCTGACAAGCAGAGGCAAAGATTTACCCAGGTTCAGGCCCCTCGGGTGGAGGTAAAGACCCTACTTCCTGCTTGTCTGTTATTGATCGTGAGAAATTATGAGGTTACAAGGTGGCTCCGGCGAGATCGATCTCGCTAGAGGTTTGGTGGTTTGAGTATGGCTTGTCCCTAGATCGGCACCCCTCCCAGTCCTTAAATAGGCTGGGTCCCGGGAGTTTGTAACCGACCTAGTTTACACATAAGGAAAGTACAAACCGACTATGTCTATGTCTAAACTTGGAGGGTACTCCATCTTCTTGGGCCTCTTGTCTTGGGCTTCGAGTAGGCTCTTCGCTATTGGGCCTTAGTCGTCACGTGCACCAGGTACCCTCACGGTAGGGTACCCGAGATGTATACCCTTGTCAGTAGCCCCCGAGTACTTGTCTGACTCGAAGAATCGGGCATGGACTCGTTCGTAAGTGCACGTCATATGCTTTGTATTCTGTATATTATAATTGGAATTCCTGTATGAATAGCACATGTTGGCTATGTCGAGTATTTCATCGACTGTGGTTTTTGCTTATGAAGATCAAGGGATAATAGCTTAGCAGGCCCAGTACACTCGACGGATCGGGACTGGTTAACTACACATTCGGGTAAAACCTTACTAGCTTTCAATCAAACTCGAGTCCCCGGACTCGAATCTGGAACAAACTGGTCAGATTCGACTAGGCCGCTGAGGTCTTACTGAGTCGATCTGCAGTATAACTTTGAATTTTACCCAACGCGTCCGTCGGGATTTTTCATCATGTCTGCTGACACGGAAAGTATAAGGATTGACGTTGCTGGAACGGTCCTTAGCCCAGCTCGAAAGTTCGGCGGGTCTTACCTTTGCACTATGCGTGCAGCATCCGAGGTATTTGCGACGGACGCAACTCGGGAATGTTTCGAGTATGATTTTGTATATGAACGGAGTCGATATATTTGTCGACTGACCCTTTGACATTATTCTATCGGGTGCGCGACAGCGCTCCCGATGGGAGTAGCCCCCGAGATTGTGCTTTATTACTTGTAATGGAGGATAATCTCAAAATCATTTTGTCTTGAGCATCTTTAGTCGAAGAAATTTTTGATACGCTCCCGATGGGAGTAATATGCCTCAGCCGAAGGAACGGTCGAGTGACCAATTTTGCCTTATCATTGCTTTTTCACACCCGAACCAAACAAGGCAATCGAGTGACCAATATGCGTTGAGCGGACTCGAATGTATTTCTGATCAAAGCGCTTGAGATGACGTCAGGATGACGTTTTTGGCGACTGCGCTGCCTGACACGCGTGGCGTGCGTTATGCTGCGATGGATGGGACGTGACACATAGGTGGGCCCATTTGTGCAGAGCTGACCGAACGACGGTGCAGTTTGGACTTGATTTGACCAGTCTGGCCCACTTTTTACGGAGAGGTGATTATGGCTCCTCTTTTTGCGTGCGTAGTGGGCGGAGTGGCCGGCGACGGTTGCCCTCCGCGTTTGCCACGTGTACGGTGAGATCGCGAGCAGAGCGCACGGTTGGATCTGAATGGCTGTGATTGCCTTTGATTTGTGGTAAATAGGGGAACGGCGCTGGCATTGTTTTTTTACTAGCCATTTGCTCTGCGCGCCGCCCCCGCTCCATCTTCTTCCTTGCGCCCCTGCTCCATTGCTCTTTGTGCCCAAGCTTTCACTGTTCTCTTAGCCACCACCGCCATGGCGCCAAAGAGGAAAGCTTCTGCCTCTGACGCGCCCGCGACTGATGCTGCCGCTCTGAAGGGGAAGAAAACTGCGGCTGGCGCATCTGCCTCCGCCGTCGACCTCAAGAAGAGCGACGGCGATTGGATGAAGTCCACGATCAAGGCAGCGCATCTCGAGAAGTTCCGCGAGGACGGACTGCTGCCGCCGGCGGACCAGCTTACCGTCCGCGCGCCATCAAAAGAGGTACTCCCCGAACCTCGCGCAAACGAGCGCGTATGTTTTGCGGAGTTCTTGCCTAGGGGTCTATCTTTTCCCCTCCACGACTTCGTTCGTGGTTTGTTGTTCGCCTATGGGGTGCAGATCCATGATCTCACCCCGAACGGCATTATGCACATTGCCTGCTTCATGGTATTGTGCGAGTGCTTCCTGGGAGTTGCTCCCAGCTGGGCTCTTTGGAAGTCTATCTTCATGGTCCGGCCCAACAACCGAGGCGGCCGAACCTATCCAGTTGGAGGCCTTCAGATCCAAGTGCGCAGCGACACCCGATACTTTGCCCTGAAGCCAGTCGACTCGGCGCAAGGGTGGAGGAAAAGGTGGTTTTATGTGCTAGTCGACCAGGAAGGGGCCCCAGCATTTTCGACTGCTGGTATAGCCGCTAGGACGAAGGCCTGGGACCATGAGCTTTCGACTGAAGAAATGGCGGAAGCGGCGCCTCTGCTGGAGACGATTGGAGGACTGCTTAACAGCGTCACTGGTGTGCATCTAATTGCCACCTTTGTGAAGATGCGGGTGTGGCCGCTCCGCGCGCGAGCTCACCCTATGTGGCAGTATGAAGGTCCTCTCGACTCCACTCGGATGAACAAGGAGGAGCTGTCTAGGAGCGAGCTGGTGGCACATGTGCGGTCCATCACCAGCACAAAATCCAGCGAGCCCTGCAACGTCGACTGCCCTGTCGCTCCTTATGGGGCTGAAAAGCCTTTGCCAGAGGTTAGTGAATCTATCGATTTATGATCTCCTGCTTTTGTTATTCTGCTATGCATCTTTGTGACTTCGACTGCTGTATTTTGTGTGCAGGGCCACTCGACCACCTCAACCCTTCCTCCTCTTCCCGAAGATGGCCCAACTCATGAAACAGAGGTGACGGTAGAAGCGAAGGGAGGAGATGAATCGCCTCTTCCTTCGGCTACTACATCTCCCACAGAAGAGGTTGAAGAGGAAGGGGTTGAAGAAGCACAGGACAAGGAGCGTGCCACGACTGATGATGTGAGCGAGGTCCCACTCGCAAGCGCCGTCGGGCGGCTCAAGTTGTGTCTTCCTCCATGAGTTCACCCGCAAAGGGATCGGATGTGAGAGATGACGGAGACTCGGGCTCGTCTCCTACGACCACAGCTGCTCCTTTGGACGTGAGCCCGTTGAGCTCGGCTCCTCCCCTCCTCAGTCGGGTGGGGAGCTACTTTTTGGAGGCCCAAACTTTGAAGACCTTGACACTGATGATGAAGAAGAGCACAGGTTTGCTCCTTTTTGTACTAAATTTTTTGTGAGTTGAGTACTGTTGCTTATGTTGTATGTCTTTCGGTCACTCGTAGTGCCGAGACTGTGCGCCCTCCGACTCCTCTAGCCGAGAGAGCTTCGACTCCAGATCAGCCAGAAGCTTCTCCTGTTGCGACTGAAGTCGTGAAGACAGTAGCCACGGCCACTACCATTGAAGCCGCCAAGATTGCGAGTACGTCGACTCCAGAAATTGGGACTTCTGCTGCCAAGCCTGCGCCTTGGGTTGAACACGTAAGTGTCATTTGTCGAGTCCTCATGCTGGGACTATTTGTGTATAACTTATGCTGGTTCCATGTGCATGCAGCCCTTCTACCTCAACCTGGTGGAATCAGGCAAAGCTTTTGTCCAGGTTGAACAGGAGAGAGACAATCTGCGTGCTGTCATGGAGCAACTCAGCCGTAAGTGTGTTCGACTTCTGTACTCGAAGCTCTTTTTGCTCTGTCTTTGCGTTGTCGATTGTGAATGACATTTTGCCATCTATCCCAGGTGACAAGGCATCTGCTGAAACGCGAGTGAAGGAGCTAGAAGAAGCTCTTGCCACTCAAGCTGCCGAGTCGAAGAAAGCCGCGGATGCCGCCCAGCGTTCTGCCGCTGCGCGCGAGAAGGAGCATGCTGAGCGACTGGTTGGCCTCGCGCAGAACGTGAGAGGTAAGGAACCATCTTTTTTGTATGCCTCCCATGTACCCGTTGAGTATTATGTAGTAACCTTGCTTTTTCTGGTTCACGTTACAGAGGCGATTGGTGTGCCAACACCTACTGACATGGTCAGTGATGATTTATCACTCGACCAGGTTATAGGTGACCTTGGTGCTACCTTTGTCCAGGCGAAGGATTTCCTTGCCAAGTCTACCAGCACCCTCGGCGCTGTGTACAAGGAGGTGCTCCCACTAGGCGAGGTGCCGTCGACTGC
The DNA here is from genome assembly GCA_947311845.1 of Poa pratensis. NCBI lineage: Eukaryota > Viridiplantae > Streptophyta > Magnoliopsida > Poales > Poaceae > Poa > Poa pratensis. Next base: position 3,812,940 of record CAMZMU010000105.1, read on the forward strand.
TGACGGATTTGCAGGCGTGCTTGGACCGGGGACTTCAACCATGGCGAATTTTGCTCGCGCCCTCACGGTACGCGGCTCGGAGTCCACCCTCAAGCTGATACTAGGTCATGGGATAGAGGGTAACTTCGAGGCGGCGATGTCTGACTTCCCTCGGAAGGCCGGTGGGAAGCTTATCTCTTTGAAGCATGTTAGCGAGCGAGCCACCCGCCTGGCCAACCTTTTTATGAACACCATGGAACGTCGGGCAACAGAGGTCGCCGCCCGTGCGAGTAGGGCTAGGTCTGAGTCGGTGTCGAGAAGTAGGGCAGCCGCACTTTTTATGCCTTGTAATTAAACTTATGACCATGCGAGTACGCATGCGCTTTTGCTACCTTTGTATGAACTTAATGTCCTCGTTATGCTTCTGCCTGTAAGCTGTGTGCTTTTATTCACCTAAGCTTTGTGATGAGTTTCTCACGAAACTTTTATGATATTTGGAACAGAAACAACCAGCCGCCACTTCATCCAGCTCGTCGCGGCATCGCCCCCACTCGATCTCGAGCTCAGGTGGCGAACGATGCCGCAGTAATACGTTATATGAAGGCTCGAGTCGCAAAACTGGAGCAAGAGCTGGAGAATACCCGCGTGAGCTGGATAGGATGAGGGCTAGGCCTGCTTTACCCACTCAACGGGAGGAGTATGTGCTTGGCGAGATGGAGATCGTGAACAGACAGCTCGAGTGTAAGCATGACTGCCTTGATCTTATGAGTTCACAATCTGTCCTTTTTGTTCACCCAACTTGTGTTGTTGTAGGTTTTGTTCCAGATTTCCAGGCGGAGCAGGCTCGTGTAGAAGAGCAGTTGAACAATGCGACTAACGAACCCACGACTGGCCGTCAGCACTTCGCTTGGATAAGCACCGAGCACGCATACTCGCGACTCTGCAGGATCGAGTGTGGCGGAGCACTATGCTTCTTGAGTTATGCAGGTCGGCCTTCAGTCGAATCAATCAGACGCTTTTTCCGACTGGGCCGCAACCTCAAGGAATCCACGCGTTGCTCGGGCTTTTCCGGACTACAGGTTCCATTCGAGACTTTATCACCCAGAAGCTTGTGGATGGAGCCAACGCAACAATGGCATATATCCGAAGTCAACGTCCAAATATGCAGCTACGTCCACCCGTGCCTGGATCGTCTTTGTCCCAGTCGCATCTTGACGATACAGTCATCATGCGAGGGTGTTGGTTGAGTGCTATCATGCTCAACTTATGGGCCCTGTTCTTCCAGCAAAGGACGAACCGGAAGATTAGGGTTTTTCTGTATAGGGGCAGCCCCCGAGTGTAAATTTTGCCACTTAGTACATATTTGTTCACTTGTATGTATGCAGCCCCCGAGTGTATCGAGTGGGGTTTATGAAAAACATTTGTATAGAACATGCATTCTACAGCCCCGAGTGCTCGAGTGAGGCTGTGAATTTTTACGATATTTGAAGCTTCAACTCATGTTATTGAGCAACTTTTTGGTTTATGTATGATTTTGTGCGACCCAGCCCCCGAGTATTCGAGTGCGCCTGGGTATTATGTTTGAAGGAGCGAGAGCTCACGTTTTGAAGTAGCGCAGCCCCCGAGTATCGGGTGAGGCTAAGGTTGTGCGAGTAGTAAACAGGGAGAAATATAGGAATTTATTGACTATATTCCATTTATGAATGTTAGGCTGCAGGCCGCCTCATTAAAAACCTTCCAGTCCCCTTAGGTACCCTGGTAAGGAAAAGAGCGCGTCTGAAACCTGCAGCCATCCGACATATGTGCCTATTACATTATGCGACTGAGCAATCTAAGCATAGAAACGGCGCAGCTGCGCAACGTTCCAAGGATTATGCGAGAGTTCGCCTGTCTTCGCGTGCTTCAGTCTGTATGCTCCACCACCAATGACCTCGGTGATGATGAAGGGTCCTTCCCATGGAGAAGCAAGTTTATGCACCTTCTTTTGCTTCAGTCGAAGTACCAAGTCGCCCACCTCGAAGGACCTGGTACGCAGTCGACGGCTGTGATAGTTGCGTAGATCTTGCTGGTAGACAGCTGTGCGTGCTAGCGCCGTGTTGCGTGCTTCTTCGAGCAAGTCGACTGCATCTTCGAGTGCTTCATCTGCATCGTCTTCATTGTATGCTTCGACCTTGGTGCGTTGAACCTTACGTCTGATGGCAGGATTGCCTCTGCGCCGTAGACCATGAAGAATGGAGTGAATTGCGTTGAGGCGTTGGGTGTTGTGCGTAGGCTCCATAGCACAGACGGGAGCTCTTCTACCCAAGCACCCGCGGCCCTTTTGAGTGGCACCAGGAGGCGTTTCTTGATTCCGCTTGTCACAAGTCCATTGGCCTTTTCGACTTGGCCATTAGATTGCGGGTGTGCCACAGATGCATAATTGAGCGTGATATCTTGCTCTTTGCAGAAGGATTGGAATTCCTCAGCCGTGAAGTTTGTACCGTTGTCAGTGATGATGCTACTTGGCACACCAAAGCGGTATATGATGGATTTTATGAAATTGACTGCTGTAGTGGCAGTCGAACTTGTGATAGGTACTGCTTCAATCCACTTGGTGAACTTGTCGACCGCCACCAGAAGGTGAGTATGCCCTCCATGGGAGGATTTTTTGAGTGGCCCAACCATATCGAGCCCCCACTGGGCGAAGGGCCAGGCCAATGGTATTGTCTTCAACGCCGATGCGGGTGCGTGTGGCTTTGTGGCGAATTTTTGGCAGCCGATGCACCTTTTGACTATGTCCTCCGCGTCTTTGAGTGCTGTGGGCCAGTAGAAGCCTGCGCGAAAGGCTTTGGCTACGAGTGATCGACTGCTGGCATGATGCCCGCAGGTACCTGCATGAATATCACGAAGGATGGCTTGGCCATCTTCAAATGCTATGCAACGTTGGAACATACCTGATATGCTGCGTTTGTATAGTTCACCGTTGATGACAGTGTATGCTTTAGATCGTCGAGTGACGCGTCTTGACTCTGTTATGTCTTCGGGTACCTCGCCGCGGAGTATGTATGCGAGGAAAGGTTGAGTCCAAGTTGGCTCATGAGGAGTACCTCGACTGGCGGGTCCTCTGTGCTAGGTGCTTTGCTCTTGGCTGGTGCGGCTGATGTAGGAGATGCTCGCTTCTTTTTGATGGATCTGTGCTCGATGCGCTCGAAGAAGACACCAGGTGGAACTGGTGCTTAGTCGCGCCAATGTTGGCTAACTTATCTGCTTCTTCATTGCTTTCACGCCCTATGTGCCGCAACTCGCAGCCTTCGAAACTGCCCTCCATGACGTTGTATAGGTCACGGTAAGCAATCATGTTATCTGCGATTGCATCGCAGGCCTTCATTGTTTGCTGTACCACAAGGTTCGAGTCACCGTAAATCATCAGTCGAGTGCACCCGAGGGCTTTGGCCATCCTCATGCCATGGATCAGGGCCTCGTACTCGGCTTCGTTATTTGATGGGAACTCGAATCCCATCTGTAGGATATAGCGAAGCTTGTCGCCTTTTGGTGATATGAGGATGACACCCGCCTGCGCCTTCGTTTTTCTTCGAGCCGTCAAAGTACATAGTCCATGAGTTGGACACATCTGGCGCTCCTGGCAGCTGAGCTTCGATCCACTCGGTGTGGAAGTCAGGTAAAACTTGTGCTTTGATGGCCTTCGGGTAATCATACTTGATGTCTCTTGGTGCTAGCTCGATGAGCCATTTTGCTACTCGCCCAGTTGCGTTGGGGTTTGTGAGGATGTCCCCGATCCCTGAGGTGCTGATTACAGTGATCGGGTGCTCGGAGAAGTAATGCGTCAGCTTCCTTGAGGACATGAACACGGCGTAGGCCAGCTTTTGATAGTGCGGGTACCGCTGCTTTGATGTGGAGAGCACTTCACTCAAGTAATAGACTGGACGTTGTATGCTTTGGGCGTGTCCCTCCTCCCTTCGTTCGACTACCAGTACGGTGCTTACCACCCTGTTAGTTGCCCTTGGTGCGACGAGGATTGGAGGGCTTGTGAGGACTCGCTTGAGATCCGTAAAGGCTGCTTCGGCTTCTGGCGTCCACTCGAATTTATCTGCTTTCTTCATCAGTCGATAGAACGGGAGTGCTTTTTCGCCTAGCTTGCTGATGAATCGACTGAGCGCTGCCACTCGACCCGCTAACTTTTGCACGTCATGGAGCTTTGAAGGCCTTTGCATCGTCAAGATGGCCTGTATTTTCTCCGGGTCGCCTCGATTCCTCGAGCTGAGACTAGATACCCGAGGAGTTGCCCGGCTGGCACGCCGAACGTGCACTTCTTCGGGTTGAGCTTGATGTGGAAGCGTTTGAGGTTTGCGAATGTCTCTCGCAAGTCATCGAGTAGTGTGTTTTCCTCTCTTGTGGTGATGACGATGTCATCTACATAGACCTGGACGTTTCGCCCAATTTGCTTCTTGAGGCAATCTTGCATCATGCGCTGGTAGGTTGCGCCTGCGTTCTTGAGCCCGAAAGGCATTGTGGTGTAGCAGTAGACCCCGAGTGGGGTTATGAACGCCGTTTTCTCTTCATCCTCTTCCTTCATCCTTATCTGGTGGTAACCCGAGTAAGCATCCAGGAAGGACAAGCGAGCGCACCCGGCGGTGGAGTCGACGATCTGGTCGATTCGAGGTAGTGGAAAGTGATCCTTTGGACAACATTTATTGAGTGCTGTAAAATCTACGCACATCCGAAGGATATCTGTGTGCTTCTTCTCTACGAGTACGGGGTTGGCCACCCATTGTGATTTCTTGATCTCTCTGATGAATCCTGCTGCGAGTAGCCTGTCGACTTCGGCTGCAGTTCTTTTTGGGCCGGATATGCGGCGCATTGTTTGCTTGACTGGTTTAGCATCTGGAAATAATTGGAGAGAGTGCTCGGCGAATTCCCTGGGAATACCTGGCATGTCGGCTGGACACCATGCAAATATATCCCAGTTCTCACGGAGGAATTCGACGAGCGCGCTTTCCTATGCGATAGGCAGACTCGACGAGACATTGACTGTCTTGGTCGGGTCAGTCGGGTGCACCTGATGCGATCTTGTGTCATTGGTGGCATTGAATGCTCTGTCGACTGCCACCTTTTTGTGTTCTGGCATAAGTGTTCGATCGTTGGAGACCGCTAGATCAGCGAGTGTTGCTTCCATGCCAAACATCTCAGAGATTTTGCTGAATTCTCGGTCGCAAGAGTCAGACTTTTGGAAGTTCCCTTGACTGTGATTACTCCTTTTGGTCCAGGCATCTTCAGCTGGAGGTATGCGTAATGTGGCACCGCCATGAATCGAGCGAACGTCGGGCGTCCAAGTATAGCATGGTATTGTGACTTCCAGTCGACAACTTCGAACTCAATCGATTCTGTCCTGAAGTGGTTCTTGTCCCCAAACGTTACGTCGAGTTGTATGGTGCCTTCTGGGCTTATTGCTTTGCCTGGGACGATACCGTGAAAGGTATTTGAGACCTTGGCAGGTTTTCGACTGACCTGTTCATTTTGCGGAGCGTATCTGCGAAGATGATGTTTATGCCGCTGCCACCATCCATGAATACCTTGGACATGGCGTAGCCTCCAATTTGCGCGTCGAGTACCAGAGCAGAGTGCCCTGGACGAACAACCGATGGAGGGTGGTCCTCTCTGCTGAAGCTTATTGTGGTTTCAGAACCCTTCAAGAATTCAGTTACAGCGGGAGGTGACATGACCGCCATGTTTACTTGTCGAGTGCGAAGTTTTTGCTCCCTGTTGGAAGGTCGACCTTTCTGTATCATGTACATCTGCCCTTGGGGCGGAGGGTACTGTGGTTCGTCCACCCGAGGTATGTGCTGTATGGCACCCGCGAGATTTCCGCCTGCAGCAGGCTGTGGTGGGGGGTGGTGCCATCAGAACAGGCACATTGTTTGGCTGAGGCACGGGTGCAGGTGCTTGTGTGGCTGCTGCCTTTCTGAGATTTACGTAATCAGTCGCCATTTGGTCGAACTCCCTGCAGTTTCTCATCGAGTGATTGGAGCGCAGTTTTCCGTCGTCCCCCTTGTACAGGTGGAATCTGCAATCAGCATCCATCTTTTCTTCGAATGATCGCTCGGATTGTGCCCGTGACTTGCGCCAGTCCTTCCTCTTGTAGCTATCACTGCGTTGGCCGCGGTCTCGACTGTCCCGACGATCATCTCGACTGTCCCGCCGATCTTCGACCGTCGGTCGCTTCTGTCCTGGTCATTGCGGGGTGTGGAGAACCCAGCCGCCATGAATTCGGGTCTGTCATCGTCGTAGTGACGTTTTGAACGTTTGCGCCTTCGGTCGTCTCTGTACGAGTCTCTGCGGCTTCGACTGCCGCTTTCATGATTGTCACGGGGTGAGGACCCGCGTGTGGTGCGCGCCATGTCTTCTCCGTCTGCCCACTCAGTCGCGGTCATCAAGAGGTTAGCCACAGAGGTTGGCTTTTTGCGACCAAGTGCTTCTTTGAGGTCCCGCCTGGCGAGTCCCATTATGAAAGCATCCATGGCCATATCTTCTGAAATTACTCCGACTGAGTTGCGTATCTCAGTCCATCGTCTGATGTATGACCTCAGCGTTTCGTCTGAACGTTGCACGCAGGCCGCAGTTCCTCGAACGTTTTTGGGCGCTCACATAGAGGCTCGAAGTTTTTGATGAAGTCATCGCGGAAGTGATCCCACGAGTCGTACTTTGATGGAGGTAGGGCCTTGAGCCAGTCGCGGGCTGTGCCTTCGAGCATGAGTCGTATGTATTGCATGGCGTGGTGTTTGTGCCTCGCTGGCACGCGACAGCCAGCCTGTAGTCTTCCAGCCACCCAGAAGGTTCCTGTCGACCCGTGTACTTGGGCTGTTCAGATGTGAGTTTGAACCCTTTGGGCATCCGTGTCTCGCGGACGCGTCGAGTGAAGCACAGAGCTCCATGTGGCTCAGGCTCTCGATCAGAGTATGAGTCGCTACTGTAAGATCTGCGTGATCTGCTCCTGGACCTGCGCCTGCGCGAGCCGCTTCTTTCCTTCGAGTGGTGGCGGTGACCACTGTGATTATGCTCTTCCGACGTGCGTCGACTAGGGCACGGTCTCGACTCCCACCTGGAGTTCTTGGATTTGGCGTATGGCCTTCGCCGCTAAGGCGAGTGATTTGATCTGCTGGCGATGCAGTTTTGCATTGGGGTCATCAGCTGGAGGCTTGATTGCCTCTAGGTATGCTGCAGCGGTGAAGAGGGCACCCGCAGCTGTTTTGGGTACTGGCACTCCCTCTTCGTATGTCATGAAAGAGTTGCCTAAGTTGCGGGTGAGTGCCGCCCTTTCGTCTGGCGAGAGGTGTGACAACCTTGATCTGGGTCTTGTGTCTGCTCGCCCGGTGGAGCTCAGGGAGAGCTGTCTTCTTCGCGCACTCGACAAGCTAGCTTGCTTTTTGCGTTCTTCGAGTGTTGCTCTGACCTGCCGCAGTCGAAGTGATTCCTGCCAGTTGAAGTACTGGAAGGTCAACATCTCCTCTTGTGTTGCGTCTGCTGGCATCATTGTGCACTCCTTGATGACTTTATCTGCTTTTGCTGCCATCTCAGCAGTGATTGTGAGAGTTGTGACTCCGTCCGGCATAGTAACTGTGCACGGGAATTCTGTAGGCCTGCGGCTGGCCGCAGCATCTGATGATTCTGCGGCGATGGCGACGTAGACCTGCTGGGGTATCACCCGAGGGTATGTATGTGTGTCTTCGAGTCCGTCATGGACTCGACATCGTCATCAAGGCTCATGTCGGAGTCGATATGCCCATCGAGTGGTCCGTCTGGACGGATCTCGCTGTCGATGCCTTCATCGCCTATGCTCATCTCGGCGTCGACGAAGTTGTTATGAATCTCAGAGTCGAGGTTGTTGTTGTTGGTGCAGATCTCGGAGTCGACGTGGTTGTCGATATGAGTTTCGAGTTCGTCGAAGTCGCTGAAGGAGATCCCGCAGTCGAAACTATCCTCGAGTGAGAGATCGAGCTCGGGATCGTTTGTGCGGTATGCTGATTCGGCCTCCTCGCCCTGGAGTTCTTCGATGAGCTCGTGCATCTCTCGTGTGGACATGGTTGTTGCAGACGAGCAAGCTTGGAGGATCGACGATGGTATGGACGCAGTTGAGGGATCCGCAGTCGAAGGAGCCGCAACCGATGGAGCCTCGGGTGCGGAAGTCGCGAGTTGGCGTGGATCCGTCAAGTCCTGCACACCAAGCTTGTTGACGAAAAAATTGAACGAACCAACGGTTAAACCCAAACCTGACTCGAGATCGGAGAAGGCCTCCTGGAATCCTGGCGAGTGTGGCTCGAAATCCATCAGAGGATCCGATGCGCTTTTTGCGGGTGAAGCTGGCGTGTTGCCGTTTGTCGAGTGAGCCGGCGAGTTGCCGTGTGCCGCCTGAGTCGGCGAGTTCTGGTTTGTTGATGCAGCCGGCGAGTTGCCGTTTGTAGATCCGATCGGCGAGTCGCCGTTTTCCGATGGAACCGAAGAAACCGTGAGTCCAGCACTATTCTTTCCCACAGACGGCGCCAATTGACGAGGGTATACTCATCAAATCCCATGGTTAAGGACCTAGGGTTGAGATTATGGGGAGAGAACGTGGTAGTACTGGTAGTTTCGTCGGCTGACAAGCAGAGGCAAAGATTTACCCAGGTTCAGGCCCCTCGGGTGGAGGTAAAGACCCTACTTCCTGCTTGTCTGTTATTGATCGTGGAGATTATGAGGTTACAAGGTGGCTCCGGCGAGATGACGATCTCGCTAGAGCTTTGGTGGTTGAGTATGGCTTGTCCTAGATCGGCACCCCTCCCAGCCTTAAATAGGCTGGGTCTCGGGAGTTTGTAACCGACCTAGTTTACACATAAGGAAAGTACAAACTGACTATGTCTATGTCTAAACTTGGAGGGTACTCCATCTTCTTCAGCCTCTTGTCTTGGGCTTCGAGTAGGCTCTTCGCTATTGGGACTTAGTCGTCACGTGCACCAGGTACCCTCACGGTGGGGTACCCGAGATGTATACCCTTGTCAGCGAGCGCCCAGCGGACGGCGGCGACGAAGGAGGCGAGCTGCGCGAGGCAGCTTCCATGGGAAGGCGGCGTGCCCTTCGCGAGCTCCGGCGCGGAAGAAGGGCCGGCCGGTGTTAATTTTGCAGAAAGAGAAGATGCAGTCTATTTGCAATATGGACCTGCTAATATTAATTGAGGGGGTTTTCTGAAAGTTTCCATTCCAAAACGGGATAACGTGTACCGTTTGTGACCAATCTGCACCCAATTGTTCAGTTGTGAGACCAAAAAATCCCGTTCTCCAGATGTGTGACTTAAGTGCACGTACACGACGAGATGTGTGACCGACAGTGCAATTAACTCATTTTTTTTGCGGGTGTTTATAACCTCTTGGTGTTCTCCCCTCTTAGACGTCGAGCTCCTGCCCTTCGCAACCTAATCACCTATGTGGTGAATGGCCGGTCCGTATGGAGAGTCTTGCGGGCGGGCGTGGCGGCGTGCCGCGAGGACAAGAGATTCATATAGGCGTAAGTGTTGCTCCAGGCGGCCAGAAGCATGCATCGGAAGTGCATGTCGGCTCTCCCAATGGTACACTCCGAGACTTACTTAATCTACAGCCTGTTGAAGTGCCTGTCACGGGCGTGGCTACTTTACGCGCGCGCGACCGCTCGCGCGATTTCCGACCAGCCCACGTGCGTGCGTTCCGACAGCGACGGAAGAGGAAACGGGAGAACGAAGACGAGCTCGCCCCCGCGTCCACCGCCGGCGCCTCGCCGCCCCGCCCTCTCAAATCTCCACCTCCGCCGGTCCGCCACCGCCGCCGACCATCCCTCTAAACCTCCCGCAGCACCTTCTTCTCCGGCACCGGCGCCCCACCCGCACCCCCTATGTTAAGTTTATTGCTCGCCTCCGCCGCCTCCGCCGCGGCCAGCCGCGTCTCCGGCGGCTCCGCCTCGCTCCATCCTCGACGGTGCCTCCTCCGCCGCAGCTCCCTCTGGTCGCAGCGGCGTCGTCGGTCGCCGCCTCGTCGCCGTCTCGTTGCCGGCTCAGGGAACCGCCACCGCCATGGGAAGGGTCGGAGGAGGATGCGGGGAGAGAGAAATTGGGGATAAGATAAGAACTGGGGAGAGACGGGAGGAGGAAGAAACGTGTGGATGGATAAGACGTGGGTGGTCCCACCCACGCGCTCGCGTGCGCGAACCGCGCGACTGATCGCGCGCTCGTCCACAAGCCTAACCGGCCTGTCACACCATTAATTATGGTTGTTTCTTTGCTGAAAGTAACTGTATTTCACTGGGTGGTTTGGGATTAGGTGCACTGAACGACTTAGTTCTGGCGACAGACGAAACAAATGGAGTATCTCAGATCAAGGTTTTCGATGAGAGAGAGTGTGCAAAAAAATAGCTAGATGGTAAAGTGTAGAGCACCATGGTCAACCAGTTTAAATGACTTCTATAATGAAGAGACCCCGATTGCAGGACTGGCAATACTTCTTACCAGACAAATTCTTTTTCTGCTCGCTATCATTTTTCTGTGGATAAGATTGAGGCATGAGATGTTTTTCCCCTGTATAGTGTATTAGTTAAGGAGAACAGTGTAAACTGCAAAAAAAAAAAAAAGGAGAACAGTGCAACAAGGAGCACACGCAACTGATTTTTTTTTTCGAAAAGAGAGAAACCCCAGGCTCTGTATCAATTGATAATATGCATCACAAATATTTTATATGCATGGGAACTAAATTTGTTGTCTGAGAGAGACGAATGATAATATGTGCATTGCTATTATTGGCTATGTATGGTGCATTTTCGATTTTGATTCGTAATAAAAAATTCAGAAAGTACTGGTTATCAAACCGTGTAAAGGATACATCTTGACAGTGCTAAACAGTAATGGGAATGAGAATATGCTCGCTATGATTTATGTATCTAATACGCACACTTCTTTTCTATATATGGTGATTATTTGCATAGCTGGATAACCCCTTCTTTCTAAAAAAATTTGAAGCTACCTCTTTTGGAAATAAAAACAGTGAAGATGATGATTTAATATTGTTGGAATCATGCACATGCATCTACTCGTCACATGATAAAACATATTGTTTTTATTGGAAATGAAAAAACATGTGATTCCCGCCATCAGAATCCCTCTGCTTTGCACCGCGAGAGGGATCCCCGCAGCGGTGAAGTGCCTCCGCAGTTGACAACCACGACCGTGTCGGGCGGCGTGCGGATTTTAGATGCCCGTGGAGTGGATAAATTTCAGGGGAGCGGGGAAGGTAGTGCGAGCCGTTCCGAACCTCCGTCGACAGGGACGACGGTGTCAACGATAACTAGATGTGGTGTGACAACGGATCAAGAATGGAGAGAAGACGGATATAATTGCAATGATTTGTTGAGCTTAATTAACCAAATGACCTGCTGCTGCATTAATTTCCCATTTTACCATTTTCCTGCACTAAAGTATTATTCTAAACTACATCGATTCTAGAAAGTTTTCTTAATTTTTATTTTTATTGTACGGGCATCCTCTTGACATTTTAGTTGACAAGGAACTAAGGAAGAAAACATGGATCACGCAACAAAACGAAAAACCGTTGCAACGCGTAGTCCCACAACGCTGATTTTTTTCTCACTGCGGCGCACGAGCATGTTACCTAGTGTGTTTACAAAGTCAATCGTTGGCGTCTTTCGCAAAAACAGAGGGGGGAAATGGCCGCTCCTAGGGTAGGCACGAGCAAAACCTCAACTTAATGAATACATGTAATACTCAAGTTACCTTTCCCTTTGTTAGCTTATTTGTTACTTACAATCAATTCAATGGTGGACCTATGCACAACTCGCCAGGGTGGAGGGGGAGGGGCACCGCCCCCAGCCTAATTTTTTACCTTAATTACCTTGTACAATCTAGTTTTAGCTAGAAGAAAATGGGAAAATGACCCCCCCCCCCCCCACACACACACACACACAAACCCAGGTATGTCTTACACGCAAATAAAATACAAATAATAAGTATTGCATAACACATTTAGTTCATCAGTTATTACACAAATAGTTCATGGTCAAGTTCCACACAAATCAAATCACAAACACTCATAGAACATAGCGTTCACCACATACAAATTTTATGTCTTTGATTACATCACAAAGGCACAACTACACGCCACCAAATTCTATGTTGCATATGGCTCAATGCGAACCTTGACTCTTGCCGATCTCACTATGGCCTGGACGTAGCGGAGCAGCCACCGTCCCATAAAAAATAGTGTTGCGAGCCCTATTGTTCCCCCGATGATTCCCCCGATGATGGTGACGTCCGTAAGATTGGATTTGTCCGTCGACGTGTTGGGGTCCCTGAGACGCATCTGTGAGGAGCGAAAGAAACATCTCTAATGTTATGCCTATTTTTATTCATGATATGTTTTCATATTAACTCTAATAATTCTACGTAACTAATCTTTAAATCCACACTATTAAAATTTAGATACTCCTTCGGCAATTCCACGCTTTGGTATCGCCCGGTTGGACTGTTAATTTTCACATGGGTTTTTTCAAAATATACATATTAATGGACTATGGATGGAGTTTATTTTATATATAGTTCTGAATTTCGTGTGATACAGTTAATATTTACCTCAGATATTATACTATGATAAAACCAATGTGCTATCTTGGTCGCTATCATCTAGGACTCTAACTCAGCAACATTAATTTGAGTAGTACATTGATGCATCCAACATTATTTAAGTACAATCTAGTGGTGTACCTATGCACAACTCGCGCGGGAGGGGGGCACCGCCCCCAGCCTAATTATTTACCTTAATTACCTTGTAGCTAGGAGAAAATGACCCCCCCACCCCAGCTATGTCTTACACACAAATAAAATACAAATAATAAGAATTACATAACACAATAGTTCATCAATTATTACACAAAAATAGTTCATGCTCAAGTTCCAAAAAAATCAACTCACAAACACTCATACAACATAGAGTTCATCACATACGAATTTAGTGTGTTTGATTACATCACAAAAGGAACAACTAGACACCGAAATCTATGTTGCATACAGCACATCGGGTGTTCAAGTATTTTTTCTACCTTAATTACATTGTAGAATCTAGTTTTAGCTACAAGAAAATGGGCAAATGCCCCCCCGCAGCCATGTCTTACACATTTACAAAGAGCGGACCCTAGTGATTCTTGTCTACCAACACCACAGGTCAAATTATGATGAGTTTATTTAATTGATCTCATTCTTTCTCCATGGTTCAGACTTAATGATAAGGAGGGGACCGTAAACATCTTCCATTTAAAAGGATAAAGGAACTTGTAGAGATAGTGTTACTGAATAGTCGTAGTGGCAGTTTTTGAATTTTTTGAAAACCTGATTTCATTCAAAATATCCTAAAAATATATACCTCGATGTAGTCAACTATATACAGTACGAGTTATGTGTCTAATGGCACCGCCCCTAGCCTAGTTCCTTACCTTAATTATGATGTATAATCAAGATTTAGTTAGGAGAAAAATGGGCAAATAACCTCCCCCAGCCTGCCCGTTTTATACATTTACAAAGACCAGCCCATAGTGATTCTTGTCTAGCTCCACACTGGTCAAACTATGATGAATTCTTCGGCTCGAACGTTATCATAAGTAGGGGAGGGAAACATCTTCCATTTCTATAAATATTTTGTTTGGAATTGAACAAATAAATAATTTTCTTTTTATGGGGACAGTGTTACCGAATAGCCATAATGGCACCCAGGCTACAGGTAGCCCGTTTTTGAAGTTTTTTTTTTGAAAACCATGTTGAAGTTTCAAAACAAAAATACCTGGATGTGGTTAAGTTTGTACACTACTAGTGTGCGAATTTTCAATATGAAATACCTCGCACTTTGGGCTCAGTAAAATAAGACAAAGCGAACAAATTTTACAAGATTCGAATTCTACTGTTCACAACCCAGATCTGCATATTTGTCATTTTTGCTGAGGCTAAAATTCATGGTATTTCGTATTTAAAATTCTACACACTGGTCGAACAAAGTATTGGCTACATGAACTTTTCGAACTTTTTCAAAAAAGAGCTAACAGGAGGCGGGGAGCCATATCGCCGCACTCCATCAGAGTTCGCTTTGTACGTACCATCCTGCGCTCCTGCTACAAGCGGGAGCTAGTTCTCCACGTGGTTAACGTGTCGAAAGGGAGGAGCAGATATATTGTTCTCCTAGATAAACTTGGTGGATCTTCAGTTCGAGCAGCGTTTTTATCGCCTGCCAAATCTAGTAAATGGCCATGAGACCCATTGATAATTTTGTGTCACTCAACTTTCCAAACAAATCCAAGAGCCACCGATGCGGGTCCTTCTGACTGTGCATATGATTGGCCACGCAAACGAACCGAAGCAGATACAAATCCTGTCCGTTTTGCCGTTGGAGTGGCCCCTTATCTCTACTATATAATATGTCTACAGGTGATGGTTGGTACGTCATTTTTTTGGACGATTTTGCCCTTTCACAAATCACATATTTACCTACCGTGTCACCGGTAAGTGAAAGAAAACGGTTCGTTTTTTTTTCCCGTGTGCTGCTTTCGCGTGCACGCACGACCGGTCCAGCCCGCTCGTTGCTGAGCCCATGGCGGAGTTCCCCGGGCCGGACCCTTCCGAGGTCGCCCACGCCCGCCCCTCCGCTCGCTGGCGCCTCCCACGCCGGAGCTCACCCGAGCCGGCCCCTGCCAAGGTCGCCCACACCGGCCCCGCCCATGGCGGAGCTCGCCCGAGCCGGCCCCTGCTGAGGTCGCCCACGCCCGCCCCATGGCGGAGCTCTCCCGAGCCGGCCCCAGCCGAGGTCGCTCGCACCCGCCCCTTGCGGAGCTCGCCGGCCCCGCCCATGGCAGAGCTGGTCATGCGTAAACAGCAAACATTGAGTACAGTTTGCTGAGCTTTATGCAATTTCGACCAAACCAATAAATCAATCGAAAAAGATAATTAAGCAATACTATATCATTTAGATTCAACCATCCACAAATCGGGATAAAGAAGTTCTTGACATCGCTTACCTTTCACACACCAAAAGCATCCCAATTAAAATAAATTCAGAGGAGCACCATCAGGTGCCAGACAGGGGCCGCACCATCCGATCTGGCGACGGCCTGGTTTCTCCCGGCGGCCAATTGGAGGAGAGCTTCAGTCAAACGGAGAGCCCACAGTCTGTGCATCCGGGTAGAAGTTGTATGTGGATGTCATCTGGAGAAAAAGAGGGGAGGAAGAAAGGGTAGTTGGAGCTGTGCGTGGATCTGATCGCCGGCGACTGGAGCTGCGAGCCTGCAAGTCGCGCGTGCTACATGCTGCTATACATCGTGTTGGTCTGAACTCTGAAGCAAGGAGGAGGGAGCGGATAAGATGGATAGGTAAATAGAAAAAGGAATGAGGCGGAGGTGGCCGGCATCACATTGGATTTCTGTTCTCCAGCTTTGATCCTCTGTGCACGCTTTTGTGCCATGTTGAGCACAATATTTCTGAGCTGAGTGCATCAACAATTACATCTACTTTTGGGAATTGGTATTTTTTCAGACTTTTGCATGTGGTTAGGTAATAATTATTAAATGAAATTTCTTCGGAGTTTGTTGTGGTGAGAAGTAATCTTGGCGGGGTAGCACGACATGCACAAAATGGTCTGAAAATATGTCTCTATCGTTGTCCTAAAATGTTTGCTTGTTTATAAAACGGATATAATTTTAGCCCGTAGCAACGCACGGGCACTTTGCTAGTCCACTATAGTATCTAATTCGACAAACTTGCCGCAGCAGCAAGAACTGCCTCCATCGCACCGAGTCCCCGTATAGGGTTTTGTAGTCCTCGGGCGACGCCAGGCGCCGCCGCGAGTTTTGATCTTTACGTTGATCGCGTCTGCGATTGAGTAGTCTGATTGATGGCGGAGCCCTCGTCGAGTGGATCTCGCCGCGCTGATCGGATGGAACCGTCCCAACTCTTGGATCGGCTCCACCTTGAGGATGATGAACTCGACAATCTCGTCTGGGAAGACGAAGTTGACGATCCAGAGGAGAAACCGAAGTGGCTCGCCCTTGCGTGTGTCCTGTCGGAGAAAAGCTTCAGTCAGGGCGCCTTGATCGGGGATATGCGGGCACCTGGAATCCGGCGCGTGAGGTGGTATGGAGAAGGATCAACGCGAATTTGTTTTCGGTGCAATTCAACTGTTTGGCAGACTGGAACAAGGCTTTACACGAAGGACCATGGGACTTTCGCGGTTCAGCGTTGATTATTCAAGAGTATGATGGATTCTCAAACCCTGAGAGTGTCAAATTAGACAAGATCGAGACATGGAGCCAAATTCACAAGCTACCTGATGGTGTGCTCAAGAAAAAAAGGCTTTGTGGAGAATATGGCTAGGAGAATTGGGGAGGTTCAGGAAATCCAGATTGCATTACCTAATGGCTTTGTTGGGCAGTTTATCAGGGTTCGTGTGAAGCTCGATGTGAACAAAAAGCTCACCCGTTTTGTCAGTTTCTCGAAGGGAGGGAAAACTGATTTCTTTCAGGTCAAGTATGAGAAGCTCCCAAACTTTTGTAATGCGTGTGGGCTGATGGGTCACTGGCATGAAGAATGCGGTACCGGAGAACATGATGTCTCCAAATTTGAGTGGGGATCTTTTATTTTGGCTCCTCGAAGAGGAAGAGGCAATGGTAGGAATTCTGGTACTGGTCGTGGTTATTCTGATGCGGATGGATCTAATGGTTCAACGACCATGGTAGAGGTAATAATCCAATAAGAGGCCGAGGTTCTGCTGGTAGGGGTCAGTGGAATACTCAATATAATAACCCAGGTTTTGATCCGGATGTGGATATGGAACATGATGGCTCGAAGGATCTGTTGGTTGCGGATGGAAATCTGAATCAGCCGCCGAGCCTACCTCGTAAGCGTATTGCTTTTGATGAAAATTCGGTTGCTGCTACTCCGACAGCTGCAGCGACAACAACACTAGAAGAACAAATGGATGAAAGCAGTGACGAAGAGGAAGCGGGGGAGCGCCACTGGAACTCCTACTACGCCAGAGAAATCTAAGAATAAGAAGAGATCTAAGCTTCTTGATGGGACAGCACAAGACAACAGCTCGAACCAGATATCGGCGGCCTTCGAGGAGGCTGACCGGACACAATGAAAACACTAGTGTGGAACTGTCGCAGTATGGCCAGTACCGCGGCCTGGCGATCCTTATTGGAACTCCAGGTTAAATTTAGGCCAGATGTGATTTTCCTGTCTGAGTCACATTTGAACAAAGCAAGGGCAGCCAAACTTAGGAGAAAGTTGGGTATGGATCAAATTGCGGTTTTTGAGAGTAATGGGGCAAGTGGTGGACTTGTTCTTTTCTGGAAAGCACCGGTTGTTATTCAACCAATGGAAGTGAAAGCAAATTTCATTGATGTCGTTGTTTGCCACACCCACGACAACCCATGGAGACTTACTTGTTTTTATGGCGAGCCGAAGTGGGAAGACAAACATCTATCTTGGGACTACCTTCGTAATCTGAAGCTAAATACGGAGATGCCCTGGGTCGTGATTGGTGATTTTAATGAGATCTTGTACTCTCATGAGAAGGAGGGAGGGGCTGCTAGACCTCTCCGGATGATGCAAGCTTTTCGCGATGCCTTGGCTGACTGTGGGCTTGATGACATGGGGTATGAAGGGGACCAATTTACATGGAGGAGAAGACGTATAAGGGAAAGGCTCTATAGAGGTGTTTGCAATGGAGAATTTCACGGCTATTTCCTGGGAGCTAAGATCATCAATGCGGAACACCACAAGTCTGATCATAGACCTTTGGTTCTGGATACAGAAGGCGAGGAGAATTTCGTCTTTAAACGGCAGGAGGGGTGAAACCTTTCGAAGCGCGTTGGCTCCACGAAAAGGACGTGCATGCAATTGTTCAACAAGCTTGGAGAAAACTGCACATGGCGCTGAATTTGCAAGCCGGACCGCAGTGATTAATAAAGATTTACATCATTGGGACATGACGGTTTTGAAGGAGCCTTGGAATAATCTGAAAGAGCTGAATAAGGAGTTAGAGGAGTTAAGAACAAGTCCAATGTCGGATGAAAAAATGATCGTCAACGCCAAGTGCAAATTTTGATCGAGGAACTCCTCGAGAAAGAAAAAATTTACTGGGTACAGCGGAGTAGAGCGAATTGGTTGAAACATGGGATAGAAATACTGGTTTCTTTCACAATTTCGCTTCAGCGCGCAAGAAACGTAATGCTATAAAGAAGTTGAAGAATACTGATGGTACTTGGTTGGAAGGGGATGATCAGTTGAGTGCTCTGGCTACTAATTATTCCAAAGAGTTATTCACGGCTGGTGTCCACGCGCCCAACGCTGATGTGCTGAATAAAGTAAAACCAATTGTTACTAATTATATGAATGAAGCTTTATTAGCTCCATATACTGAAGAAGAGGTAAAGAATGCATTGTTTCACATAAGGGATCTAAAGGCTCCGGGCCCGGACGGACTCCATGCAATCTTTTATAAGAAGTTCTGGGATATTTTGGGTGATGAACTAACAAAAACCGTGCTGGTGGCGGTGAATAGTGGAATTATACTGGAAGGATGGAACCTAACTACTATAGTGCTGATTCCAAAGGTGGATACCCCGGAGAGCATCACTCAATTTTGACCTATAAGCCTAGGTAATGTCATTTATAAAGTTATTTCGAAGATGCTTGCTGCTAGACTCAAAGTACTACTGCTTGACATCATTAGTGAAAATCAGAGCGCCTTTGTGCCGGGGAGAATAATCACTGACAATGTGATAGTCGCTTATGAGTGCTTACATACGATGAAAAAGAAGAAAGTTGGGAAGAAAGAAGTGTGTGCTATAAAACTGGATATGCACAAGGCATATGACCGTGTTGAGTGGGTTTTCTTGAAACATATTCTGTTGCGGCTAGGATTTGCCACTCAGTGGGTTGATCTTATTATGGCATGCGTGAGCTCGGTTGAGTACAATGTGCGGATCAATTCTAATGATTCGGAAACTTTCATACCATCGAGGGGACTTAGGCAAGGAGATCCTTTGTCCCCTTATCTCTTCCTCCTTTGCACTGAAGGGCTCTCGGCTTTGTTGAAACATGAAGAAGAACAAGGTAACTTGAAAGGTATACAAGTTTGTCATAACGTCCCTGTTGTTTCAAACCTGTTGTTTGCAGATGACTCACTAATGTTAATGCAAGCGGATGCCGAGAATGCGACCTCCCTGAAGAGAGTTCTAGATGCATACTGTGCGGCGTCTGGCCAGTTGGTTAGTGAAGCAAAATCTTCAATATATTTCAGCCCAAATACCAAAGTGGATGACAAGGTAACAGTGTGTCAGATTATGAATATTATGACGGAGTCTCTGTCTGATAAATATCTTGGTTTGCCCTCAATGATTGGTATGGATAGAACAGATTGCTTTTGACACATTATTGAGAGAATTGCTAAACTAGTGAATGGTTGGAAAGAAAGATTACTGAGCCTGGGAGGTAAAGAGGCTCTTCTCAAAGCGGTTGCCCAAAGCATCCCAACTTATGCGATGAGTGTGCTCAAGTTCTCGAAAAAAAATTGCAAGGGAATCACTGACGCAATGTCTCATTTTTGGTGGGGTGATGAAGAAAACTAGAGAAGAATGCACTGGTTTGCCTGGTGGAAAATGTGTGTGCCGAAAGCGCAAGGCGGTATGGGTTTTCGAGATATTCATTGTTTCAATCTAGCACTCCTAGCGAAGCAATGTTGGAGACTTCTCGAGCATAGTGACTCTCTATGTGCAAGAGTTCTTAGAGCTAAATATTATCCAGAGGGAAATATCCTTAGTGTGGGCTTGAAAAAAGGATCATCCTATGCTTGGCAAAGCATTTGGGCGGGTGTTCAGACTTTTAAGAAAGGGAGTATTTGGAGAGTGGGGAACGGTATGGATATTAACATTTGGGACGATTGCTGGATCCCAAGTAGCCCAGACCGCAAGATCCTTACACGCCGCCGTAACATTGTGTTAACTAGAGTTAATGAGTTAATCG
This sequence comes from Poa pratensis, assembly GCA_947311845.1. Taxonomy (NCBI): domain Eukaryota; kingdom Viridiplantae; phylum Streptophyta; class Magnoliopsida; order Poales; family Poaceae; genus Poa; species Poa pratensis. The sequence goes on from CAMZMU010000105.1 coordinate 3,832,987, forward strand.
ATCCGATCACTGGAAGCTGGGATGAGGAGTTAATTCGTGCAAATTTCTGGTCTGTTGATGTCGAGAGGATTTTGCAAATCCCATTGCCAAGGCATGATATTTCAGATTTTGTAGCGTGGCAGTACAATAAAAGTGGAAGATTCACTGTGAAGTCTGCTTACTATGTTGAATGGGAAGCTCAATACGGCCACCAATTGAGATCAGCGGACGGACAAGGTACGACATATTTAAACCCAGTCTGGAAGATTTTTATGTGGCGTTGTATGAATTTTGTTCGTGCAAATAGAAAGGGTCCGATAGTACAGAAGCATGGTAAGTGGACTAAACCTCCTCCTGGTCATCAGCTCCTGAATATTGATGCCTCTTTCTTGGAGACTACTCGGACAGGTGCTGTGGGGATTGTGGTGCGTGATGACACTGGATCGTTTGTTGGAGCGGCTTGCAAGAATTTATCTACTGTGTTTGATGCAGAGGTGGCGGAAGCAATTGCACTCCGTGAAGGCCTCTTGATTGCGAAACAACTAGCTTGTCATAGGCTGATTGTTCACTCGGATTGCGCTGCGGTGGTCGAGGCTTACAACTCACCCAATTGTCTATCCTCAGTATCAAGCCACATCGTAGATGAGTGTCGTGAATTGGGGAAAGACTTGGGGAAAATATCAGTCCAACTTTGTAATAGAGAGTCTAATTCTGTAGCAAATGAGTTGGCTAAGTATGGGAGGGACAATCCACCGACATTGTGGTGCGATGTACCCCTAGACTTTCTTGTGCCGTTCCTGGTAAACGATGTAACTGTGATGGATTAAAGTAGCAAGTTTTAGACGCACTCTTTTCCTTATCAGGGTACCTACGGGGACTGGAAGGTTTTTAATGAGACGGCTTGCTAGCTTAATAAAGTTGTGTTTTAATTTAAAAAAAAAAACTTGCCGCAGCAGCAGCAACCGGAGCAGCCTGCTGAAGTGCACAAGCTGAATTCTGAATTGTGATGAAGCATCCTGCTGAAGTTCAATCTGTGTTGCCTGTGGGAACGGCGATTGGAGGTCCCATTTTGGCAGTTTGCCGGCATCAATCAATCGGCTAATGCAGTTTCCAGCTTGAAGACGAGAGAAGATACGGCAGATGCAGCCGAGGACGCTTCCGCGCGGCCGCGCCGCCCTCATACGCGCGGTCACGGGATGCCCCGGCGTCCGCGAAGAGCAGGCACTCCACTGCCTCGCCTGCAAGCTGGGCCTCGCCTCCGACGTCGTGCTGGCCACCGCCTTGCTCGCACACTACGGCAAGCGCGGCCTCCTGGCCGACGCCCAGACGCTGTTCGACGAAATGCCGCGCAGGGACGGGTCGCCTTCAACGCCATGCTTGCCACGCTCGGCGCCTCCGGTAGGACAGCCGACGCCCGGAGGCTGTTCGACCGAATGCCCGAAGAAGCGGACAGGAGCCCCGCCTCGTGGAACACGGTGCTGACTAGCTACTGCAGAGCCGGCGACCTCGCCTCTGCCAGGGAGGTCTTCGAGGCGAGTCTCCGCGCGAACATGAGCAGCGTCGTGTCCTGGAACTCGATGATCGACGGGTACTGCAAGGATGGGCGGATGGACGCTGCCCAGGAGCTGTTCGACCGTATGTGCTCTTCGCTGCGGGACATCGTGACGTGGAACACCATCATGGCCGGGTATCTACATCAAGGAGACCCCGTCGCCGCCATTGCGTTGTTCCGCCTGCTGATGCAGCAGCAGGATGATCAGCAGACGCCAAGGCCCACCTCAGTAACCATGGCCACCGTGGTGACGGCCTGCACGCAGGTGGGGGACTTCGCTTTGGGACGAGCGGTCCATGTCTCTGTCCGGCAGCTGAGGATAACCCCCGACGCCGTGCTTAGCAACGCCCTCATGGACATGTACTTCAAGTGTGGGAGCGTGGACCGCGCGCTCGAAGTCTTCGGCGCCATGCCCGGCGCTCCGAACATCTTCTGCTGGAACACACTGATCGCGGGTTCGGCAGGAACGGCCGCGGCGAGGACGCCGTCAGGGCATTCCGCGACATGGTCGACACGAGCAGGGTGAAGAGAAGCGAGGCCAGGCCGGACTCGGTGACGTTCGTGGCACTCCTGTCGGCGTGCAGCCACTCAGGCCTGGTGGCCGAGGGCCGAGAGTTCTTCGCCGAGATGCTGCCGGTCCACAGCGTGGCTCCCGGGCCGGAGCACTACGGGTGCATGGTGGACCTTCTCTGCCGCGCGGGATTACTGGGCGATGCCGTGCAACTCGTGCGGACGATGCCCGTCCGGCCCAACGCCAAGGTCCTGGGGTGCCTGCTGCTGCACGCGCGCAGCTCGGGGGAGGACGGCGTCAGGGTGAGCGAGTGGGCGGCGAAGCGGATCGCGGAGCTGGACCTCCGCGACGGCGCCATGTACGGCCTGTCCAATATGTACGCGTCCCTGCAGATGTGGGATCACGTCGAGAGGCACCGGAGCGAGCTGGTGAACGGCATGGTGGCGGCCGTGGCGAACGGGAAGGAGGCTGGCCGGACTAGCTACGATCTAGCTGCTGCGCAAACTGATTAAAGACAAGAGGAATGCGGCAGCAGTGATTAGCTACGTCTGCAGTGACGTTGGCACTGAATCTTCCAGTGTCTTCCTCCCATCCCCGCCTGGTGAATCAGAATCAACACCAAACTGCTGACGAGAATGACACCACAGGTTTTGATTGGTGTGCAAAGGAACACGAGTTATATGGCCACGTACAATGTATCTGGCCATCGTTGCGCGGTTCACACAAGGATGACGCAGAGGGTGACCGCATCGTGGAAATGGGAACAGACTGATCGGTCAATTTCCCAGACGACAATATGCGCCCGTCCAGTTGGAAAAGAGGCGCGCGCGTGCAGCAGCAGGCACCCCAGAAAAGTTCATCGCAGATACAGAGCTCACAAGCAACCGGAGAGGTCCACACCAACACCTATAAATTCAGCCGATTGAGAAACAGAAACTCACATCGCAGATACAGAGCTCACAAGCAAGAAACGGAGCAAAGTTCAGTGATTCCTCTGCAATACCAGGCGAAGTTCAGAGACAAGATGGTGGCGAAGGAGGCTATCCCGCTGCTAACGCCGCACAAGATGGGCCGCTTCGACCTCTCCCACCGTGTGGTGATGGCGCCGCTGACGAGGTGCCGCTCCTACGGCAGCGTGCCGCAGCCGCACGCGGCGCTCTACTACTCGCAGCGGGCGACCAAGGGCGGCCTCCTCATCTCCGAGGCCACCGACGTCTCCATCACCGCCAAGGGCTACCCTGAGACTCCCGGCATCTGGACGCAGGAGCAGGTGGAAGCCTGGAAACCCATCGTCGACGCCGTCCACCGCAAGGGCGCCCTGTTCTTCTGCCAGATTTGGCATGTCGGGAGGGTCTCCACAAACGGTAAGCTTGAATCCACGCTATCCATTTTTGCGTTTGTGAACTGTACAGTAAAAAATTATCTGATTCTACGATTGATTACTGGTTACATTTTTTCAAGCGTGGTTCATTAGTGGGTCTAATCCTGTTTTCTGTTTATAAACTACAAAACAGATTTTCAGCCGGACGGGAAGGCGCCGATCTCCAGCACAGACAAGCAGATAACGCCGGATGCTGAGGCCGGCACAAGATGGGCCGCTTCGACCTACTCCAAGCCCCGCCGGCTTGAGATAGACGAGATTCCCGGGATCGTCGACGACTTTAGGCGCGCCGCTCGGAACGCCATCGTGGCGGGCTTCGACGGCGTGGAGATTCACGGCGCTCACGGGTACCTCTTGGAGCAGTTCATGAAAGACAGCTCCAACGACCGAACCGACGAGTACGGTGGCAGCCTCGAGAACCGATGCCGCTTTGCGGTGGAGGTGATTGATGCCGTTGTTGACGAGGTCGGCGCGGATCGCGTGGGCATAAGGTTGTCTCCGTTTGTGGACTTCATGGATTGCTACGACTCCGACCCGCATGCGCTCGGCGCATACATGGTGCAGCAACTGAACAAGCACCAGGGGTTTCTCTACTGCCACATGGTTGAACCTCGGATGGCCATCGTGGATGGCCGCAGGCAGATACCTCATGGGCTCCTGCCTTTCAAGAAAGCATTCAACGGCACTTTCATTGCCGCCGGAGGGTATGATAAAGTGGAAGGCAACAAAGTGGTCGCTGACAGCTATGCTGATCTCGTCGCCTATGGGAGGCTCTTTCTGGCTAATCCGGATTTGCCAAAGAGATTCGAGCTAGATGCTCCATTGAACGAGTACGACCGGTCCACCTTCTACACGCAAGATCCCGTCGTTGGTTACACGGACTATCCTTTTCTTGACGGCTCAATTGCTGAGTAGTTTGTCCACTTGACTTTGAGTAATAATCTGCTTTCTGTATGAAATAGGAGTATGTACTGATATGTATGTGCATAGGCATATCACATATGCATTGTATCCTTTCCACCATTCATTATTGCTTGTCCATCTAATAACAATATGTATCCAAGATATCTTCATCCAGTGATACAAGTTTGGAATTGGTCTTACATACCCCGAATAGGTCTCTTTATCTATCAGTTGATGACTAAGAACACGATATGTCTCAGCTGATAGTTCGTTATGGCCATTCAAATTAAATCCTGTTTAATGTCTATTTTTTTAGCGACTTTTTCATGTCTCTTTTTTTAGGGCGTTTCATGTCTCTTGTGTATCATGTTTGTATTCTACCGGGCCATGTTGCCTGGGTGTGGGCTTCAGCCTTTGTGTGGGCTTGTGTATACCCGTAGAGTTTATGTCCATGTAATTATTTGTTTTGAGAAAGGGTGCTCAGTTCTTACACACCATAGCCCCAAAATAAAAAAAAATAAAAAACTTAGACCGCGCTTGGTTCGCAATCGGACGATTTGATTGCAATCTGATTGATCATAACAACAGAGACCCTCTTAGGCAGGTCGCATCTATACTTACTGAATGTTTAGGGTAGCAAAACCACCAAATAAATGATATCAATAGCATTGATTTGTAGTTCCCACGTAACAATGTACATCATTGCTTGAGGATTATAAACTCATCCTAAATTTTACAATATATGCATATCAAAGAATATTAATTATTGTATACTAGATATGATATGAGAAAATTAAAGTCTCTTTCAAATATTTTATGCACTTCAATGGGTCTCGGGATAATATCTAATCACCTAAATTTGTTGTGCATTTAGTGTGCTGCTTTCGCAACAAGACAAAAATCATCACCATAAATGAAGCCCACACATATGCATATATATAATAATTAATAAGAAATATCTTCACTTGCACAAAATTAATTATAATAGATAGAGCATATATTTACTTATGTTTTTGATAATTCATATTACCACAGATCACCTACCATCGATTCATATCATAAATTTTTATGTGATAATAAACCATCTCGGCCTATATACGCACACACAGTTATGTTCCTTAGAACCAGAACAAACAAAAACATTCCTTAGGATTATTTCCTTTCATTTGCACACCATATCTTCATAGAATAGGAGAGGGACGACTCTTGTTGTGAAATGCCACAAGCTAGGTGCCTTTCCCAGATTCTTGTATTGTTGGTTGTCTATTCATATCAAAGTACGGCAATACCATGGTCGCATGATACATATTCTGGGAATGATATTCACACGAGGCAACTGTCATTCTAGAATAGGGGCCCGGTACTCACAAAGACTAGCGACGAGAGTGCAATTGACCATGTAAGTTAAAGTGTCTCTATTTCATTCATAGATTTCATGCATCACATACAAATATAAATCCTATACCTGGTAATGAATCGAACAAAACATTGCCTATAAGATCTTGTATTGAATTTAGTGGGCCCAATAATTTTCTTATTTACTAACAAGGTAGAATATGATTTTGATGTAGTTGACCTTTCTTTACTGGAAAATTGAGTTCCTTTTGTTCTATGTTTCATTTGTTGCTTTAGCTTCATCCTATGAAAGCAGGGAGGTTGTTTGGACAACACACTCTTTTTTTATGATTTGTGGCAACAATGGTAATACTCTCTCCGTTTTATATTACTTGCTGTTGATTTAGTATAACGACAACTAATTTGGAACCGGGGGAGTGCTAGATAATTTGCATTCTTTCGGTGAATAATTTTGGATCACATACATAAGACAAAATGAACTCAACTATGGTGTTCGAGTTGTCATGTGTTACTCAGTTCATTGGAAAGTACTCTTTGGGGATGGATATGTACTCTCTATTAGTCTATTTTACAGGTGATTGTGTGAATCATGTTACTAACATTCGTTCTTGTTTTAATCTTTTCACAGTATGCTATAATTATGTCAAACACTGTCCCCGAATCTATCCTTGTTGGTGGCATGGCAACATTAGACGTCTATGGCTTGCAAAATCTGTGTAACAGCCAAATAATTGGATCACAAATGTGTGTGATAAATCAGCAAGACGACCGCAGTAGCCACAATGCTGCAATAGCCGGATGGACGGTACGTTAGTTCTCGACACTACTCCATCAACTTTTACCTTCTCCTTTTAAACTTAGAACCCTGTGTTACACTATGATCAGAGCGTAGTAGCCACTTCTGCAGTCCCAGTTTTTTGAGTATCATTGGGTTCTCCTTTTCTCTTTTATTCCGTTTCTTATCTTCTTCCGCGATGCACGAGACGTGACAGACCACCCGTCCTCCTCTCCATAACCGTCCGTCCGCGAGCTCCTGGGCACCGGACAGTACAACACCGCCACCATCTAGGAGGGTATCGAGCAGGTCGTCTATGCGCCGTCCTTTCTCTCACTAGGAAAAGGCCGCCGGGCTCGAGGAGGCCATGGACAGCTTCGTGGCCGCCTGAATCAGAGTGATCCACGGAACTTCTTTTTGAAATGGAGGCAAAAGATTTGTCTTATCTATTAATTAAGAAAAAGGTGTCCGGTTTATTAGAGCAAGAAACCAGGCGAAAACCATATAACAAACACCAACACCACAGGGAGTAGCCCACACAACCACAAAAAGCAGCAGCTAAGACAAGCAACACTCATAGCAACAACCTCCCTCTACCTATAACAACCGCGAAATGATGACAACTGTAGGACCACGCATATGTCGAAACTTTCTTTGCTTTTCTCGCTTTTCTTCTCTTGCCCCTGATAGTAACCGCTTGAGAGATTTATCGACCCTCCTGATTACGTCCTCCGAAGCCTTTCCTGCCAAGACGCAAGCAATGTCCTTGCCATATCTAGGACGAGTCGCCTCTAAACAGACGAGTAAGCCGCAAAGCTCCTTAGCAAAAAGGGCCTCAGAGTTAGGAGCCAGTACTCCTCCACTACCCACGGAGGGCGTCGAGGCCGTCGCCAAAGCGTCTAACAAGCCCAACTCCATCGGAAGCACCATAGATGAATCCCCACACGACTCCTGAAGCCCTGGAGCCAAGATCCCACCTCTGTACTCGCTCTCAGGGGCGTCCGTCGCAACAAGTTGCGTCGACGGGTAAGGACTGCCACGAGAAGAGAAACAACCATAGTGAAGTGCTTCCTCAACCACAGACGACTTCTGCTCAGCGGAGTCAAGCGGAAACGAAGCTTGCATAGGGGTGAGCCCGAGGCCATCAGAACCACATGCCTCCGTCGGCTCCAAAGGACCATCAACGCCTGTCAACAACAACTTGAGAGTTGCCACCTCTTCACGAAGAGGGCGAGACACCTCCTCAATGCGGTCAACGACCAGCTGACAGAGCTGCAAGTGCAACAAGGCAAAGTGGGACTGAAAGACAGAGTCACTGAACTCTTCGCAAGACATGAAAGTGCATGTGTTGCCCCATGCGTGGTTTTGGTAATTAATGACAATCCTTATGGACTAATGTTTGCATTGAGATATCTTTATAGATCTTGTCCATGAAGAAGATTGGAGTTCATGTGTTGGACTTTAGAAGATTACATGATGATCAATGCTCTATTCAAGGATTTATATGAAGAATGGTCATGTGAAGAGTTGAGCTTATTGCAAGCATGACTTGAAAAAGAAGATTGAGTGAACTTCATGTTTATCTCCAAGCCATCATCTATATCAAGAGAAGAATATGAAGCGCAAGTGGTTACATGAAGACGGAGCTTAGCGAGGCTCTCCCATAATAGAGTATGGAGGAGCATTTGGAGAAGTCTTCATCAAGCATGTGCTAGCAAGCACAATCAAGAAAGGTGTTCCAACTTGAGAGAGTCAAGATCGTCATCATCTAGCTCAAGTGGAATGCGCAAGGCAAAGGTATGATCTTGATATGGTTTCTATTTTACCGGTCTCATGTTGTTAGTTTGGAGACCGGGTTATAGGATAGACGGCGTACTATCAAGAGGGCTCTCAAGTGAGTAACTTGATCGCATCTTTGTGGAGAGCTCAAACCTTTGCATTTATGGCGTATCATCTTTCTTGGTTCTTATTTGGCTTTTATCCATGTAAGAATTTAGAGCTTGTGTTTATCTCCATACCAAGCTCTAGTTCATCAAAAACGGATTTCATTTGGATATCTTGTGGTGTTTTTGATGTTGGAGGTTTTACCGGTTTGTCTCTTGTAGAGAGGTCAAACTCTCCTCTTGTGTTATCCTCCTCACATGATGGACTATGATGTGTATATGCATGATCTTGTAGTGCTTGTGATTATCTTCGGAGCAAGCCCAAGATCATTGAAAACGGAGTCCGGATGGAAAACTTGTTGCGTTCTCGGTGTTGGAAATATTACCGGTCCTCCTCGAGATAAGGTCCACACCTCCCATGTGTGATATCTCCTCCATATTTGTGACCCTTAATATTGCTCTTGTCGCTACCTTTCCAACCTCGTTGGTTTCATCTCGTTTGGAGCTTCCTTGCAAAAGTTATTGCATTTCAGGCTTGGCTGTTCTGCTGTTGTCTTTCCTGTCCGGAGTCTCCGGCCTCAGGGGTGCTCAGGGCCGGAGTCTCCGGCCTCCCTGGTTTTGGAGCAAAGAGCCCCGCGGACGGTGCTTGCGGTATAGGGTCCGGAGTTGGTCCGGAGTATCCCCGGAGTCTCCGCCCCTGCCGGAGTCTCCGGTCCTCGTGGTCCGGAATCTCCGGTATGAGTTTTCCTGCATCGGCTTTTTCTGACTTTCTGCGTCCGGAGTCTCCGCCCTTTTGGTCCGGAGTCTCTGGACTAAGTTGGCTGCAACGGCTCTTTTTCTGGGAGGGGTATAAATACCCCTCCACCTACCTTCAGCCACTTAGCTCTTCCAAGCACGTTTTTCTCTCTCTCCCCCTCCATTGTTGACCTTGGAAAGCTTGCCCCTCTCCCAATTCCTCCCATGATTCTTGCATATCTTTGAGTGATTTGAGAGAGGAGATCTAGATCTACATTTCCTCCAATCCATCTCTCCTCTAAGTGAGGGGAACCTAGTAGATCTTGGTCTTGGAGTTCTTGGTGTTTCTCCTACTTTGTTCTTCTTCTCTTCTCCCTCCATAAGCATTAGTTGCTTGTTGTGGGATTTGAGAGTGAAGGATTTGAGCACTTGTGCTCTTGCCATTGCTTCATTGCATCGGTTTGTGCTCTCCACGAGGATTCGTGGAAGTTGAAAGATTGTGAACTTGTTACTCTTGGGTCTTTGGACCCTAGACGCCCGTGTGGTGGTTGAGACCCTTGTGTGGTCACTTGTAGCTGTTCGGGAGCCCCCAATCCCGTTGTGGGTTGTGCCCCAGATCGTTGTTGAAAGGCTCCGGATTTCCGCCTCGAAAGATTCCGACAGTGGAAGGTGAACCAAACCTTTGTGGTGCGGTTCATCGGAGAAGAAGGTGAAACCTTTGTGGTTGTTGAACCATTGTGTTGGTTCACACCTCTCCAACGAGACATACTCCCCTAAAAAGGAGGAACTCGGGAATACATCCTCGTCTCCGCGTGCCTCGGTTATTTCTATACCTGAGCTCCTTACTTATGCACTTTACATTGTGATAGCCTTCGTGCTTGTAGTATTCTATATTGCTATCACCTTGTTGCTTGTCTTACTTAGCATAAGTTGTTGGTGCACATAGGTGAGACTAGTTTATTTAGGTTGTTGGCTTGTTAATTTAAACACATAGTTTTATTCCGCAATTATCAAGCCTAAACCGGAAAAGTTTTAATCGCCTATTCACCCCCCTCTAGGCGACATCATTGTCCTTTCAACACGTAGGAGAGGGCCTTGGCTGCACCGCAGGACATAACGACGAGTGGCACACAACCCCGGTCAAACCGTGAGGCGACGAGGGACGACGAGGCTGAGCGGAAGGCGAACGGCTCCGCTGGCAAGGAGCACGAGCATCCGGAGAGCGCGAACGGGCAGCGGGGGAGCGCGCACTGCAGAAACGCTCACGATGTCCAGGACGACGACATCGAATGCATCTGAATGACCGACCCTTGACATGTGCTGACCTGGTGGCCACACTCGAGGCACCGAAAACAGCTCTCTCGAGCCCAACGCTTGAAGGGGAGACCACGGTCAAGACCTTCTTCCTGAAACGGAGACGATGGTGTAGGATTTAAGATGGAACCAATATGTAGTAGGTTCATTTTCTCTACAATTTCTTTGTCTCGAGCTGCAGATAACCAGATACGAGAGCTCCAGCGCGTTAGTCTTTTGAAAGATAATCGTATCGTGTAAGATAATTCCTCAAACCAGCACCACAGGCACAAAGGCCCCCCACCAGAGAAGGCTGAGCTCCTTAGTCCAGGTGAACGACCAGGAAATGCCATACATGCGTATGCCCTCTCAGGAAAACTTTGAAACCTACTTTATACTAGCAAAATTCCCGTGCGTTGCAACGGGTTCACATACCGCGAACATGAAAATGATGCCATGTAAACATCTTGGACTTTTCACCTACCATTAGAAATCAAAATCTTTGGTTTCACCCCAAGTGTAATCATCATGTTGGTACTATACAACAATCCCTTAAAACAAATAGAAACCATAACACTTGCTATTATAATCGTCTTTGTTTGCATCCTCTTATCCAAAATCAAAATATTGGAATGCAAAAAGTTATGAGTTTACAACATAATCATGTATGGTTATATTACATGAGAAATTAGTAAACAAAATCTGAATGAGGTATACAGTGCACAATTATAACATAATGTAGCATCCCCGGGCTAAAACAACACCGCAAGTAGCAAAAACGACACCACAAGTACATCTTATAGACACATCTACTCAAAAGTATTAGGCCCATTCTCGACAATATTAATTCATTCTCGATAAGTACTCGGGCCTCTACTATTTCAGATTGCAGTGCATCATATATTTGTCATTGTTTTGCGTATAATTGTTGTTTCCTTGCTTATCATGATATGCTACCACACATCCTCCATGCCAATTATTCCATCTGATCTCCAATCTATCTACTCTCGGAGAACTTGTGGTTACATATCAGAAAATGAGGAAACTATAAGTAAAACTTGCAACCATCTAAATGAGGAAAACAAGTAAAAAGGAAAGGAGAGAGAGAATGCAACATCAGGTTGTTAATTATATGCTCTCCAAGTGTCATGATGTTAATTTAGCAAAACTGGGCCATTTTCCTAGTTATCCTATTACTGCCACAACAAAGCGAAAATGAAAAGACAGTGGCAATAAAGAAAATCATTTGGAAGGGATAGAAATTGTACAAAGTGTAATGAAAAGACAGTGTCAATAAAGTTCCAGAAGATTGTATGAAGCCAAAGTCAATAAGCCGGCGGAGTTTGCCTATGCGCTGCGGATGTAGTAATCCAAGCCGAGACCGATGAAAATGCATAGTACCATGATTGTGTGATCGATGAAGTGAAACAGCTAATTAGGACATAGTGTACATTTAGAAATGATAGTTTCATCATATGCAATTGCATTCTGAAGAAAGTGTTTAGGCAGCACAAGTGATAATTCGGAATTTTTATGATTTCACTTCCAACACATTTATCAAAATAGGGAACTGATCAGCTCATCAATCTTCCAACACATTTATGCCAGCGACTGCACAACTCAGATCCTTAGGCCTAAATGTGATGATGATCTACATCCTGGTGATTAAGTGATTGTCCTTTTCTGTAGAAAAGGTATGGGGTTTTTGCCCCCGTGAAGCTAGCAAGCCGTTCCCCTTATCACTTTTCCCTTCATCTCAAAATCTCTCGTTCAATGCCCATGCACCCAGCTCGGCTTCAGCCATCCAGCTCTCCACTGTCATGTCCGCATCCCCATGTGGCTAAGAAACGACCGCGCCTACAGTTCAGTCCAAAACGGATCAGGGACGCACGGCGCAGGGCAGCCGACAGCAGCGGCGTGAGCGCAAACGCCAGCTCGACGAAAAGAATTCCGGCGGGCGGGCAGACTACGGAGGGATCGGGGCAGAGGTTGCTGGCGCATAGCAGGACGGCGAGGGACATATCGTGGTGGAGCTCACCGGTGACCAGGCCGGGACGTTCTTGTGAAGAGTGCGGCTACCTATTACGTGCTGGGGCGCAGCTCGCCAAGCGGGGATGGTGCGCGGCAAAGCGCGTGTGCGAGCAGACTCCACAGCCTGTGAGCGAAGCCGCGGCCATGGATTCAGTCGTTGTCGATGACGCTTCGGTTTGACGAAGGATGTAGAGGAGTAGGAAAGGGGAACGACGACATGACTAATGTATTTTTTCCGGAATATGGAGGTTGAAACGTTTTTTCACTTACCGTGGCATGGTGGGTAATTTTTGATAACTTTGGGGGCAGTTTAATTACGTACCGCCACCAACCATCACCTCTAGCCGTATTATATAGTACTAGTTGAAATGCCCGTGCGTTGCTACGGACTACCAGACAGATGAACTCATTCATTGTGTTTTGTAATTAACCACACCAACTTCATCACTGTGCATGAAAAAAATGAATAAAAGTCTATTCATAAATAAATAATTTATCATGTGAATATGCACACTTAGCATTATATGGTTATTTTCTATTTAAGAAGTATGTGAAATTTAATTAATTTGTTTGATTGCAAGTTATGAAGTCTGGCACATCTATTGCTTACTCTTCGGCTAGTCTTGTTTCAATATTTGAGTGTATAATCATTAGACATATTAAAATTAAAGATTTTTATTCTAAAATAAGTTGATTTTTAGTATTGTAGAAATTGTATCTTTGTTATCCACGAGCTGCAAACCTGTCGCTACAAGTAGTATTTAAGAATTTTTTATTAGGTATAAATAAGCTGCTGATTGGAAAAAGAAGTAGATTGAATACGTTGAAAAATAGGAGTGTCTCTTTCTTCTTCTTGCCCTGTCGTCTCCCTGTCCCAAATTCCCCATTCCCCACCGTTGAGCTCCCATGTCCTCACTGCTTCGCTCGACCGTGCCGGCCGCCCTAACTCAGGCGCTCGCGTCTCAAGGTCGTCGATCTGCTCTTCCACGCCTTCGGCCCTCCATAACCATTGCTGACTTTGGGGATTTCGGCGACTCGTTGCATAGAAACGGAGGGAGTACAACACAATGAATAGCTACCGCGTACGTTCAGCCATCACTCATCACTAAAATTAGCAAGAAAGAGAAGACTACCATTTCGAAAATAAAACAAGTCGATAAGTGTTAATTTTCCATATTTTTTGGCAAATCTGGCCCCTTAAAGAAACTTAATCTACATAGGGCCCCTCCTGAAAACTAATTTGAGATCTGACTGCTATAGTTGGCCCCAGCTAATGGCACTGAATTTGTTTGGTTTGATTCCAACATCGATCAAACAAATTCAATATCGCAAGTGCTGCAGCTAATGGCAGTGCACTTGTTCAGTTCGGCTCCAACGGAGCCAATCAGCATTCAGCTATCTACCTGATATGGTACACCACTCGTGCATGGTCGGTGATAGACTACATGGCGCCAAACATCTATTCCATAAGCTAAGGTTATTAAAGATTTAAAGCACCATAAGATCACAATTGACATTCCAAAAGAGAGGCAAACTTTATTTGTTAGCATAAAAAAAGTAAACATACACCAGTCACGTGGTGTAGCATGTCATCGGACATGCACATATGTGCCAGAATAAACTTTAATGTCGATACATAGTAGAGTGTCAGTGCATCTATGTATGTTTCAGAACTGGATCTCGACCGAGAGAGGCTTCACAAAGTAAACACAATAAAATTACGGTAAAATAAACTTTCGTATCCTGGAATATCTAAGATGGTTTTAGAAACAATTACAGCAAAATATTTTGAATCAACTATGTGGTAACATGGAAGTAGAATCATATATTCATTAGTCCAATCATCTTTGCACTCTCTGACTTCTCCAATATTTTCTACTCTAGCAAATGCCAGGCACTTTAGAACTGAAATCACAACAGCAAAAAATGCCATAATATACAGATAGGGTAGTTTCTTGTCCAATAGTATATACAGAGCAGGATAGACATGGACACCATATCAATATCTCCATTGAAGTTGTATGTCAGATACTCAGATTAAAAATCGTACAGTTATTTGGATGCCTTGGCCTTGTTATTTCAGCAACAAATCTGAAACCAAGGCAACTATTAAACGGCTTTGTTCGGCCAGAACAGCCGACTGCTCCTGTTTACAAGAGTTGAAATGGAACTTCAGGTTTCTTAAAAGTTTCATTTGCTCCCTCCCCCATCATGCAGAAATACCGCATGTTCACGTTGACCTGGACTTCTAACATTATCGCAACAAAACGGTCAGTCACATCTCAGGTCACATATCTCTCCCTACCCTCCCTCCCTCCCTTCAAACAACCACACCTCATCAGCAATTAGAACCCCAAACAGCACAGACATCATCTTAATAACAGGAAAAATTCATAGTACTACAAAGTTAAGAAGTACATACATCCCCCGGAATTTATGCTCCATTTGGGTACTCGGTACCCAATCCTGAAACGTGCAGCCACCTCATGGGCCGTTTGTAATGCCACTCAGAAACCAGAGAATAAGAACTCTCAGTCTCCTATATTATTTACTCAAATCCTACCGAATGAACTCAAGGAGTCAGCTAGCACATTTCTTTGAGAGCACTGTGCTACTTGGCAGTTCAGCTCGTCTACTTCTACTTTTTCTTTGGAGTAAAACATTATTGTAGCGAAATAATAATCCCTAAGGTGCTAAAAAATAAAAGCATCATTACAAATAGCTAACTCCACTTGGCATTTATTGTTGCAAACAAAAAAATAAACGTGTGTACTGACTACCCTTTCACAGAAATCTTGAAAAACCATGGATGGTCAGAACATAAACAACAACAAATAGTTGAATATGGTCAGAACATAAAGCACCAATTTAACTGATGTTAACAGAAAACAAATACACGAGGGCACCTAAGAAATTTGAGTAAATGGATCCTCAGGTCATGAAATGGTAAAGGAGAGCAGCTAAGTAATGTAGATAGTAGATAACCAGCGGCGAGCAGAGAGGGAGGGACACGAGGACGGCGGTGTACCAAGCGGCGGTGGGCTCAGGGGTCGGGGTAGACGTTTCGGTGCTGCGGCGGCGGCCGCATCTTCCCCTCTGCGGCGGCATGGCGCTGGAGTCGGCGCAGCACCACGCGCGGTAGAGTTCGTCGCCGTCCAGGATGCGCACGGCTAAGACGGCCATGTTTGCGATGCAGGAAGGATAGCCCAGAAGGATGGCTCCCGCGGCGCCCACTCCTTGATCTTCTTGTAGTCGCCGGCGAGGTTGCTCCACCACTTGCGGCACTGCACGGCGCCCCGCTCCACGCCATGCCGCATGCAGTACTCGGCGACCGCGGCCCACTTGGGCTCCAGCGCCGCCGCCCCCGCGGTCGCGGCCAGGCGCCCCCGCGCGCCGCGGCGGACCTCGACCACGCGCTTGCCCTCGATGAGCCCGCCGGCCCCGCGGCCGCGGCCAGGCGCCCCCGCCCGCCGCGGCGGACCTCGACCACACGCTTGACCTCGATGAGCACCAGTATCTCCTGCCGCGTCCAGCACGGCGGCGGCGGCGCAGCGTGAGCAGCTTGTAGAAGGCGTCGCCAACGAAGAAGACGAGCACGAGGAGTGCGAGGGCGGGGAGGGTGGGCGCGGGGAGCGGCGGCGGGGATGGGAGCGGGTGGATGGGGGCGATGCGCAGCAGTGGCGGCGGAGCGGCGACGGCGCGGGGGGATTGTGAGGATTTCTCAGTTCGCCGCCGGCCGCCCCTTGGAGGAGAGAGAGCAGAGAGGGGATAAGGGGCTAAAGTGCAAAAACGTGTGACTTAAACTTTGGAGCGCGGGTTGATTATCTAAAACTCTAGGGGCTTACGTGCAAAACAACCACGACGTACCAACAGCTCCTGTGGCTATATTATATAGTAGAGACTAGCACAATACCCGTGCGTTGCAACGGGTCTAAATGGAAAGAAAAATAGTCTCGCAAAACTGGAAAAAAATATTTTATACCACTCAAACATCATATTTTATATCATGATTTTTGTTGTGTACCCTTGGAAATGCAAAAGGTACAAGTAGTTTGCCACCGGAACTCGCTCTGAGGATAATCAAAACGAGGAGTATGATATGAATGATAAAAATGAGTTCACAAAGCCTATAGTACATGACACTGCGAACATTCCGATTAACTTTGGAAGCTGAACCTTGGCACCGTGTCCGGGAAGAGAAATATATGAAGCAAACTCTGGAGAAAGTACCCTGTGGAGACATAGTCGTCACTTTGAGTTCTATAAAAGGGGAACAACTGGCAATTTTGAATACAGTGAGAAATCATGCAGCAAAGAGGTTAACGAATTACCAAAAATGGTTGATACATCAGTATACTCGCACTGAAAAATCATTGCGAGTTCACAGTTAAATTTCACATGGTAACGGTAAAATAAGCATTGTACTCAGTCCACAATCACACATGGTGTGCATTGTAGATTAAATTATTTGAGTGTTAAATTTAAGTCGCAATCAGTTTGTACAGATTGTAAGAAGTTACAGAGACTTTACATGCGCACATAGTATGTTCATTATTTTTTCAAGGGAAAAGAGAACTCTCATATATCGTTTGGAATGAAGCTAGCAACAGGTCTCCATAACTTCTATCATGGGAAGCTAGCTCATGGGCCACAAAATTGCTCTCTCTTTTGATCTTTTGAACGTTGCAGATTGAAATGCTTCAGCATAAACAACACACCATTAAACAACCAGTAACTACGCCATGCCATCAGCTTCAAAAAAAAAAAAAAAAAACAGCACACCATCCTGATCTATTTTGCTGTGTGTGGTTGAAGCTTTTTTTTTTTTTTGAGATTTCCAAGACTTAGTACATCTGTAGTATCTTGAACTCACGCACAACGCACTCCACACACACAACACCACACACACGCCACCTGTGCGCAAGCTAGACCTAAGCAGACTATACTAAGACTATGAGCCTTCCGCTGTGTGGTTGAAGCTGAGAAGGCCACGGAGCTGTCCGTCTCTCTAGGATCAGTTGTTCCTGAAAGAGTTGATGCAAAATTTTGAGTCCCAGTAAGACAGTAGTTACTTCGGCTTCTTGAGCGTCGAGGCAGTTACTCAAACTCGAGCCAGCAGAGAGGACAACCGAGCCATCGCTGAGGCGCGCCACAGCTCTAGCATATCCAGTTTTCCGTTTCCTTGATGAAGGATCCGTCACAGTTGAGTCTGAGAATTATAAGCTTTGAGTAGCACGCCGAGCCAAGATGGCGTTGCTCAGGGAGAAGTTGGGCAAGGAACAAGTGCATCAGAGAAGAGTAGGACAACACGGCTTGGTCACTCAGCTTGCAATGCGTGCGATGAGACGAGGGACCAGGCGAGCTCGGCGGTGGATGTCAGACTTGCAGAGCTGCTGCATGACGGCGGAACAGATACCAGCGACGACCTTAAACTGGCGGCGCCTTTGCTTGTTTGTGTGGAGAACGTGATGCGGTAAAACCCCGCGTGGTGTGTGCGTGCGTGGGCTCGAGCTCCCGTTGTCGACGTCCATGGCGGACACCTTGACGGCGGAGCGGCGCGTCGTTTCTTCCAGGAAGTGAGGGAGGACGAGACGATGTCTAGGAGATTCGGTGGCTCACCTAGAGTGTGCTGGCGCGACTGTTTTGCTTGGGGACGACGACGGCGGCCGGACGGAGTCGGGTAGAGGAAGAAGACCGACGGTGGCCGCCGGGAAGAAGCGCTCGGCGTGGCTGCGTCCTGGCTCCCGGGTCCGTCTCCTGCCCGGCGAAGGAGGAGGTCGGTGAGGTGCTCTCTTGGCGAAGTAGGCGGGCTGGAGGTGACCTTGGTCAAGCTGGGCGCGAGCTCTGTCGTGTCGTCCTTGTGTCGAAGGAGAGGCAGCGGTGGCGGCGACGTATTCAGAACCTGTGTTGGATCCAAGCTAGCTACAACCTGCGTTTCTTTTCTTTCCCCCTCTATGGATTAGCTTTTGTATTCGTAGGCCCACGACTTGTTCCGATTCTGCCCGTTACAAATAAGTATGCAATAAGGTGGGAACATAGTCGGATTCGTATGGCACAACCAAACGCGCGCATATTGCAGGACGTACGACGTACCAACCGTACCCACCAAACGTACCATCACGGCAGCTAGGCATATTATAGTATAGATAGATAGATAGATAGATACTAGCAAAAAGCCCGTGCGTTGCAACGGGCAGGTTCATAAAAAAACAATTAGACTTTGCACAAATGAAACAATATGGCAATACCAATAGAGCTATTTTAAGAGAATGAACTTCACAGTTAAACATTTGAATAGTTCTTCCCATGACCCATGACAACCCTTTCGCT
The DNA here is from genome assembly GCA_947311845.1 of Poa pratensis. Classification (NCBI taxonomy): domain Eukaryota; kingdom Viridiplantae; phylum Streptophyta; class Magnoliopsida; order Poales; family Poaceae; genus Poa; species Poa pratensis. The sequence goes on from CAMZMU010000105.1 coordinate 3,851,716, forward strand.
CAAGAACTCGAGGGGATTAGAACACTTCATCATAATAATAAATCCGTTTGTTTGAAGGTCAACAATTTATAAGAATGGAACTCTTTTCCCCCTCTGTCTAATTGCAATAGTGTAGCATATCCAGTTAGAACACTACTTGAACCACACTGAAGATTATAATTCAGTATTGAACAAACATATGTGAGATGAAAAGGAACATCATAAAAGTCATCAGATTTTTTTTTTCTCTTTGGTTCATGTTGGACAGTTCAAGCATTAGGTGTCGTAATTGAAGACAGAAAAAAGAAGCATTGCTAATTTGCAAGGAATAAATCCTCCATACAAACAGTCCACGGATGTATATGTAGAATTTTTGCCATAAATTAAAAAGCTTGGGTATTATCTTTTGTTATTAGTGTGTGCAAGATTGAAACATCATGCCTTCGCTTATAGCAGAGACATGGTACCCAGGTAACCCAGCAAGATTTTAGTACCATAGTGATGTGAACTGCATTGCTGAATAAAAGTCTGAGTGGGCATACATGGTAAACCTGGTTGGGCATTTCATCAAACAGGTCGTAGGTCAGCTGCAGTACGATAGTTTCTGTAGTCTCTACCACCTGTGCGTAGCAAATTCAGAGACATGCAACTGTTAGAAGATTTTGACAGAGAGAGTCAAGTAATCACCAAGCTTGTGCTGGGCAGTAGAGGAGGAACATCAAGCAAGCCACCAGGACCACATCTTGACCCACGTCTCATCTGCCATGCGGTGCTCTACCTTGCTCTGTCTTCAGCGAAAGGGCAAAGCCCGATTTTCTTCCAGGGGATTTTGCTGCTCGTCCGTGGTTCGATGGCGCTGCTCGCACGTCAATTGCTGCAGCCCAGCACTTGATGGCGCCGCCGACGACCATCCAAAGCATGACACGGAGGAGGCAAATCGGACCAGAAAAATAAATGAACAAGCTAATTGGCCCCTCCTCGAGCTCCACCTGGAGCAGCCTCCGTCTCAACCATACCATGGCCGTGGCCCAGCACTTGATCGTTCCGTTCCACCAGCCGGAGGACGGCGGCAGCTCCAGCGGGAGGAGATCGAAGGCTGACAGCGATGTCCAACGGGCTAGGGCCGAGCGTGGGGCGGGGAAGTTCGTGGCAGGGAGGTTGGGAGGCCCTACCGGTGGATCAGGAGGAAGGGGATGCGAGGGAGGCTCTCGCCAGTGGGAGTAGGAAGAAGGGGAGGCGAGGACCGACGCCTGCTGGTGTAGAAGGAGGCAGGGATTTCTCCATGGAAAGATTCGGTGGGCGGTGGCCGGCCTGTTGCTCTGTTCCTGTCTATCTAAAACGAATCGCTATTTTGACTTGGCGGTGGCAACGCCAGTAAACATGTGAAAATTGTAGGGGTAGAATCGGAAATCGAAAAAACGTACCATCACCTGAAGACATATTATATAGTAGAGATATAGTAGAGATTCTACGTTACTACATTCCCGCGCATATGCGCTTTGAGCAAGAAGAGATAGGAAAACCAGAAGAAATCAGTATCCGCTTTGAGCGAGAAGAGAGAAATATATGCGGAAAATCTGTTTTGAGGAAAATTCTTGAATGTGGTTTTAAGCAAAAGCACCACCCCGCCTGCAAACTCCCAGCGATTTTAAGCAAAAGCACCACCCCGCACGTCGGCGAGGGAAGAAGGACCCCAAGGACAAGAGCCGCCACCGCCACCACGGTCGCCGGCTCGAGGGGAAGCACGCCGCGGCTCCGGAGAGCAGCAGACATGCCAGAGGCGGCAGATCCGCCCAGGGCCTCCACCGGAGCACCGAGGACAGAGGAGAGGACCACCGCCTCCAAAAGCTTCTCCGGCCGCGCCTCCACCTCCATAGCGCCGCCGGCAAGCAACCCACGCACACCTAGACTAAGTACACGGCGGGATCCGTCGATTCCCCGTCCTCCCGCCGCCGGAGCGGCCGCGGAGGGCGAGGAATCGGGCGGATCGCCGCCGGCGAGCTGGTCCGCACGGGTTCGCCCAAAAATCGCCTCCTGTTCACTGTAGGTGGGGAACGAGGGGAGAGGTCCTGTGCTTTACTGACGGACAACTTAAGATCACAATCAAGATATTTAAGGTACATAGCTAAAGCATTGATGCGTACTCCAAATATTCACCGCTTTACAAAAATAGCTAAAAGGTTTATCTTACAAAAGGCTAAAGCGTTATGTTGTGGCTCATTTTTATGCATAGATGATGTCATCACGACGATTATGCACATACTCATTTGTGTTACATGGTTATTTGAATATGTTTGATTCTTTTTTCAGAATAAGGATGATGGTGACTGGTGGCTGCACTTTGGTCATGATAATCAGAACCTTAGCGCCGTTGGATATTGGCCAAAGAGTATTTTTAATAATTTAGAAGACCATGCAAATAACATACAATGGGGTGGTTACACACAATCTACGGTTGATAGTGCTAGTCCCCCAATGGGCAATGGGCAATGGCCTAAACAAAATGCAGCTTCTGTTCGAGACGTCCGATATGTTGACTCCAGTGGCCAAGGCTATGGCATTGATCCATGGCCCGTTGGCCTTCGTGCTTATGTATCCCATAAGAAATGCTATGATGTCAGTTATTCTCTAAATGAAATGTTTTACTATGGAGGTCCAGGAGGTTGTACTAATTAAGTAGTAAAGGCTTTACAATATGTGAGGTATGAATGATGGAATAAATGCATAATGCTTTGTTTATCATTTTATTTTCCAAGCTAAGCACATTGTTAAGAGACTTTTGGCTCAAAAATATCTTTGGAGGAAAATGGAGATTGATATCCGAAAGGACATTTCCTATTACTACTCTTTGGATCATCGGATTGCCAAGATATATCATACGATAGGAATTTTTTATGAAAATATCGAAGGAAACCGAACATACCATTCTTTTGCGGGTAAAACATGAGATTTAACTTCACGAAAAATTGGAAGTTCTAACGCCTCTTCCACTATCAGATTTTAGTCATCTGCTGAGTGTCCCAGGCACTTAGCAAAGGCCCAAAAGCTCCTGGTAAAAAGACTTTGCCGAGTGCAAATCCCTCGACATATAGGCATACAGTAAATAGTTCGTTGTCGAGTGTATTCTATCGGGCACGCTAAAACCTTTGCTGAGTGTCAAATCTAGGTGCTCGGTAAAAACAACAAAGAGACAAATGGAAGATGGAAAGGGCAGTGCAAAGAATCAATGATGGCGCCTAGAAGGGGTTGTGAATAGGCGGCCACAAATATATATCTTTGATTTTGGGGATAAAATACATATAAAGGAGGTGACACTAAAATGCACGTATTTTTTTTTGGCAAAGATACAATTTACACATATACGATGCGGTACAAGATACAAAAAAGTATCGTAACAGAAGTTAAACTCCTTTAGGGGACTCTAATCTCTGTTCGACAGGCCGTGGCAAATTAAGACCCATTATTCCTTTTGGATCTGACCTTCTTCTTTAGCGAGCTCTCTTCATCAAGTGAGAGCCCTTCCACTAAGAGGGATATTGAGTTGATACTCGCACCTTTGCAAACTCTTGGATGACATCCATACTCCAGAATCTCACAAGGGAACGCCAACCATTTAGGGTTACACACAAACCCAAGGGTAACAAGAAGCTTACTCAAGACGGGAATCAACTTTTTATTTAGATGAAAAAGTAGATCAAGTGTTCCTATTTTTCCCCTTAATGAATAGGAAGATTGAGTGATGGGAAATGGAGAGGAATCGAAGTTTTGAGGTCAACAATAATGGTGGTCAATGGTGATGTGCAGGTTGTGGCCCTTCAGTGAAGAAGTATAGGTATTTATGTGTCCTCCAAGAAAATGGCCATTGCGTAGATTTCAGCCGACCCGAGCCAGACCGGGAACCAAAATAGCCGTATAAATGATGTCACGGTCAAAGGTATAATTTTACAACTTCAAGTGGGCTTGTGGAGGTGGTAGTTGCTTCTCCCCCTTTACAGCTAGATTAGAACATCTCTACCAGCCCCCTCTAAATGACTCCCAAAAGGTCATTTGAGGAGAGGAAAAAGAATTTTTAGGGGACCGAAGAGTGCTCTTATCTACAACATTTCTAAAACTTGCCCCCTATTATATTTCGTGGTCAAATAACCATTGTTCATAAAACTATTTGATGCATCTAAATAATCCTAAAATTGCGCTTAGAACTACGTCTAGGGGTAGAAATAGTCCCGAATGCATTTACTGACAAACTTCTTCGAATTGGTTGCATATTTCTTGATCTTGTGTTCATAAAAAATATCAGCAAAATGCAGCCCCATCTACATATTTTATTCTTCAACCCTCTTCTTTTTCGCTCAATCTTCTTCATTTCTTCCGCCATCTTCGTGGTTGTCTCTTATGCTAGCTTCAACTTCTCTTCTGCCTTCTTTCTTCATCCATTTTGTTTTTATTCTCGATTGTGGAGTTCAAATATTATAATAGAATTGTTATTCTTTCAGTATAACCAATCTAAGTTCACGTTCATACAACCACATGTCGATTCCTATAAAGTCCGCAAAAAATTTGAATCGACGGAATTTGACAAAAATCCAACCCTAGTACATTTAACCTTGTCGGACGAGTCTGTGTTATTCACGGTGGCGGCAAGGGGCTCGTTGTCCTTGTTCTTCGTCCACTAAACCATGGCGATAGTGGCATCAAGCTCATGAGGATGGTGGCGGTGTGCTGGCAAACTCACATGGAGTGTGCTAGACCGGGGGGGGGGGGGGGGGGGGGGGGGGGAAGGGAGGGTGGGGGCACAAGGGCAGAGTGTCAGCATGGTCGCGAGAGTTCAATGGGACAACCAAAACATTAACGGCCACGAAAAATTTGGAAAGCTCTTCGGGGACTTTTTTTTGGATAGGAGGGACATGGAAATGATTTTATAAGCTCTTAAAAAATTAAGATTGGGAGCCATATTCGGGTGAGTCTCCTAGACCACCATTCCGAGGGGCTTCTACGGGCCCGAAATATCTCAATCATATGATGCAGTAGACCATGCGCCATCACGAGTCAAAAAAAAAAAGCCACCGACGCGGGTAAGGTGTCAAGTGGGATGACCTAAATTTTGTATTTGAAATCAACAAAATAAACTATAAGCGGGACTTTTGTGGGATCCCACTTGCATCTCTAGACGCGGGCGACCACCAAATAACACCACCCTCCCAAACAAATACTTACTCCTGAAAAATCGAGACGAGCAAGCTATTGAGATTGCTTCCAGTTCCAGTCAATATCTCGGCGGAACCTAGATATAGTAGAGTATTTTTATCTCAGCGTTTTGGGAATGCTGCCGGTGAAATAAACTTCCTATCTTCGACGATGGAAGCTCAGCTGACTGTTGTGATTGGTACACTGCTTTTCCACGCTTCCACTGCCTCGTCGCTCGCTGAATCCGGCGCACGCCCGGTCGCGCGCGGACGGCCGCGATGCACCCGCACGCCACAGGGGTCGAGAAGGCGGCCGCAACGTACGGGTCCTCGGAGTCGCCGATCTTGCCGTCGCCGGCGACGGCCGGCTCCTCTGGGTGGAGACGCGTCCAGAGGAAGGAGGGTACGCCGAGCAACCCACTAACTCCCTCCAACTGCCCCCAAAACCTCATCAGTCATCACCCATCGTCGTCCGAGTGCGTGACGCTGTGGTTCTTCTCCCCTCATCTCCAGGCGCGCGGTTCTCGTGAAGGAAGGGGCGGAGGCAAACGGCGGAAATCTGGATGTGACGCCGCAGGAGTTCGCGGTGGGGAAAATTGATGATAACCCCCCCAGTTGAGGGGGGGGTACCCCTATGTGTCACTGACATGTGGGGTCGGGGCCCACAAATCAGTGACACAAGGGGGGCATATGATAGAAGCCCCCCAACTTGGGGGGGTTATCATCAATTCCCCGTTCGCGGTGCGGTCCACCGCGCAGGAGTACGGCGGCGGCGCCTTCGCCGTGCAAGGGGACGTCGTTGTGTTCTCCAATTACAGTGACCAGCGCCTGTACAGGCAAACCATTGGAGGTACGGGCAAGGTAAATTGGAACGAAGCTTGTGTCGCGTGTAGTCGTGAACCAGTGTGGAGGTGAAATCTTATCTTCCATAAGATTTTAAGATTTTCACCATAAATTCAAGATGACAGATATGCATATCTTTAGATACGTACACAGAATCATAAGTTAAATGCCTACTCCTCTATAGTTGTCTAATAAGTGATTACCAACCACCACCCACCATTCGACATAATATACTAAATTTAATTGTATAGTTGTCTAATATTGTTCTGCATATATGTGCCTGCTTCTCTGTTACCATCTCACTCGCCCCGAAAAAATATCCACCAATTCGAACCCTATCCTCACCCGTTCCCATCATCTCTCCCATTTGGGGCGGCGGCCAGAAAAGGAGACGCCGGCGGCGGTCGGTCTCGGAGCATCGACTCGGAAGGGGGCAAGGGAAGGACAAGCGACGACGGGCAAACTCGCAATAGCAGCTGTTGTGAGGAAGGGGCAGCAAGCGGTGCAGAAGAAATCGAGAAGCAACATCGCAGTCGGCGGAAAAGCAGCCATCCAATCCGATTATGAGCTCCATGTCTTCTCTCCAAGGTACCTGATCAAGCGTGCGTTCTCGGAGGCAGACGTGGTGCCGAAGGAGCCCAATTCCCGTCCAGTTGTGATGAAAAGGATGGAGGAAGGAGAAGAAGGTCTTGCGGTTTCGACTACGATGCCGTTGGTAGCGCTGGTGAGTGGTGACCAGGATGGATACGATATGCTAGAACAAAAAACCCCCCATGACGCGGAGCCATCAACGCCTCCTTCCTCCTGATTCCTTCCACACTTCAGTAATTCAGTAATAGTATATATTATGTTCTTATCAATTTCCACACTTCTTTAACATGTCCCTATCTGTTTATTCTGAGCTAGGAGAGGCACCGAGCCATTACTTCGAGCAGTTCCTGAGGGCAACCCGCCATTCAGCTTCATCACGTGGAGGTTGATACTCACCTCCTGCTTGGACCACATTTTCAACTCGCCGGTCTTCCTTGGCTTGCCCGTGCTCCTCTCGGTGTCGCTCATAGCCTGCACCTTCACCAGCCAATTGTCCATGCTGAATGTGGCTAAAAGGTAGATGCCCTCCTCTTTGATTGGCTGGCCAATTAAATATAATAAAGAATCATCTCATTTGCTAATCGTAGCTCTTCTTGCAGATGGTCCTTTATGAGCTCAGGAGGAAGCATCAATAAATAACCATCATGAGTACGTGTATCTATTCAGGATTTGGGGGCTCATTTTTATGGGCGCTGGATATGAGGTGATTGTCATCTTCAGTGCACTACATTTGCCCCAAAATTGCTGGTGGTGAATATGTGTTTTAGCTTACATGCAAGTGCAGCTGAGATGGTTTGTCTACTATCTGAAGTGTCTTGGAGTGGGAGTTATACCAACCAATAATCTGGTTCACGCTGTACAAAACACAAATTTCTTACATGGGGAAAACATAATTATTTTGCTCATGTATGTGGGAAGTAACGAAGCATCTAATTTGCTGTATTCTTTATGGGCATCAACTAGTTCTCGGCTCGTGCAAGGCAATTTATTTTTTGCTTTATTTATTCTTCTCAGTTTTTTCCTGTAAAATGAGGTCTCCACTCTCCTGTAGGACGCTTGTAAAGAACGGGATTGTATGGATCAATTAATGGGAACTTGAGTTGATTAGTTTTTTTTTTCTTTTTTCGAAAAGGGTCCCCCAGCCTCTGCATCGATTGATGCATGCGGCTTTTATTTATTTTATTGAAAGTTAAGTCTTACAAAAATACATCATGGATCACACAGGGTTGATACATGTATCAACCATCTAAAAAACACGGACAACATGAAGTGACTATTCATCAACATGTAATCCTAAGATCAAAACGCCAGCTGCACTGGTTGTATATATCCCGCGCAACCAATTCCAGCCGGTTGCACCCAAAATCCAGAACACCTCGCTTTTCCGTTGACTGTAGGTAGGACCACGTACGGATCCAGTGGGCAGCCAATGGTATTACCTGCATGAAGGAAGATGATTTTGCATTGTTAAAGATATAATCATTGCGTATGTTCCAAATGGCCCAGAGTAAAGCACATACACCCACTCGGATTTGCACTTTCTCTTTTTTATCAACGCCCCTTAGCCAGTTGCCAAAAAGATTATTTATACTAGTAGGAGGGTACAAATTGAAAGCCATAAAAACAATACGCCAAACCATCTTTGCTAATGGGCAGGAAATAAACAAATGTTGGACCGTCTCCTCTTGATCACAGAAACAACATTTCTTTGACCCATCCCAGTTCCGCTTAGCAAGATTATCTTTAGTTAAAATCTCCTTACGCATAAGAAACCACATGAAAATCTTGATTTTAAGTGGCACTTTCATTTTCCAAATATGTTTACGGAGAAACCTAGTATGATCACTTAAATAATCTAAATACATTGATTTGACCGTAAACTTTCCTGATGTAGTTAAACCCCATGAAAACGTATCAGGATCAGCAGTAAGCTGAATGACCATTAACCGGTTGACAAGATGCAACCATTTGTCCCATCTGTCCCCAGTGAGCGCTCTCCTAAAACTTATATTAGGAGGAGGCGCATTTCTTAAGACAGAAGCTACCGAAACTTCTTTTCGATGAACTATATTATATAGGGATGGATATTGACACGACAGGGGCTTGTCCCCTAACCAAGTGTCTTCCCAAAACCGTATACTTTCTCCGTTTCCGATATTAAACGAGCCCCGGACAAAAAAATCATCTTTGACTTTCATGAGTCCCTTCCAGAAGGGTGAGTCACTAGGTTGCACTTTAACCTGGGATAGAGATTTAGAGTGTAAATATTTATTGTGAATTAGCTCATGCCAAACACCATCTTCCGACATAAGTTTGAAAAGCCATTTGCATAACAAACTTTTGTTCTTGGATTCTAAGTCCTCTATCCCGAGTCCCCCTTGATCTTTTGGACGACAAATAATGTTCCATCTAGTTAATCTATACTTCCTTTTATGGCCATCACTTTGCCAGAAAAATCTTGATCTAAAAAAATCCATTCTTTTACGTACCCCTTTAGGTACCTCAAAGAAGGATAACATAAACATGGGCAAACTAGTTAGAACTGAATTGATTAAAATCAACCGGTCCCCATAGGACAATAATTTCCCAACCCAACTAGCTAACTTTTTCTCGAACCTATCCTCAATAGGTTTCCACTCCCCATTTTTCAACTTTCTGAAATGAATGGGGATGCCCAAATACCTAAAAGGGAAAGATCCAGATTCACATCCAAAAATGTTTCTGTACTGGTCTTCCACCTCTTTTGCTTTCCCAAAGCAGAACAACTCGCTCTTATGAAAGTTTATTTTCAACCCCGATAGTTGTTCAAACATACACAAGATGAGCTTCATGTTCAACGCCTTTTCCAGGTCATGACTCAAAAAAAGGATAGTATCATCAGCGTACTGTAATATAGACACCCCTCCTTCTACCAGATGAGGTATCAATCCATCTACTTGACCATCCTCTTTTGCTCTCGAAATTAAGATGGCCAGCATATCCGCTACTATGTTAAACAAGATAGGAGATAACGGATCTCCTTGTCTCAAGCCTTTTTTAGTCTGAAAATAATGACCTAGTTCATCATTTACCTTGATACCAACACTACCACGACTCACAAATTGTTCGATCCAGGTACACCACTTAGGACTAAAACCCTTCATACGCAAAACTTGTTGCATAAAAGGCCACTGTACCTTGTCATAAGCTTTTTCAAAATCTATTTTTAAAAGAACACCATCCAATTTTTTCCTATGAAGTTCATGGATGGTCTCGTGTAGAATCAGCACTCCCTCTAGAATGTGACTCCCTGGCATGAAAGCAGATTGAGTTGGCCGGATCACCTTATGTGCCACCCCCATAATTCTATTTGTGCCCACTTTAGTAAAGATTTTGAAACAAACATTTAAAAGACAAATAGGTCGGTATTGTTGGATTTGAACGGCGTTTTCCTTTTTGGGCAGAAGTATAATATTACCGTAATTTAAGTGAAAAAGTGGAAGCTCCCCTCTTTGGAAACTTTCAAACAATTTCATCAAATCATGTTTCAGAATATCCCAAAACTTTTGATAAAACTCGGCTGGGAATCCGTCTGGTCCCGGCGCTTTATTCTTTTCCATTTGCATAATAGCCTCATACACTTCTTTTTCAGAAAAATTGGCTGCAAGGATAGCATTTTCCTCAGCCGATATCTGTGGAATATCTGAGATTTCGGTCTCTACCAAAGAAAAATTATTTTGGGCCGGTGCCCCAAACAATTCCTTGTAGAAAGTTGTAATATAATTCTTGATATTCTCCTGCCCTATAATGGTTCCTTCATCTTGCTCTAGCTGAAAAATCTTTTTTCTCCGATGCTTACCATTAGCAATGAGATGAAAGTATTTTGTATTATTCCCCCCTTCTTGGATATGTTTAACTTTAGCTCGTTGCGCCCATTTGGACTCCTCATCCCGCCTTAGCTTGGCTATCTTATCATTTGCCTCCCTCATTGCTTCCCTTTCAGAAGCACTTAATGGAGATGATTCTGCTTTGATGTCTAGAGTATTAATTAACTCTAGGAGACGTGTTTTTTCTATTTTGTAAACACTACTAATATTTTTCGCCCACCCTCTTAGGAAAGCGCGAAGGTGGCGAATCTTGTTTTGCCATACCTCCATAGGAGTGTTACCATGAGAATAACGAGTCCATTCTCTAATGACCATCTCAGCAAAGCCCTCTTGGCGTAGCCAAGATAGTTCAAAAGAAAAATTCGTTTTATTGCCCGAGTAAGCTTGTTCACCCGAATCAATAAGTAGCGGGGTATGATCCGAACCAGCTCTAGTTAAAGCCCTAACATTTACTAGAGGAAATTTCTGCTCCCACGATACACTCGCTAAGAACCTATCCAACTTCTCATAAGTTGGCGTCGGCATGTGACTAGCCCAAGTATATTGTCTACCCGCGAGATCTAATTCTCGAAGGTCTAAACTCTCAATTATTGCATTAAAAATAAATGGCCAACGTGCAACAAAATTATCATTGTTCTTCTCACTTTGTCGACGAATTATGTTGAAATCTCCCCCGACCAATAAAGGTAAAGGTTCATCTTCACAAATCCGTACAAGTTCGGACAAGAATTCCCCCTTTTGGGCATCTTGAGCCGCTCCATAAACCACTACTAAAGACCACTGAAAATTGTCTGCAACTGAAGCGAGATGAAACTTAACACACCGCTCTCCAGGCAACACATTTTTAACACTTAAAGTCTGGGAATTAAAACCCACCAAGATACCACCTGATCTACCTTGAGGTGGTAAACAGAACCAGCTATAATCATAGCCTCCAGCAAGGTTCCTAAGAAACGGTGTGGAGAAATTATCTCTGCCAGTTTCTATGACGGCAAAAAAATCCAACTTAAACTCTCTTATAGTATCGGAAACTACTGCATGTTTGGCCGAATCTCTAAAACCCCCACTATTCCAAATGGTTCCTCTCATTTCTTATTAGAAATTAATTTGATCCTAATACTACGTCTAACCGCAGTAGCATCCTTTTTTTCTTGTTGTAAGCTCTTTTTTGTCTAGGAATCGGGAGTTGAAGATCCTTGTGATCTTCTGAGCCTGCTTGCTCTTCTAGTTAGTTGTAAATTTAATAAGGGGCTGAGTAGTGGATGAAGACTGGTATGCTTGTGTGCATTAGTTATGAATGTGAGAAAATTGGGTTTTAAGAATTCTGATTTTCAAGGCTGAGTTCATGTGCTTGTTATTCTGAATTGTTGACGATTTTCAAGGCTCAGCTCATGTGCTTACTATACTGAATTGTTGAAGATGATCATGTACTTTATTATACTTTCTTGAAAGAACACAAAGCTCCTACCGTGTGCCTATTGTTTTGAATTCTTGAACATGATGCAATATTACAAAATCCAAATTTAATAAGGTGCCTAAGTTCATTAATTGTATGTACTCTCCTGGCGATATATTATATTATTCTTAAAAAAAATTACCCTTTTGTCAATTTGATCAATTGATTGTATGTACTCTCCTGCTATATAGTTTTTGTATGGACCCTTTCCAAATATTTTCCAAAATTTAATATTATGAAATATGCAATTAAGATAAACTATTTATGACCCGTAAGCGTGAAAAACGCCTATGATCATTTAGTCTTACCCATATGTACCTAAATGCTATTCCTTTATTTATTTGCCTGAATGATGGTGGATTTCAACTAATGGAAGACCATTGAACATGCTCTACCACCGCCACAAGGTACACATTTGCTTTACCCTTTGGAAGGATTAACTCATCCTAAATTAACAATGCATTCTGCTACATTTCTCAACTTAGTCTTTGTCCACTGATATTTATGTTTTTATTTCTTAATGAATTTCTTCTTCCTCGCTTGCCACTACAACCACTGATGTTGTTGTGAATGTTTCATAGGTTTCCAGGAGCATCGGTTCATTTTCTGATTGTCAAAAAGGGTCCTCCCTCATCTAAAAGCGTGCTAGCTAAATTGACGAAGGAGAGTAAGAGAGAAAAGATAGCATGCATAAAATTAAGAAGGCCATCCTTAGATTGTGGAGAAAAGCAACAGTTTAGTGTAGTTTCGTGTTTCAGTGATGATAATTCCTCTGCATAGTATCAGATTGTTGATATATCGAAGAAAACTCACGTTTTAGATTGTTCATATTGTTCACTTCTGTTCATGTCCTACATATTTACTAGGAAGAACTATTTAAATTTTACATGGTAGAATTAAATATTTATCTAAATTCTACCTTTTACATTTATATGGATTTTTATCATATATTTAATAAAAATTTGACAATTTGACTCCCGTTGGATTTTTTCAACGGGCGTCTATAGTGTGCACAAAATATGTCAGACCACATAAGCTTGGTTGACGCTATAGAGTTTGAGCAGAGACGATTGTGCTTACTTGCTCATTAAACGGTTTTCCATCAAGCTCTGAGATTTAGATGATTTATTTTTTTTGGTTGTTTCGACGTTTTGCAGCCAAAGTTAATTAGTTCACTCCCATTGCAACGCACGGGCATTTTGCTAGTAATGATAAGTAGGGGACCGGAAACATCTTCCATTCCCCTAAATATTTTGTTTGGAATTAAACAAATAAAAATAAAAATAAATTATTTTATGGGGACCGTGTTGCCGAATAGCCGTAATGGCACCCACGCTATTGGTAGCCCGTTTTTGAAGTTTTTTTGAAAACCATATCGAAGTTTCAAAACAAAAATACCTGGATGTAGTTAACTTTGTACACACTACGAGTGTGCAAATTTTCAATATGAAATACCTCGTACTTTGGGCTCAGTAAAATAAGACAAACCAAACAAATTTTACAAGATTCGGGTGGAGACTTGGAGTTACCCTTACTTATCCACTATATCGAATTCGTGTCAGATCCCGCTAGCCGGAATCCAACTCTACGCTCCCGATGTGGAGACCTGTTCTATCAATCACAGGAATTTGCTACTGAAAGTCAGTACTGATAAGAGAAACTAGGGTTTGCTCATAGCACAGTTGTATTCGATAGCTCTCCAGATGTCTCAACGGAGTATATAGCTGGCCACAGCGGCACAGCAACACACACGACATGGGCTTAAAGCCCGCCACACACGATACAAGGCCCACGGCCCATACACAGGCACAGCCCGGTAACAGGAGGACACGACAATTCCTCCCCCTCGAGAGCACACTTGTCCTCAAGTGTTATCTTCCTGTTGATCCGGTGTCGTTTGTGGTTTGTTGGTAACCTCTTGTGGTAGATCATGGAATTCTTCCTCTTCCTGTTCTTGGGGACTATCTACTGTCATTACATTCAACGACTTGTATTGCTGGCAGCGATGTCCGAAGAACCACTTCTGACCACATTATTTACATTTCCCAGGCTCATTGAATTTAGCTTCAGGTCTAGTCCTTGGGTTGTCAAAATCCTTCTTAGGATTGTTGTCAGGACTGGATGTTGGCCGAGGGTGAATTGGGGCAGTGAAATTGGATTCGTTTGCTGCATTTAATCGCCTGTTGTGGCTCTGAGCTGTAGCTTGCATACCCAACTCGAAGTCCTTGGCCTGGGCCACTGCTTCATAGAGTGTTGCAGGTTTGTGAGGCTTCATATAATGCTTGATCTCCCCACGCAAGCCATTGATATAGCACTTCACATAATAAGCTTCTTTGACATCAGGGTTCTCCTTCCTATAATTTGCCATTTTATCTTCGAATTTATCAGTGTATTCACTCACTGAGCTAAACCCTTGCCTAATGGAGTTGAATTCCTCTACTGCTTCATAGGAACTAGTAATGGAGAAACGTTGCATAAGTGCATTGCAGAATTCTTTCCAGTCAAGGTTCTCTTCCAACACTCCCGAGTTTCTGAGCCATGTATCCGCTCTACCTGTGATATACATCTGTGTATAGTCAAATTTTGCATTTTCAGGCACATGTACCATGTTGAAGTACTTCTCAGTCATACGAAGCCATTCTTCAGGATTGCTTCCATCAAAGCGAGGGAAATCCATTTTTGGAGCCTTGGCAATTGATTTGTAAAATTGGGCGTCTCGATCAAATTCTTGATTGCGACCTCCTCTGTTATACAGACCTCTGTCAGGTGGCTCTCCTTGTCTCTGGTAGGCCTGATTGTTCTGTTGGTTGTTCTGTTGTGCAGGAGGTAACTGAGGGTGGGTCTGTTGATATGGTGTAACGTGTCCATGGATGAAATTTTGGTGTTGAGGTTGCTATGGTGGAATGTGGAATTGTGGTGGTGGGTATGGGTGTGGATTATATGGGTTGTATGGGTCAGGGTATTGTGGAATTTGATAAGGGTGGGTGTAGTTGTGTTGAGGTGTGGGAAATTGGTTCCACTGTTGCTAGAAGTGAGGCTGAGGTGGAAAATGTGAGGGTGGGATGTAGTGGTTCTGGTAACCTGCAGAAGGCTGGAACTGCTGGTGTGGAGATTGGTGGTAATGCTTGTCGGAATGGTGGTGGGTTGCATCATAACAGTGTTCTGTTTCCTGGTCATCTTGTTGATATTGATCTCCATGGTTTTCAGTGGTGGGGTACTCGTAACGTGGTTCTTGAGCATCACTGCGTCGACGCCAGCGAGGTGGTCTGGAGTGACCACGACCCCGTTCTTCCTCCTGCTGCAGCTGCTTCAGTTTTTCTGCCGCTGCTGCTTTCTCCTGCTCATCAGCTTGCCTCTGGGTTCTCTCCACAGCTTGTTGTTGCTCAAGTGCGGCAGCTTTTTGTTGCTTCGACAGACGCTCACGATCGGCCAGCAACAAAGATTCAAGGCGAGAGAATTGAGCTGATACCTTTTCTTCTACACCATCCACTTTGCAACCAATTTCTTCTGTCCTGGTGTTGACGAGCTCCATGTCGAGCTTGAGCGAGGCGAGTTCCTGTGCATCCGCCTGCTCGTTGTTCTTTGATTTTCCCATCCTTGTCGTCCGCCGTCTACCGCCGCCTCGCGATCCCGCCACCGGAAGACACACAAACCCAGCTAATCACAGGTATTTTACCACCGAGGAAAGGATCCTCAGCAACCTGGACTCACCGGATCTGCGTCCGAATGGTGCCGCCGCCGCCAAGCCGCCACCGTCGACCACGTCAAGAGGACGTCACCGCCACCAGCGCCGCCGTCGACTGAACACCCCGCCGCCGCGAAACGGGTGAGGAGGGTGGGATTTCACGGGAGAGCCCAACCACCCCCTTCTCCGAATCGATTCGCCGCCCGAAGAGTTCGTGAAGAACTGAGTTGACTCTCCGATTTGGTAGTGGAAAACAAAATTTTATACCACTTTGTCAGATCCCGCTAGCCGGAATCCAACTCTACGCTCCCGATGTGGAGACCTGTTCTATCAATCACAGGAATTTGCTACTGAAAGTAAGTACTGATAAGAGAAACTAGGGTTTGCTCATAGCATAGTTGTATTCGATAACTCTCCAGATGTCTCAACGGAGTATATAGCTGGCCACATCGGCACAGCAACGCACACGACATGGGCTTAAAGCCCGCCACACACGATACAAGGCCCACGGCCCATACACAGGCACAGCCCGGTAACAGGAGGACACGACAATTCGACAAACTTGCCGCAGCAACCGGAGCAGCCTCCTGAAGTGCACAAGCTGAATTCTGAATTGTGATGAAGCAGCCTGCTAAAGTTCAATCTGTGAAGACGAGAGAAGACACGGCAGATGGAGCCGAGGGCGCTTCCGCGCGGCCGCGCCGCCCTCATACGCGCGGTCACGGGATGCCGCGGCCGCCGCGAAGAGCAGGCACTCCACTGCCTCGCCTGCAAGCTGGGCCTCGCCTCCGACGTCGTGCTGGCCACCGCCTTGCTCGCCCGCTACGGCAAGCGCGGCCTCCTGGCCGACGCCCAGAGGCTGTTCGACGAGATGCCGCGCCGGGACGGGGTCGCCTTCAACGCCATGCTTGCCGCACTCGGCGCCTCGGGGAGAACTGCCGACGCCCGGAGGCTGTTCGACCGAATGCCGGAAGAAGCGGACCGGACCCCCGCCTCGTGGAACACGGTTCTGACTTGCTACCGCAGAGCCGGCGACCTCGCCTCGGCCAGGGAGGTCTTAGAGGCGAGCCTCCGCGCGAACATGAGCAGCGTCGTGTCCTGGAACGCGATGATCGACGAGTACTGCAAGGCTGGGCGGATGGACGCTGCCCAGGAGCTGTTCGACCGTATGTGCTCTTCGCTGCGGGACGTCGTGACGTGGAACACCATTATGGCCGGGTATCTACATCAAGGACACCCCGCCGCCGCCATTGCGTTGTTCCGCCTGCTGATGCAGCTGCAGGATGATCAGCAGACGCCAAGGCCCACCGTAGTAACCATGGCCACCGTGGTGACGGCCTGCACGCAGGTGGGGGACTTCGCTTTGGGACGAGCGGTCCATGTCTCTGTCTGGCAGCTGAGGATAACCCCCGACGCCGTGCTTAGCAACGCCCTCATGGACATGTACTTCAAGTGTGGGAGCGTGGACCGCGCGCTCGAAGTCTTTGGCGCCATGCCCGGCGCTCCGAACATCTTCTGCTGGAACACACTGATCGCGGGGTTCGGCAGGAACGGCCGCGGCGAGGACGCCGTCAGGGCGTTCCGCGACATGGTCGACACGAGCAGGGTGAAGAGAAGCGAGGCCAGGCCGGACTCGGTGACGTTCGTGGCACTCCTGTCGGCTTGCAGCCACTCAGGCCTGGTGGCCGAGGGCCGAGAGTTCTTCGCCGAGATGCTGCCGGTCCACGGCATGGCTCCCGGGGCGGAGCACTACGGGTGCATGGTGGACCTTCTCTGCCGCGCGGGCTTACTGGGCGACGCCGTACAACTTGTGCGGACGATGCCAGTCCGGTCTAACGCCAAGGTCCTTGGTTGCCTGCTGATGCACGCGCGTAGCTCGGGGGAGGACGGCGTCAGGGTGAGCGAGTGGGCGGCGAAGCGGATCGCGGAGCTGGACGTCCGCGACGGCGCCGTGTATGGCCTGTCCAACATGTACGCGTCCTGCAGAGGTGGGATCACGTCGAGAAGCACCGGAGCGAGCTGGTGAACAACGGCAGGGTGGCGGCCGTGGCGAACGGGAAGGAGGCTGGCCGGACTAGCTACGATCTTGCTGCTGCGAAAACTGATTAAAAACAAGAGGAATGCCGCAGCAGTGACTAGCTACGTCTGCAGTGACGTTGGCACTGAATCTTCCAGTGTCTTCTTTCCATGAAGACCTAGACTACTATGTAGCGACGCCGGCTCCACCCCACCGCCGCCACCGGGAAGACCTAGACTACTATGTACACACCTCTGGCAAAGATCCAGGGCCCCTCCACTCTCCCACCGCCGGAGCGGCGGCCGGAGAGGAGAGAGGCCCCCGATCTTGCCGTCGGCGGAGACGGGAGCGAGGAGGATTTGGTTTTCGCCTCTCTCGGGCACTGTAGCAGGAAGGGGAACGAGATACGACCAGCTGCACGATGATCTCGTGCACTGATGCCGGTCGTGCCTATACGGCCTTTGCCGTCACGAGGTGACCCAGCAGCTGCAAGACCTGTTCCACCTCGGTGCGGCGAACATGCGCGCCGCGCTCCCGATCATCCTTGCATTGCATTCTGCGCCCATACTGCATATCGTCTCTAGCCAATGAGACTAGACGCGGCAAACCCGACGACCATGAAGCCACTTTCGTTCATGTGTATGGCCCCAGCGGAAGCTCTTTTCTCACGATTTCCTGTAAAACTTTCTTTCAAACCAAATGATGACGAGCAGGAGCATGCATGTCTAGGGCACGTAGAGCCAGAGCAGCCAGCTGCACATGCCGGCGACCACCGTGAGAAGCCGGCCGAGCAGCGCGAGGACTGGTGGCGCTGTCAGTACTAGTTGTCGCCGGCCACGAACGTGGTCGTGGATGAAACGCCGATGAGTGGAGGGACGCGATACTCAGGACGCCTAGATCGAGTGGCTCACGAGCTGCCCATGCATGCATTTGATTGATTTATTGACTGCATGTGCATGCATGGACATGTTCACCCGTCCATGCACTAGCTTAATTTGACTAGGAGAGCACTTTATAAACGTGAAATTCCGCTTCCAACGACAAGACGTCAAATTCGTTACACGTCCTACCTAGCTAGTACCCATTATTCGCGTCAAAATATTTTAAAAAATTATTTCACACCAGAACCCACTTGACCTCTCTTCCCCCACTTCGCCGCCTAACACGGCCACTGTGACAACGATGTCGTTTGCTAGGGTTTGCGCCTTCTCGGTGAGTTCAACGTCGGACTCAGCCACGACGGAGTGGTGGAGGCGCCTCACCTCCTCGGCACTGACGGACTCCACTCGCCTCACCTTCTATGCGTTCAGGAGCTCCATGCATGCTTCAAATCTTCTCCGACCGGCACTAGCGGTCGGGCGAAGGGCGTGAAGGCGGTCCCCTTGTCGCGGTGGCACGCCGTCATAATAACTATACATTGAAATAGATATGCATGTTTTAACTATGCCCAAAATATAAAACGATTAGAAAATTTGATCGACTCATTTTCGTTGATTTCGACAAATTCTCATTAATATTTAATCACTCTTTCTAGAATTAGAAGAAGCACGTGTCGCCCAAGATTTATTTATGTCCATATTCTGTTAAGATCATAGGGATTACAAGAATAAAATATAATTCAAAATATTTTCTGGTGGAACCAATGTTTTATAAAATACATGCTCGATAATATGGACTAGGTAGACCATAATCTTCTACAGTTGGCGCTCATCTCGTTCACCCATCGAAGCTCTTATTTTATGCTCGAAGATAGCTATTACCTATCATTTCATGCGACGAGTCATTCTCGGGCGTTATTGTCTTATGCGGCGAGACAACTATTTCGTATTATACGACTTATGAAATGATAGCATATGACCCCGCTCGTTCTGATGTTCTTCCAACTTTAATCTGGAGCTATATAACATGTTGTTTTTGAAATTATGCCGTCCCTTTTGGACTTACGTACGGTTGCAGAGAAGTTATTCTGGAGTTATCCCGCCCAATTGTAAGGGTTTATAGCACAATGTTACCTTCTGGCAGTTCTCGGCGGCTATAACAAATTGCTTTTGTTTTTTTTGTAGTTTTTTCTTAATTTTTGGGGTAATAGCACTCATACTTATTGAGTTTTCCCGCTCAATTTTCGCAACCACTCTAGTTTGATTGCATAAACTAACAATTCTTTCAACATGCATGAAAAGGCAGTTTTCCCACCCGTTTTGTTATCGCCAGTTTTCCCGCCCGATTTCTAGGTTTATGCCACACATAAAGTTGGGGTGGTGTACCGCCCGTGTTTTCGTGAAAAGTGACTATCCAAGCATGCAAAATTAGTTTGTAGGCATGAAATATCGAACTTTTCAACATGCATGAAATACTTGGCAGTTTCCCGCCAGTATCCATTCGTAGCATTCGTAGACGAGATCCCACGCATGCCGACTCGCCCCAGACATCCATTAAAAAAAATGGAGCAGCAGCACCTTGATCGATCCGGGAGACCGGAGTAGGCCCCCGCACGTCACGTGGCCAAGTCCATGCACTAAACGTTTTGTCTAAATTCTTCTCGCCCTGCACGCAGCCCATTCCACGGAAGGAGCGAGGCCCATTCAGAACGAGCGAGGCACGCCCGGATGCCAGGCGCGACGAGCGAGGCACGCCTTAGTAAAACCGGAAAATTACCCAGATTTGGGTAGAAAAGGGCCAAATTTCGTCGTGTCCGCCCAGATTTAGGCCAGTTCTAGGCCGGTTCATGCGGTTCGCCTCATATGAGGCATGTTCTGAGCGGTTCGCCTGGTACGTGGCTCCAGTCAGGTCGGTTTTCACATTCTGAGCCCAATAGCGGCCCGTTTCACCTGTTTCGCTTACGACGCTACCTGGACGTGTGCTCGACTGCTATCTTCCATTTACATTTATGTGAAAGCGGTGCTTCCACAAGCCCGACTGTCCGAGCTTGGCATCCTTCTCTCTGTCTGCAACTATGGTGACGTTGTAGAGACTATTTTCTTTCCTTGATCTTTCTTTCTAATTAATTAGCTCATGGTGGCTTGCCATTGTTTATATTGCCATGCCAATCCATGTGTATGTTCTGTTGGGTCTTCACTCACGCTCCCACAATTTTCTTTCTCTATCAAACTTTTCTTACCGTGACCCTTTAAATCCTCACTATTTTACATATAGTTCTGAATTTCGTGTGATAGAGTTAATATTTACCTCAAATATTATACTCTGATGAGATAGACGAGATCCCCGGGATCGTCGACGACTTTAGGCGCGCCGCTCGGAACGCCATCGAGGCGGGCTAGCCTAGTTCGTTACCTTAATTATGATGTATAATCTAGGTTTAGCTAGGAGAAAAATGGGCAAATAACCTCCCCTAGCCTGCCCGTTTTACACATTTACAAAAACCAGCCCATAGTG
Organism: Poa pratensis; assembly: GCA_947311845.1. Taxonomy (NCBI): domain Eukaryota; kingdom Viridiplantae; phylum Streptophyta; class Magnoliopsida; order Poales; family Poaceae; genus Poa; species Poa pratensis. Next base: position 3,872,729 of record CAMZMU010000105.1, read on the forward strand.
ATTCTTGTCTAGCTCCACCAGTGGTCAAACTATGATGAATTTTATAGATCTCACTCTTCTCTACGGCTCAGACGTAATGATAAGTAGAGGAGGGAAACATATTCCATTTCCATAAATATTTTGTTTGGAATTGAACAAATAAAGAAAATAAAAAAAGGAATTCACGGGGACATTGTTACCGAATGGCCGTAATGGCAACCAGGCTACAGGTAGCCCGTTTTTGAAGTTTTTTTGAAAACCATGTCAAAGTTTCGAAACAAAAAAACCTGGATGTAGTTAACTTTGTACACCATGAGTGTGCGATTTTTCAATATTAATAACCTCGTACTTTGGGCTCAGTAAAATAAGACAAACCGAACAACTTTGTAAACCATGTCACTTTTTTTTTATTAGATATAAAGGGCCCCGCCCCGGTTCCATTTCATATAGAAAAGAAAACCACCATGTCTTACATCAACATTACAGCACTCGAGAACGATTAAGCATCGTCCCAGAAACAGCAAAATAAAAAGTAGCCCACAGATGACAGCATTTGTGAACACGCTCAACGAGCAACCAGGCTAGGGTTCGAACTACTAGACCAACAGACTACTTAACCGGCAACTACTGCAGCAAACACCCTCCACAGGAAGAGAAGATCACTTTTGGATCACCCTCCAGCTTTCGCCATCTTGGAACATCACCAGAGAGGCAGTCTCCAGCGCCTTGGCCAGCATCAGCGTGGTGCTATTCCAGCGCTCATCAACCTGATGGACGTAGCGGAGTAGCCACCGTCCCATAAAAATAGTGTCGTGAGCCCTATTGTTCCCCCAATGATGCCCCCGATGATTGCCAGGTCCGTAAGGTTGGATTTATCCGTCGACGTGTTGGGTTCCTGGAGACGCATCTGTGAGGAGCAAAAGATACATCTCTAATGCTATGCCGATTTTTATTCATGATATGTTTTCATATTAACTCTAATAATTCTACGCAATTAATCTTTAAATCCCCACTATTAAAATTTAGATTAAACAATACTCCTTCGGCGATTCCCACGCTTTGGTATAGCCCGGTTGGATTCTTAATTTTCATAAGGATTGTTTTTCAAAATATACATATTAATGGACTATGGATGGAGTCTATTCTATATATAGTTCTGAATTTCGTGTGATAGAGTTAATATTTACCTCAGATATTATACTATGATGAAAACAATGTGCTATCTTGGTCGCTATCAGTTAGGACTCTAACTCGGCAACATTAATTTGAGTAGTACATTGATGCATCCAACATTATTTAAGTACAATCTAGTGGTGGACCTATGCACAACTCACGCGGGATGGGGGCACCGCCCCCAGCCTATTTTTTTAACCTTAATTACCTTGTAGCTAGGAGAAAATGGGAAAATGACCCCCCCCCCCCCACCCTAGCTATGTTTTACACACAAAAAATACAAATAATAAGTATTACATAACACAATAGTTCAGCAATTATTACACAAAAATAGTTCATGCTCAAGTTCCACAAATCAACTCACAAACACTCATACAACATAGAGTTCATCACATAAGAATTTGGTGTGTTTGATTACATCACAAAAGGAACAAATAGACACCAAAATCTATGTTGCATACAACACATCGGGTGTTCAAGTATTTTTTTACCTTAATTACATTGTACAATCTAGTTTTACCTAGAAGAAAATGGGCAAATGACCACCCCCCAGCCATGTCTTACACATTTACAAAGAGCGGACCCTAGTGATTCTTGTCTAGCAACACCACTGGTCAAACTATGATGAGTTTTTTTAAAAATTGATCTCACTCTTTCTCTATGGTTCAGACTTAATGATAAGCAGGGGACCGGAAACATCTTCGATTTAAAAGAATAAACGAACTTGTAGAGATAGTGTTACCGAATAGTTGTAGTGGCAGTTTTTGAATTTTTTGAAAACCTGATTTCAAAGTTTCAAAATATCCTGGAAAATATACCTCGATGTAGTCAACTATATACATTATGAGTTATGAGCCTAATGGCACCGCCCCTAGCCTAGTTCGTTACCTTAATTATGATGTATAATCTAGGTTTAGCTAGGAGAAAAATGGGCAAATAACCTCCCCCAACCTGCCCGTTTTACACATTTACAAAAACCAGCCCATGGTGATTCTTGTCTAGCTCCACCAATGGTCAAACTATGATGAATTTTATAGATCTCACTCTTCTCTACGGCTCACACGTAATGATAAGTAGAGGAGGGAAACATATTCCATTTCCATAAATATTTTGTTCGGAATTGAACAAATAAATAAAGAAAATAAAAAAAGGAATTCACGGGGACATTGTTACCGAATGGCCGTAATGGCAACCAGGCTACAGGTAGCCCGTTTTTGAAGTTTTTTTGAAAACCATGTCGAAGTTTCGAAACAAAAAAACCTGGATGTAGTTAACTTTGTACACCATGAGTGTGCGATTTTTCAATATTAATAACCTCGTACTTTGGGCTCAGTAAAATAAGACAAACCGAACAAATTTTACAAGATTCGAATTTTTACCGTTCACAACCTAGATCTGCGTATTTGTCATTTTTGCTGAGGCTAAAATACATGGTGTTTCGTATTTAAAATTTTACACCCTGGTCGAACAAAGTATTGACTATATGAACTTTTCGGACTTTCGAAAAAAGAGCTAACCGGAGGCCGGGAGCCATATCGCCGCACGAATTGATAATTTTGTCCAGCAACCGGAGCAGCCTCCTGAAGCGCACAAGCTGAATTCTGAATTGTGATGAAGCAGCCTATGGGAACGGCGATTAGAGGTCCCATTTTGTCAATTTGCCGGCATCAATCAATCGGCTAATGGGGAGAGAGATTCAGTTTCCAGCTGAAGACGAGAGCAGATGCAGCCGAGGACGCTTCCGCGCGGCCGCGCCGCCCTCCTACGCGCGGTCTCGGGACGCCCCGGCGTCCGTGAAGCGCAGGCACTCCACTGCCTCGCCTGCAAGCTCGGCCTCTCCTCCGACGTCGTGCTGGCCACCGCCTTGCTCGCCCGCTACGGCAAGCGCGGCCTCCTGGCCGACGCCCAGGCGCTGTTCGACGAGATGCCGCGCAGGGACGGGGTCGCCTTCAACGCCATGCTTGCCGCGCTCGGCGCCTCCGGGAGAACGGACGACGCCCGGAGGCTGTTCGATCGAATGCCGGAAGAAGCGGACAAGACCCCCGCCTCGTGGAACACGGTGCTGACTTGCTACTGCAGAGCCGGCGACCTCGCCTCTGCCAGGGAGGTCTTCGAGGCGAGCTTCCGAGCGAACATGAGCAGCGTCGTGTCCTGGAACGCGATGATCAACGGGTACTGCAAGGCTGGGCGGATGGACGCTGCCCAGGAGCTGTTCGACCGTATGAACTCTTCAATGCGGGACGTCGTGACGTGGAACACGATGATGGCCGGGCATCTACATCAAGGAGACCCAGCCGCCGCCATTGCGTTGTTCGGCCAGCTGATGCAGCAGCAAGATGATCAGCAGACGCCGAGACCCACTGCGGTCACCATGTCCACCGTGGTGACGGCCTGCACACAGGTGGGGGACTTCGCGTTAGGCCGGGCGGTCCATCTCTCTGTCCGGCAGCTGAGGATAATCCCCGACGCCGTGCTGAGCAACGCCCTCATGGACATGTACTTCAAATCCGGTAGCGTGGACCGTGCGCTCGAAGTCTTCAGCACCATGCCCGTTGCCCCCAACATCTTCTGCTGGAACACGGTGATCGCTGGGCTCGGGAGGAACGGGCGTGACGAGGACGCCGTCCGGGCGTTCCGCGACATGGTTGACACGAGCAGGAATAAGAGAAGCGAGGCCAGGCCGGACGCGGTGACCTTCGTGGCGCTCCTGTCGGCGTGCAGCCACTCCGGTCTGGTGGCCGAGGGCCGGGAGCTCTTCGCCGAGATGCTGGCGGTGCACGGCGTGGCTCCCGGGGCGGAGCACTATGGGTGCATGGTGGACCTGCTGTGCCGAGCGGGGTTACTGGGCGACGCCGTGCGACTCGTGCGGACGATGCCCGTCCGGCCCAACGCCAAGGTCCTGGGTTGCCTGCTGATGCACGCGCGTAGCTCGGGGGAGGACGGCGTCAGGGTGAGCGAGTGGGCGGCGAAGCGGATCGCGGAGCTGGACCTCCACGACGGCGCGGCTTACGGCCTGTCCAACATGTATGCGTCCCTCCAGAGGTGGGATCACGTCGAGATGCACCGGAGCGAGCTGCTGAACGCGGCGGCCGTGGCGGACGGGAAGGAGGCTGGCCGGAGCCGGACTAGCTACGATCTAGCTGCTGCCCGAACTGATTAAAGACAAGAGGAATGCGGCAGCAGTGACTAGCTACGTCTGCAGTGACGTTGGCAACGTCACTGAATCTTCCAGTGTCTTCTTTCCATCGCCGTCGTGATACCTGCTGATGATTCAGAATCAACACCAAACTGCTGACGAGAATGACACCACAGGTTTTGATTGGTGTGCAAAGGGAACACGAGTTATACATGGCCACATACAATGTATCTGGCCATTGTTGCGCGGTTCACACAAGGATGACGCAGAGGGTGACCGCATCGTGGAAATGGGAAAAGAGAATGATCGGTCAATTTCCAAGACGACAATATGCGCCCGTCCAGTTGGAAAAAAGGCGCGCGCGCGTCATGCCACACCGGAGAGGTCCACACCAACACCTATAAATTCAGACAGGCCCTCCGCCGATTCAGCCACACAGACAAACAAAACAGAGCTCAGAAGCAAGAAACAGAGCAAAGTTCAGTGATTCCTCTGCAACTACCAGGCGAGACAAGAATCAAGATGGTGGCGAAGGAGGCGATCCCGCTGCTGACGCCGCACAAGATGGGGCGCTTCGACCTCTCCCACAGGGTGGTGATGGCGCCGCTGACTCGGTGCCGCTCCTACGGCAGCGTGCCGCAGCCGCACGCGGCGCTCTACTACTCGCAGCGGGCGACCAAGGGCGGCCTCCTCATCTCCGAGGCCACGGACGTCTCCGTCACAGCCAAGGGGTACCCTGAGACCCCCGGCATCTGGACGCAGGAGCAGGTGGAAGCCTGGAAACCCATCGTTGACGCCGTCCACCGCAAGGGTGCGCTCTTCTTCTGCCAGATTTGGCATGTCGGCAGGGTTTCTACAAACGGTAAGCTACAAACCCATGCTACGTTTATGAACCATTTTTTTCTGATTCTCAGTGGTTAGATTGTTTTCAAGAGTGATTCATTAGTGGTTACTAATCATATGTGTTTTGTTTACCGGACACAAACAGATTTTCAGCCGGGCAGGCAGGCGCCGATCTCCAGCACAGACAAGCAGATAACGCCCAACCCTGAGGCCGGCATAGCGTACTCCAAGCCCCGCCGGCTTGAGATAGACGAGATCCCCGCCATCGTCGACGACTTTAGGCGCGCCGCTCGGAACGCCATCGAGGCGGGCTTTGACGGCGTGGAGATCCATGGCGCGCACGGGTACCTCCTGGAGCAGTTCATGAAAGACAGCTCCAACGACCGCACCGACGAGTACGGTGGCAGCCTCGAGAAGCGATGCCGCTTTGCGGTGGAGGTGATTGACGCCGTTGTTGACGAGGTCGGCGCGGATCGCGTGGGCATAAGGTTGTCTCCGTTTGTGGACTTCATGGATTGCTACGACTCCAACCCACATGCGCTCGGCGCGTACATGGTGCAGCAACTGAACAAGCACCAGGGGTTCCTCTACTGCCACATGGTTGAACCTCGGATGGCCATTGTGGATGGCCGCAGGCAGGTACCTCATGGGCTCCTGCCCTTCAGGAAAGCGTTCAACGGCACTTTCATTGCCGCCGGAGGGTATAACCGGGAGGAAGGCAACAAGGTGGTCGCTGACGGCTATGCCGATCTCGTCGCCTATGGGAGGCTCTTTCTGGCTAATCCGGACTTGCCAAAGAGATTTGAGCTAGACGCTCCATTGAACGAGTACGACCGGTCCACCTTCTACACGCAAGATCCCGTCGTTGGCTACACAGACTATCCTTTCCTTGACGGCTCAATTGCTGAGTAGTTTGTCCACTTGGCTTTGATTAATAATCTGCTTTCTGTATGAAATAGGAGTATGTACTGATACATACTCCCTCCGTTCCAAAATAGTTGTCTTCCATTTGTCCAAATTCGGATGTACATAGACATATGTGCATAGGCATATGCATTGTATCCTTTCCACCATTCATTATTGCTTGTCCATGTAATAACAATATGTATCCAAGATATCTTCATCTGGTGATACAAGTTTGGAATTTGTCTTACATACCCCGAATGGGTCTCTTTATGTATCAGTTTTTTTTTTTTTTGCGAAAGGATCAGACAACATTACACCTCCGTTCATACAGAAAGACCCAGAAAGAAAAAGAAATTACAAAGAAGTCCTTCTTCTTCTAGGTCCCGACACAGGCATCGCAGAGGAGCCGTCGGTGACGCGCCGCTGCCGCTGCTCCGCTTCACGCCTTGGATAGGAGCCAGCCCCTTAGCAGTCGGGAAGTCGCCAATCGTCGGGCCCGAGGACCCTACTCGCCGGAGCACCGCCCTCGCCGCGGAAAGGTACAACGCCGTCTTCACCTGGAGATTCAAACACCGGAACCACCACCTACTCGATCCCGGACGGGGCACGACGAACTCGACAGATCCATGGACCGCCGAGCTCGAGGAAGTCAGCCGCTTGACGAAGAAGCTCCCAGGAGCGCCGTCGCCGGAAGGGGAGCGCGCCGACACCAAACACCGAACCAGCAGCTTCCCCGCCTCCAAGACGCCGCCGGCCGGAACCAGACCTACCCCTACACTATGTACACGCCTCGATTCGTGGATTCCCCAGCCTCCCGCCGCCGGAGCGGCCGGCGGAGGCGGAGGGATCCACGGATCGGAGGCGAGCGAGGTGGGGAGACGCGGTGGTTTCAGAAAATCGCCTCTCAAACACTGTAGATGGGGAGAGAGGAGAAGTCCAAGTCTTCCTGTGTACGATGGTTCTTTATGTATCAGTTGATGACTAAGAACACGATATGTCTCAGTTGATCGTTCTACCGGGCCATGTTGCCTGGGAGTGGGCTATTCAAATTAAATCCTGTTTAATGTCTATTTTTTTAGCGACTTTTTCATGTCTCTTTTTTTAGGGCTTTTCATGTCTCTTGTGTATCATGTTTGTATTCTACCGGGCCATGTTGCCTGGGAGTGGGCTTCAGCCTTTGTTTGGGCTTGTGTATACCCGTAGAGTTTATGTCCATGTAATTATTTGTTTTGAGAAAGGGTGCTCAGTTCCCACACACCATAGCCCCAAAATACCAAAAAAAAAAACTTAGACCGCGCTTGGTTCGCAATCGGACGATTTGATCGCAATCTGATTGATCATAACTACAGAGACCCTCTTAGGCAGGTCGCATCTATACTTACTGAATGTTTAGGGTAGCAAAAACACCAAATAAATGATATCAATAGCATTGATTTGTAGTTCCCACGTAACAATGTACATCATTGCCTGAAGATTATAAACTCATCCTAAATTTTACAATATATGCATATCAAGAATATTAATTATTGTATACTAGATATGATATGAGAAAATTAAAGTCTCTCTCAAATATTTTATGCACTTCAATGGGTCTCGAGATAATATATAATCACCTAAATTTGTTGTGCATTTAGTGTGCTGCTTTCGCAACAAAACAAAAATCATCGCCATAAATGAAGCCCACACATGTGCATATATATAATAATTAATAAGAAATATCTTCACTTGCACAAAATTAATTATAATAGACAGAGCATATATTTACTTATGTTTTTGATAATTCATATTACCACAGATCACCTACCATCGATTCATATCATAAATTTTTATGTGATAATAAACCATCTCGGCCTATATATACGCATACACAGTTATGTTCCTTAGAACCAAAACAGACAAAAACATTCCTTAGGATTATTTCCTTTAATTTGCACACCATATCTTCATAGAATAGGAGAGGGACAACTCATGTTGTGAAATGCCACAAGCTAGGTGCCTTTCCCATATTCTTGTATTGTTGGTTGTCTATTCATATCAAAGTACGGCAATACCATGGTCGCATGATACATATTCTGGGAATGATATTCAAACGAGGCAACTGTCATTCTGGAATAGGGGCCCAGTACTCACAAAGACTAGCGACGAGAGTGCAATTGACCATGTAAGTTAAAGTGTCTCTATTTCATTCATAGATTTCATGCATCACGTATGAATACAAATCCTATACCTGGTAATAAATCGAACAAAACATTGCCTATAAGATCTTGTATTGAATTTAGTGGGCCCAATAATTTTGTTATTTACTAACAAGGTAGAATATGATTTTGATGTAGTTGACCTTTCTTTACTGGAAAATTGAGTTCCTTTTGTTCTATGTTTCATTTGTTGCTTTAGCTTCATCCTATGAAAGCAGGGAGGTTGTTTGGACAACACACTCTTTTTTTATGACTTGTGGCAACAATGGTAATACTCTCTCCGTTTTATATTACTTGCTGTTGATTTAGTATAACGACAACTAATTTGGAACCGGGGGAGTGCTAGATAATTTGCGTTCTTTCAGTGAATAATTTTGGATCACATACATAAGACAAAATGAACTCAACTATGGTGTTCGAGTTGTCATGTGTTGCTCAGTTCATTAGAAAGTATTCTTGGGGATGGATATGTGCTCTCTATTAGTCTATTTTACAGGTGATTATGTGAATCATGTCACTAACGTTCGTTCTTGTTTTATCTTTTCACAGTATGCTATAATTATGTCAAACACTGTCCCCGAGTCTATCCTTGTTGGTGGCATGGCAACATTAGACGTCTATGGCTTGCAAAATCTGAGTAACAGCCAAATAATTGGATCACAAATATGTGTGATAAATCAGCAAGACGACCGCAGTAGCCACAATGCTGCAATAGCCGGATGGACGGTACGTTAGTTCTCGACACTACTCCAACATGTTTTACTTTCTCCTTTTAAACATGAAACCCTCTCCACCACCGTCCGTCCACGAGCTCCTGGGCACCAGACAGTACAACGCCGCCACCATCTAGCGTGCAGGTCGTCTATGCGCCGTCCTTTCTCTCGCTAGGAAAAGGCCGCCGGGCTCGAGGAGGTCATGGACTGCTTCGTGGCCGGCTGAATCGGAGTGATCCGCCGGAATACTGCCGAAATCCGGGCAGCGGCGCGAAATTTGACAGGAACTTAGGATTTAAGATGGAACGAAGATGTAGTAGGTTCATTTTCCCTACAATTTCTTTGGCTCGAGCTGCGGACGACCAGACACGAGAGCTCCAGCGCGTTAGTCTTATGAAAGATTGTTTAATCTATATTTAAATTTAATTTGTAAAATCATCGTGTAAGATAATTCCTCAAACCAGCACCACAGGCACAAAGGTCCCCCACCGGAGAAGGCTGAGCTCCTGAGTCCAGGTGAACGACCAGGAAATTACATACATGCGTATGCCCTCTCAGGAAAACTTTGAAACCTACTTTATATTCTACGTTACTACATTCCCGGGCATATGCGCGTTGAGCAAGAAGAGAATCTGTTTTTTTTTTTTTGAGGACAAGGTGGTCGTACCACCGCTCGAATAGATAGAAAGAATTGACCCAGTTTATAAGAGAAACCGGGTTCAAAAACCATATAAACTGTACAAAAGAATGACACAAACGAAGCGACCCGTCGTCCACACAACCCAAGTCAACAAACGCCACAACCCACACCACCCGCTCCGGGGCCGCCGCCCCGGCGTAATAACCAGATCGACCTTCGCATTGCCCGAAAACGATCCAGTCATGGTCGACGAACCAAGAGAATCCACTTTGAGCAAGAAGAGAGAAATATATGCGGAAAAATCTGTTTTGAGGAAAATTCTTGAACGTGGTCTACCTTTTTTTTTAGATAAAGAGTGTATATTAATATCGCGGAGATACAATTACTCCCAGCCTCTGCAACAACGCAATAACCAAAGTTACTACGGATGCACACAACCGAAAGACAATAAGAAGAAGAAATAAAAAGAAAAGTCCCGCTACAGAGTTACAGTCATTCAAGCAGCCACACAACCACCACCAAAACAACACCTGATGCCCAATTCTTCAAAAGCAACGCCTTCAAGAAGAACAGTGCCAGACCCAACCAATTAAGGCCAGACCTTGGGCTTTCACCCTGAAGATAGTCCTCGCACTCAAAACAATGTCTTCAGCAAGACCACTGTCAGACACAACCAATTAAGGCCAGACCTTAGATTTTCACCCTGAAAGGTAGGACTTTGGACTTCGCGTATGTTGTCGCCCCCACTTACATGCCGCTGCTCCAAGTCATGAAACACCAAGCCAATTCCTCATCACGAGAAAGATTCGAACCACCATAGCTAGCCTCAGATCTCGACTGACATGACCTTCTCTCCCAGCACCATGGAACGAGAACATGTCCCATGATATTAACAGCCAGCAGAGCTTCGAAGCGCTCCCTCTGAAACCAAACGGCCAGAGTAAAACATGGGTGCGCACGACCGAATCCCACCCGATCCAGCAATCTCCAGGCATGAATCGCCCAGTGGAGTTCGCCGGCGGAGCCTTCCAGAACTCGTCACTTCAGCCAACTCAACGAGAGCACGCATCCAGTAGATCATCGTCTTCGCGCGGGAGAAACCCTAGGACCGCCGCCATTATTTCAGCAAAACCAGCTAGCCCCCACGCCGCCGTCGCCTACCGGCAAACAGATCGAGCGGGCTGACCTCCAGATCTCGGGCCCGTGCGCCGCCAGATTGGTGCTGCGCCACCGACAAGGGCTAGGCGCGCCGCCGCCACTGGCCTGCGAGCAGGACCCGTCCCAGATCAAAGGCATGCCGCCAGATCGAAGGAGCAACACCGCCGCCAAGGGCAAGGCGCGCCTCCGCCTCCGGCCTGCAAGGCAGCGGCCTGCCCTGCCTCGTCCGCGCCTCACCGCCGCGCGCCGGTGCGGGCACCGCCGCTCCGCCGCCCGACGCCCCGGAGTCGGTCTCCCCGTGCGATGGGATCCCCACGAGGTGCGCCGAGGCCGCCGCCTTCGACGACAAGGGGTGGCCGCCACCGCCGTCGCCGCGGCGGCAGCGGCCGGGGGTTGCTCGCTAGGGTTCGGGAGGGACCTCCGGAGCCGCCCTCGCATGAGCGGCCCGGGAGGTGGGTTCGGGAACGTGGTCTACCTGGAATCTGGAATAGACTTTCTCTCTCGATTCTAGTAAGGATTGAACCATTTTATTTCAATCCGTGTCTTCTGGATATAATCAAAATTTACAGACAGCTGCCTTTTTTTAATTAGTTTTTTGTTGTTAAATGCAGGTAAGCCCAGCCCAATATGGTGATAGCAAAACACATTTCTTTACGCAATGGACGGTACATGCATTGTTTAATTTCTTTTTATTGCTTAATCATATGGCCCTGTATATCATGCGTACTTCATGATTTCGTATCGTCTAACAGGCCGATGGATATAATTCTACTGGGTGCCATGATACGTTATGCGATGGTTTTGTGCCAGTAATAGATGCTCCTATCACTCCAGGAGATATTCTAGATCCTACTGACGAACAACTTAAGATCACAATCAAGATATTTAAGGTACATAGCTAAAGCATTGATGCGTACTCCAAATATTCACCGCTTTACAAAAATAGCTAAAAAGTTTATCTTACAAAAGGCTAAAGAGTTATGTTGTGGCTCATTTTTATGCATAGATGATGCCATCACGACGTTATGCTCATACTCATTTGTGTTACATATGGTTATTTGAATATGTTTGATTCTTTTTTCAGAATAAGGATGATGGTGACTGGTGGCTGCACTTTGGTCATGATAATCAGAACCTTAGCGCCGTTGGATATTGGCCAAAGAGTATTTTTAATAATTTAGAAGACCATGCAAATATCATACAATGGGGTGGTTACACACAATCTACGGTTGATAGTGCTAGTCCCCCAATGGGCAATGGACAATGGCCTAAACAAAATGCAGCTTCTGTTCGAGACGTCCGATACGTTGACTCCAGTGGCCAAGGCTATGGCATTGATCCATGGCCCGTTGGCCTTCGTGCTTATGTATCCCATAAGAAATGCTATGATGTCGGTTATTTTCTAAATGAAATGTTTTACTATGGAGGTCCAGGTGGTTGTACTAAGTAGTAAAGGCTTTACAATATGTGAGGTCCGAATGATGGAATAAAACAATGCTTTGTTTATCAGTTTTTTTCCAAGTTAAGCTCATGGTTAAGGGACTCATTGGCTCAAAAATACCTTTGGAGGAAAATGGAGATTGCAATCCGATTCCCCTTTGGATCTTGAGTTGCACCAAAGATATATCACACTATGGTAATTTTTCCAGCAAGTTTCAAAGGAAACTGAACATGCATGAGGTTTAACCGGATATGTGGGAGCGACACCCACATGAATTGTATCAGCGTGTGGTAACTTATGGGTTTAATAAAGCCGATTTCGGAAGATATATCATACAGTAGAATTTTTTCAGCAAGTCTCAAAGGAAACAGAACATGGGATGTAACCTCATGCAAATTTTGTAAGTTCCTACGCCTCTTCCAACTACCGGACTTCCATCATTTGCCGAGTGTCCCAGACACTCAGCAAGGACCCAAAAGTTGCCGGTAAATACTTTGTCGGGTGCAACCACTCAGCAAAGGGTCTCGATACAGAGCAGCCAGTAAACGGTTCTTTGTCCAGGGTATTCTATTGGGCACTCGGCAAAGTGTTTAACAAGTGTCAAATTCAGGTGAGGTGCTCGGTAAAAAAGAAAATAGACTGAAGAAATATGGAAATGACAATGCTACGTGGCACAAGATGCCTAATATTTGAGAGGCGAGTGGATAGGGATAGCTACAGTACCCCGGAGGCGACTCAGAGGCGACCGGAGGTTCGTGTTCCTCGTCGGCGTCTTCCGTCGCTCCCCTCCGCCTCCGGTTGCCGTCTTGGCACCGTGAGGTGGGGGGGAGCTATGGTAGCCGTAGGCGAGTGTAGATAGGCCCTTCTTGTAGGTGTAAGTACCAGGCGGCGGCGTCGAAGACGGATTGATGCTGCTGGTGTGGTTGTTGTTCTTCCCCTCCTTCCGTTCCGGCCTCGTCGCCGGGGAGGCTGTGAAGGTGGCTTGTTCGGTGCTGCTCTCCATCATTTTCTCCGGCCGGCCGTGGTGGCGAGGGGAGAAGGCGGTGGAGGTCGGCGTTCCGGTTTTGGTGGTGGCTCAGGTGGTGGTCTTCCTCGTTGTTCTGCTCCGGTTTGCCGCGGTGGTGGGGGGAGCGAGCTTCTGGAAGTTGCAGGGTGCTGGCGGTGGTTGTCCTGGGCGTTGCCGAGGCGGTTGGAAGCGGGGTGGTGCGGGGAAGCTGGCGATGTGGCTGTGCGTGTTAATCGGTCTCGGTTCCGTCGCTGGCGGCGGACAGCTCTTGCAGCCTTCTACAAGGTGGAGGTGCTTCTTCTCCGGCGAGTGGTTTGGCATCTCCGGCGAGGCCTAGGAGCTCGGGCGCGCGGATTTTGGATCCGATTGTGGTTCTTCTCGGTAGCTTAGGGTGCTCTTTGCATATTCTTGGTCCTCTGTGTAATTTCTGTTTCTTTTTGGGCCTGTTTGTAATATGTTCTGAGCTACCTGCTTATGTGATCGGATCCTTTCAAAAAAAAAAAAAGATGCCTAATATTTTTTCAAACACTCGGCATTAACATGACAAAAAAGTTATAATTAAAGAACAATCTCTCATGTCCAGTGGCGGAGCTAGGATTTTTTCATTGGGTATGCCGCACGAAAAATTGTTGTCCATTTCAGTAAAATTTGTTTAGCAATTCAATAAATAGTAAATTTGTATTGTATTATGTTATTACCGTTATAGAAGCAATAAATAATATGTAACTGAAAGATTACGTACGAAAGGTTCATAGATTAACATACCGGTGGCGGCGACAGCGGCGGTGGCGGTGGTGGGGGCATATCATTTACAACTTCTTCAACTATGCTCTCTTTCTCTTGTGTGTGCTCTTGCACCACATGTTCAACCGGAGAAGAATTTGAAGCAGCTGCAGCCTTCTTTGCTGCGTATTTCTGAAAAAGGATGCAATGGCTCCGCCTCTCTTCATAACTTAATAATTCAAAAAGAAAATGATATAAGTAAGATAATTGTTTATGTACGACATGTATAAAAAAAGGATATGGGATTGTAGAATCATAATTACCACCTCGTCCGGCAAAAACCTTGAGGCGTTGCGGCGAGTGGCGTGCCGGCGTCCAAGTGTTCCGCAATTCTGATCGGATGCTCCGAACAAATCACTTCTCGCCTGATGATATGGCTTCTGGGTGAGGCGTCGCGGCGGCCGGCGGCGTACGGGCATAGACGCGAGCGTTTGGGGATTAGATTAGATCGGTCTGTACGAGAATAAGCGGAGGCGAGCAGTTTACTCGATCGGTTTTGCTTTTTTTTCCTACTAGGTCGCAGGCTGCATGGCGCACGCACGGACTTAAGCTGACCGGTTTTGCAATCGAGCTGATCAGTTTTGCACATCGATCAGTCCCTTTTTTTCTCCTATACTAGTATAGTAGTACTTGGTTGCTTGGCTCCGCTGTAGGGTATGCCAGTGCATACCCGGCATACCCTGTGGCTCCGCCACTGCTCATGTCACATAAAGATAATTGTTATCAAGCAATTCCTTTCCGGGTCATAACATAATGCAAAAACCTAAATACAACAAACTCAAGTTACCAAGTATTAAGAACATAATGCAAAAACTAAGTAGATTTTCTGTTTTGGCAGAAAATGGGAACACATAATGATTTCACGCTGTAATTTGGCAGGGCATAAATCCTACTTGGTATTTAAAATTATTTTTGGCAATTTTTACGACTAAATTATAACACACTTGTAGTTCAGTTTTTTTAAACAACCTGTCACACGTGCAAGGTTATAAAAAACGTTCAGGCGAGACACGCTTAAGATCGCTTAGGCGCTCAGCGGAGGTAAAATGCCTAGCGCTCAACTGCACTTAATTGCGCGCCCTCGACCTCGAGTCAGGCTCGGCAAGGCCAATATGTATCTGTAATAATCCCAGTTAGTCATTGAATTACGTATGTCAATGTGCTATACTGAATGTGTGATTCAGCGGTGGAACCACATTGTTATAAGCTACACTTGTTTTAAATGTACATAGTCGCTAGAGTTACGGGGACACTTAAAATGTCACTAATGTGTTAAGTTGACTGATGACTCTTTTCCATCTGTCAAACCCACTTATGTCCCGTTATACATCCGCGAACGTGTCTGGGTGTATCCAAATAGTCGCCCCCTCCCCCCGGCGCTATGTGCGTCTAGGCAATCACACCCTTCATATCCAAACCCTCATTTTCATGCAACAACATGCATGTAGATCATTTAGCACAAATTCAACAATTCAACGTTAACCTAATATATAAACCATAATTTCAAAATTCAACAATTAATACACAAATAATGAATCAATTCAACATAATGGAATACACAAATTTAACAATGGAATGATTTTTTCTCAAGGTGATGATACAAAGTAAGAATCATTCAACATAATGGATTAGAAGTGATGCAAACAATAAATTGAAGCAAGCAAAACTTACATTTTTCACTGGTGCACACAAAACTTCTTCACAAAGTGTTGAATTACAGCCCATCTATGGTCTAGAGAGCCCTAATTCTGCATGGTATGGATTGGATGCAGCTGAAAGTAGTTCTTGTGTTCATGGTAAAATTTGTAGATTTTTGCAAAAAAAAAAAATTAACCCTTTGTTCCACCAATAGGATCCATGGTTGTGGCCAACCAATATTTGTACAACAACTCATTTTCATGGTTTGAGTAGAAATTTCGTCTCGCCTTCGACTTTGGGACCGCCATTTGGTCAAACAGTTGGTGGGCACATCCTGTGCTATTGTTGGCCGCCACCGTTGGACCTCCCACGAGTCACACACCATGTCCAGGGCAGCACTGTGCGCCTTGACCAACGGCTCTTGTCCTCTTGCAGCCCGTGAGGAGCTCGAAGAGCCGCTCTTGTCCTCTAGCTAGTGACGAAGCGGAGGGTGAGCTCCCCATCGTATGACGCTGTGTTGAAATCCTCCACCGCGAACAAATCCCATTCTTCATCGATTTCGCACCCCGAGTAGCTGCCAAGTCAACAATGATGGCGTGAAGGGAAAATGAGAGTACATGGAACGGACTGAAGTGGAGTGGAAGGGACATGTCGATAGAGAATCTGGTCTAGAGGTGGGGTACATGTGGGATCGGGCTGGAAACCGATTCAACATGGTGTACGTGTCCAGCCAGCCCCAAATTTGCCGCACATATGAGGCGGTGTCGGGCAGTCCAGATAATTGAGCTAGGTATGAGATATGATTATGTAGTTTTTTCCAAAACATGTCTGGGCTGTCGTGAGTGTATAGAAAAAGGGTACAGAGTTTCAGTAACTTCATGAAACAAATTCTCACGGTGACTTTGCCTATGTGAGAGCCGGAACGAGCTCCTCTCATTTAGCTTGCTAAGTCAGGATGTTACAGTACCGTAACTTAGTTGGGTTCTTAACCGTTAGATCGCAAACAAATGGTGCAGATCGTGGATGAACAACACATAGCAACATTATGTAGCTACAATGTTTATCTACAGTACATAATCTACACCTATTTGTCTACGGTGCTGAATCTTGGCCTTTGGTTTTATATCCAACCACTAAGTTACCCTAACTTGGTAAGAGCGAAGTCAGAGGAGCCCGTTCCGTGAGAGCCACTAGATCAACATCGAGAGCAACATCCAAGAACGCGGTTGATCCAAATGTGGTCCGAAAATTCAAACTTTTTAGGAAAAATCGAACAAAACTCGGGACATCATATCTGTTTCATTAAATATTCTGAGAAATTTCATTTCAATTGCGTGACTCGTTTTTTTTTTGAATTTTCGGATAAAATTTGGATTAAATTCGTCCGTTCGATGTTGATTTAATTCTCATATGGGCAAGATCGCGGTAAGGCTTTGCTTCGCAAAGTTACTGAAACTCTGTGCACAGAAAAGGGTTCCAGTTGGAGATGTTCAAAGCAAAAGCTATAGATACTTACTCTGCACTAGGTCCCACCATTATTTACTCTGCACTAGGTCCCACCATTGCATGTTCAAGCGATTCAATACACTGTGAAGAAAATGTAGCGGTTCCAAATTCTGACACCTTTTTGTATGAACCGATTCAGCAGTGTGGCCGGTCTGAGTCTGAGATTGCTTCCAGTTCCAGCCAATATCTCAGTGGAACCTACTCACTCCGTTCGGATTTAATTGGCACATATTTGGTTACATATGAATGTATCTAGACACCATACAAATATAGATACATCCATATTTACACAAAACCAAATCAATTAATTTGGAACGGAGGGAGTAGATAGTAGCGTATTTTTTATCTCAGCGTTTAGGGAATGCTGCCGGTCAAATAATCTTCCTATCTCCTTGGAACGATGGAAGCTCAGCTCACTGTTGTGATTGGTACCACTGCTTTTCCACGCTTCCACTGGCTAGCTCCACTGCCCCGCCGGCGATGCACCCGCACGCCACGGGGGTCGAGAAGGCGGCCGCGCCGTACGGGTCTGGGAGTCGCCGATCAGCGCCGCCGCGGGAAGGCCGTCGAGGGGCTCGCCGTCGCCGGCAACGGCCGCCTCCTCTGGGTCGAGACGCGTCCCGAGGAAGGAGGGTATGCCGAACAGCCCACTCACTTCTCACTCCCTCCCGCTGCCCTCCAAACCTCATCAGTCATCACCCATCGTCTTCCGAGTGCCTGATGTTGTGGTTCTTCTCAGTTTATCTCCCCTCTTCTCCAGGCGCGCGGTTCTCGTGAAGGAAGGGGCGGAGGCAAACGGCGGAAATCTGGATGTGACGCCGCAGGAGTTCGCGGTGCGGTCCCTCACGCAGGAGTACGGCGGTGGCGCCTTCGCCGTGCAAGGGGACGTCGTTATCTCCTCAAAGAACTAAGCTCCCTAGAATTAGAGCGCTCTGAGGGCATCCACCCGTCGAAGCGTGATAGGCGCATGTACGTCGGTGTGCCTGTTGGACTTTTGGTCGGTTCGGTAGCTTTGGAGCGATGCATGACCCGCGCGTGTCCTCGCTCGTTCCTCATTCCTCAACGAACCATCTGTCGTTCGGTCGTTTCTCCGTCCCCGCCCGAGTCAAACGAGGCGACGCGAGCGAAAAGCGGCCGCGTGAGGCTCGGCAGCGCCGCCCGCCGTCGATTCCTCTCACTGCAGCCACCTCCTCTTCCCCCGTACGCGCCTCCATGGAGCTGGGCGGCGCCATCGTCGTCGGCTCCCCTTGTTCCTCCCGCTCTGTTCACAAACGCCGGCGGCCGGCGCCTCCGTTCATCGCCACATACGCCGCCGGCACCTCCACTCGTCGCCATCCCACACCAGCCCTGTCCCGACCTTCCTTTCCCAGCCTTCGTCTTCCCTTCGCCCTTCTTGTTGACTTCATGTCCCCGCTTGTGCCACCCCGGCCAGCCGGCGTTATTCCCGTCGCCGCCTGCGGATGGGGGAGGAGGATGAGATGGCGGGGCCGGTCAGGAAGAAGGAGATTTCGGGGGTGGTGGGGAAGGAGGGGGAGCAGCCGGATGGAGAGCATGACAAGGATCCGGCGGGCGACGAGGAAGTGGAGAGAATTAATCTGCGGATGACTGTCCATGTAGTCGCTCACCGCCGCTGTCTCCGCGGCCTACTCAGCTGCGTGTGATTCCTGCTCTGCCTCCACCTCTACTTCAAGGGTAATCCAATCGGAATCCTCTTCTTCGTCCATCCCAGTCGGCGGAGCTGCTCAAGGTGCGGACCGCGGCGGCCGGAGGCGGTGCTGCTCTGGTTGCAGGCGGAGGGCGGAGGGGGAGCTGCTGAAGGCGCAGAGGCCGGAGGCGGAGCTGCTCTGGGCACGCACGCGGCGGCCGGCGGTGGAGCGAGCGGCGTGAGTCGATGAAAGAAAGGATTCAGGTGAGCAAGCTCTATCGACGCGATGGCAACCACACAAGTATGCACATCTATGCGCATTATGCATTGGAGTTTGTATTTGTTGCTTCCCTTCCGTAGTTTAGATTGTTTCTGTAGGGCTAGATATCATTACATTGGTACGTTGATGTGTCACATAGGACTGGTATATGACAATTGATTAATCAATTTCTGTATGAAAAAAACCAGTCAATCATCGCCTCCAACTATTTTGGCTGATGTGCTTTTGTTGTTTTCTCAGCTAGAAAAACGACGATTCAAGTTTATTCACAGCCTGAGAGGTGCATTCTGAGTTCATTGTAATCCCTTATATCTCCCTATCCTGAAATCCCTGCTCTATTCTCTGACTTACTGTACTAAACCTTTTTGATTAGGAAAATAAGAGCCTGGACTGCAAACTTGCCTCCGATATATTTGAATTGCAAACTTGCCTCTGAACAGTTGTGGGCCTGTGGCAGCTGTGGTACTCCTTGAGAAATCTAGCAAACACGATAGGAACCATTTATAAATAAAGTGTAGTGTATAGAATTCACAGCACGTGCATTATTTTGTAGGAGTGAATTACTTCTTTCTTTCTCAAGACTACTGATATTTTACTGTTTAAATAATAATGATAGCTTCTAAAATGTATGGCACAGATGTGCTAGCACTTCAAATGAAAAGTTGCCCGAGTCCATACCCCTGTGCTGCTCTAGGATGGAAGGATTGTATTAGCTGAGAAGCACATGTAAGCATTTAGCATATCTTTTACTGAATTTTCAGATTACATGTTTCTTTAAACGCGCTTAATTACCAGTACTATGCACCTGAATTTAATGTGTATTATTTTGGTCAATTACTTAAATTGAAGAATTCAACTTTTCAGAAAATAATGAGAAAGTTACATATGTGTCTTATTTCTTTTCTTGGAGCAGTAAGTTTTCCCTTTTTGTTAATTTTTTAAGCATGAAAATTGACCTGAGGCCTAAAGTACCATCAGATTCTATGGAACCGAAGTTGCTGCTATATATTTGCAATTGGTCCTTTAGTCCCCAGCCATCTAATTGCCATGTGTTGCCTGCATACCTAAAAGATAAATATCGCACACCGAGAAGTCGGCGACATCCTAGAGGCTGATTGCTCGTTCATTTTTCTTTTCCATCTGATCAGCTTTTTTTTCCAAATTTATTTTCTCATGGTCATGGTTTGTTCTTGGGATGGTTCATGTTCACGGTCAGGATTTGGTTTCAATCCATGCTCAGTTATGGGATTCAGTTTCGGTCCATGTTATAATTGTTGTCGTTAAATTGATCTTCTAGATTGTTATATTAAGTCCAGTTGTTAGCTTCCTCACATTAGGGTAAGCTTGCATTATAGCTCCAGACCTGCTTTCGTTTTGATTTTTATATATAGAAAAATAAGATCTGAATCCCCCTGTTCCATTGTAGCTCCAGATCTGCTTTCCGTTAGATAAAGTTAGGCGGTTGAATTAGGAAAGTTAAATCATGTACATAGTTTCAATTTGCAAATGCTAGGCACTGATTCCTGTATGTATACAATTTATTGAGACCCTCCGTTTTTATGCAGATGTATGCCGAAAACAATGTGGACAACTATGTAACCTGAACAGAATGCACTTGTGGCATACAAGGGTTATTTGGAGGTGATTAACGAGAGATTTAACAACCAATATTATTGCTGAAGGAGGTTCAGTAAATGATGTAGCAATACCTATTTTACTGTCATTTTAGATTAAGTAAATGGGTTTGTTCAAACAATTAAATTACCACTAAATTTATGTCATATCATTTCTGTAACAATGGTTATATTCTCAAGAAAAAGGGGATGGTTAATTGCTTCATGTGTTCTCTGTGCATTTATTTTTGTTGTGGTTGCCTGAAATTAAAATACCTCAAGGTCTAAATACACAAGAAGAAAGTTTGTTGGTCTATTGTTGTGCCCTGATAATTGTAACCTGCTAGGTCTCAGTATTGTTGCCTGTTCATACTCATATTGTGTTCACTTATAAATCATTCATTTTCCATTTCAGGTTTGTCTCGAGGATTTTTTTTCTCATTTTCCAAGCCAATGAAGTTAAAGAAAAGATCATTGGCATAAACAAAAATTTTGGTGTTGAATTTTTCTCTCGAAATGGAATAATATCGAGAGTAAGCCTACTCTACCCTCAAACTAACGCTATAACAGCTGGGGTCTTGTGAATCTGGTCCGCTGTGAGCTCCAGTGAAGAGTACGAGGGTACTGTTATGTTATAGATGTCATCTATAACATGTTAATCCCGCTGCACTAATTTTGTCGATGCTCGGTACACAGTAAGGTCTGCAATTATTTCGTGTTCTCTTAGGAAATTAAATTATATATATAGGTTGTATGTTTGGATGATGTGTTGCCGAAGGTGGGCGCCGATGGATCGCGCTGGTCATCGGGTGCACCAGGCGTCGACTATCAATGGCAATTCGCAAAGGGACTTCATGGTCGACAACAAGACCAAGCTCGACGGACCAAATGTGTGGTTCCCTAGCCTCGCATGGTTTGGTGCTTCCCTACACGTATTGCTGCCTTTCCGGGGTTACTATGATCTGGTTGCTTTAACTAATACCAAGGTTCCCTAGCCTCGCATGGTTTGGTCCTTTGCCACTGGAGAACTGCGGTGGTTGCGTCACTAGTAGGGAAGTGCCTTTCTGTGGAATGACATTTTGTGGCGCACCATTGTGGACATGCGTCACAAAAACATTTCAGTGGCGCACCATGGACAATGCGCCACAGAATACTGTGGCGCATTCAAGCTATACTGCGCCACAGAAATATGGTGGGTCCCGCCTCAACAAAAATCTGGTGACATTTCTGTGACGCATTGATCTGGATGCGCCACAGAAAGAAGCATTTCTGTGGCGCATCCATTCCTGTGCGCCACAGAACTGTTGTGGGTCCCCCTCCAACTATTGCCTGGGTGCTTATTCTGTGGCGCACGGTTCTGGATGCGCCACTGAAACTAATATTTCTGTGGCGCATCTATGCCCGTGCGTCACAGAAAAGTATCTGTGTGTGTTTTTTTTAATTTAACCAAATGTGTTTGTGTTTTGTACATTCTTTTTTTTTCAATGTGTGTGTTCTTTCTTAAAATATAACCATTTTTTTAAATTTAACCAAATGTGTTTGTGTTTTGTACATTCTTTTTTTATAAAATTGTGTGTGTTCTTTCTTTAAATATAACCATTTTTTTAAAATTTAACCAAATGTGTGTGTTCTTTATTTTTTAAATATAACTAAAAATATTTTTTCAAAAAGAATAACAAATGTATGTAGTGTTCTTTATTAAAATTTAACCAAAAAAAATTTACAACCACTGGGATATGTTGGTTTTATTGTTATATACCAGCAGCACTACTTTTTAAAATTTCAGGCAACACAATTCTGTGGCGCACCCAGTCTGGGATGCGCCACAGAATTATTCTGCGCCCACTTACATGTGGGCCCTCCCCGCGCCGGCCTCTCTCTCTCTTCCCAAATTTCCCCAACGCCTCGCGACACACAGAGCGCGCGCTCGACACCCTTGCACGCGCCCACCCTTGCACGCGCCGGCGCCGGCGACCTCCCTGCGCCCCGCCCACCCTTGCACGCGCCCTGCCCCAACTCGTCGCCGTCGTCGACCTCCCCTGCGCCCCGCCCCCGCCCAACCCTCCCTCGGAGCAAACGAGCAACCGCCCAACCCACCCCGCCCCCGCCTCGGCCTCGAGACGCCGCAGATGAAGAAGACCACCGGCGCCGCCCTGGGACCCGCCACAGGACACCAGGACCTCCACTCGCTCCCCTGCCCGAGGTGCTTCCCCGCTCCCCTGCCTCCCTCCCCTACCGAAAAACATGCAACCTAGGTGTTTGTTGAAACTCCAACAACAATTTTTTTGAATTTTGTTGTTCATTTGCTTGCTGCTTGTTGTTGTTAGTGATGCTAGGTTAGTTTCTAGTTTAGTTGCTAGGTTAGTGTTAGGTTAGTATATGCAAAAAATTGAAGATGAAATTTTGGAGATGAAAATTTTGCTAAGTCAAATATGGTCAGTGTTTAAACATGCCTTTCAAACTGACTTGAATTAAGGTGTTAGAAGTTTTCAAAAAATTATTTTTGAGCTTTATCATGAAGTAATAGCGTAGTGCAAGATATCCATGAAGGTACATTGCAAATAGGATCAAGATTTGATAATTTCGTAAGCGTCCAAAGTTGGTACTTTTTAATTGTCTTGAAGATGCATTTTTAGTTGGAATTAACTAATGCATTATTTTGCCAAATGCAGGAAATTTAAAGGAAACTCAGCGTGATTTTAGGTGAGATGTGGATGTGGTGATGTGGATGTGGATTTTGCCGTATGCCGTGTATGTTTATGAGATGTGGATGTTGTATGTGTGTTTGTTGCCGGCCGGAGATGCCGGCCGGAGATGTGGTTGTGTTGATGTGATGTTGTTGCCGGTCGGAGATGCCGGCCACAAATGTTTGTGGATGAAATGTCTGCAGGTACCCATGAGGCCCTTGAGTTTGCCGGAACGTCGATTAACTTCCGTTCCGGCAAATTCGGGTACTCCATATGTCCATTTTTTAGCAAAGGTCATGCCGAAATTTTTCGTGAATTTTGGCATGACTTTGCTAAAAAATAGGACATATGATTTGTGAAATGTCTGCAGGTACCCCGAGAGGCCCTTGAGTTTGTCGGAACGTCGATTAACTTCCGTTCCGGCAAATTCGGGTACTCCATATGTCCCTTTTTTAGCAAAGGTCATGCCGAAATTTTTCGTGAATTTTGGCATGACTTTGCTAAAAATAAGGCATATGGGGTATTGCGACTAATGCATGGGCCGGGTATCTTAGTACTTAATTAAGCGATTTTTTTCTTATATTTGTTGTACTAACCTTTTGCCTCTTTTTAATGCAGTGCAAACATGTCGGAAGGCGGCCCTTCTAAGCACATGAGCGTCGAAGATCAAGCTAGAGATTTCAACAAGTCGTTCTGGGAGGTGTCCCAGCAGATGGAGGAGGAGGTGGAGGCCGCCGAGAATGAGCAAGAGGACCGGGTGGAGGACGCCGAAACCACAGATGGAGCTGCTAGTGCCGGTCAGGAGGATGACACCAGCACCACTGATGGTGGCGACCACACAGATGCTGCTACCGATAGCAACCCGACCGCTAAGCGGAAGAAGGCAAGGAAGGATCGGAAACCGCAAGCGCTCGACAACGTCACACACGTGTTCACCAAGGTCACGCCAGTGGCCTACCAGTGGAGCCGGAAAAGCTGCCAAAGGGTACAGCATGCAACTAGGGTGCATCGTCCGGGAAAGCATGTCGATCAACACGAAGGACCTCAGAAGCAAGGGCAATGAGGCTTTGGTCGAACACCTCCTCACGAAGCTTCACCAACGATACACGTTCCCGCTTCCGTTGAACAAAAAGGTGGACAGTTTAGCCATCACGAAGATGAGCACCGCCTTGAGCAGCTGGAAATTTCGGGTGAAGAAGAAGATCAATAAGGGTCAAAGCTGGGAGGAGATAAGTGCCAAAGAACCGACGCTCGACAAAGAAGAGTTCGAGATATTCAAGGAGTCCTTAAAGTCTGAGGAGGCTAGAAAATGGACCGAGTGGGGTAAGTCTATGCGGGAGCTGAACATAGGTAACCACCGTTTGGGAAGCGGCGGTTACCGAGGAAAACAGCCCGTTTGGGAAAAGGAGGATGCCATTGTTGCAAAAATGGGAAAAGAGAACATGTGGAACAAATTCACGGACGAGCAAGTGAGGAACTTTGTCCGGTCCCGCTACTATCTGAACGAGGCGACGGGGGAATTCGTTACCGACGATGACGATGTGAGGACATTCGAGAAATTACTGGTAAGGAATTTAATTTCCGCGGATATCTCAAAGTCCATTGCGTTGATCTAATTAGATAACGAAGTCATATATTTCTACATGGGTTCACCTTAATTTCCTTTGTCTGCAGGAGGATGAGTTGAAGGATGGCCCGTCGTCCCAGGAGTCGACGGAGCCGTGGGACACGACTTTCAACAGGGCGACGAACGCTTACAAGGATAGGGACAAGTCGAAGCCGCCGACGTCAGCTGGTCGTGTGTCCGGCTTTGGTACGAGCATGAAGTTCGTAGAGTACTACTCATCTGACCCGGAGAAGAGAAAGGAGAGGAGGAAGATGAAGAGGGATAATACCGCCGAGGTTGTGGAGCTAAGGAAGAAGGTGGAGTCACTAGAGAAGCAAATAGTGGACTCCAGTACAGTGGACAAGTTAGTGGACGAGAGGATCCGGACGCTCATACCCCCTGGGTTGTTTGAGGGGTTAGCTGCTTGGAATGCGGGAGGTCAACAAGGGCCCATACACGTGCCCAGCTTCAGCGGCAGCAACTCAACCATGAACCGGGCCGTGTCGCCGGACCTGGTGACCCCACCCAACGCCACCCTGCAGCAGTCGGTCCCTTTTGTCGCACCGACACCCCCTCCCGCGAAAGATACCGAGGCGCCACCACCCGAACGGCCGGAGGAGAATGTTAGGCCGGCCGCCGGCACCGGCGCCCTTGTCTCGACATTAGCCGAGATCAACGCCATCGACAAGGTAACTAATTAATTACTTAGTCCGCGTCATTTTCTATAACTCTGCCTTTTATGACTGCCACCTGATGATGCCCAACATTTGTTCACAAAAGGACACGCCTTGCATACTCCTGCATAGGGTGGTACCCGACGGCGAGTTGAAGGAAGTTGCTGAGGGCATGCTCATACAACCATTGTGCCGTGATATGCACAACAATAGAATGAGCGAGGCCGTGATGAGGGTCAAGGTGACTGAGGTACTGCCTGAGTTTAGTGGCATCGACCCCCCCATGCAACCTCCGGGAGCCGAGAAACACATGCTCCTTGGAAATTGCCCCAAGTGGGTCCTGGAATGGCCGAAGACCCAAATTCGTCTTGGGGGGTTAAGGCGCCGCTCCACCGGCGCCACCTCTAAACCCCGGAAGCCGATCGTTCGGCCCTCGAAGCCGCCACGAAAACCTGTTGAGAAGGAACCGGCGCCACAAGCAGCAGTCGCCACCACCCGGAAGGAACCGCCGGTCGTTGCCACCACCAGCCGCCACCAAAGACTGTTGGGAATGTCTGTACCGCAACAGCCGTCCGAAGCCAAAGACGTTGCACCTCAACTTGATGGCAACGACGATGATGATGAAAATATCGACGTCGATGGCTTCATCAACACGGGCGCGAGCAAAGATTTGTTCATGCCTGCTATGGATGAGGAACCACCCTTCCGCGCTCACGGTGATCAACCTGGTCGTCGCACTACATGCCAGCGCCTGAGTTTTTCTCAAAACACGCCTCCGGAAGCCGGCGATCAAGCTCCAGACAAAACGGGTAACATTTTCAGCCCTGGCACACTGACACGGACGGTTTGCGCGGGGTTCACTGCACCCCCACCATCCCCAGAGAAGATCAAGAAGTCTAAGAAGAGAAGTAGGCAAGGCACCTCTACGAGCCAGCCAGCTCCTAAGGTTATCCGGGGTCATGAAGACATGACATCACCCCGTGCGGATAGCTTGACCCGAGTTCATGTAGCTGGTAAACCGTTGCTGCCTCCGGAGTTGCTCTGCCTCGCAAAAGGACCCATGCTCTCTTTGCATGAAGCTATCTTGATGATGGAGGGCCTGCTTCTTAAAGACAAGAATCCAAATTACCCGGTGTTGACGGTCCAGGTACCAAAGAACGTGGACTTCGTTACTGAAGCCCCCGCCGATCTGTTCTTCATAGCGTTCGAGGACGTCTTCAACCTGTTTCACTCTAGACGGCTGGACTATAACTTGGTCCGCCTATACGCGATCAATATGGCGATGAAGATCCAGAGAGATGTTGCCCCGTACGTCACGGTAGTGGATCCCTACTACATGCGTGACAGTCAGCTGGTGGAAGGATCAACGACACGGGATAAGGCCACGGAGTACCTGAAGAGGTTCATGCTGAACAACAAGAGGAAGAACAACCTTCTTCTACCTTTCTTTCCCGAGTAAGTACACATCCGCTCGCCGCCGTCGTATCTTATGCTTTCTTATAGATTTCTTCCGTTGTTGATCCTTTCCACTGCATTTTTTCCGACTAGGGACAAGTACTGCGTACTCATCATCCTAAACCCGAGGTGGTCCATTGCCACTTATTTGGACACGGGGAGTTCGAGCAATAAGAAAGACTACACCAGAATAAAGGGTGTTCTCGATGAGGCTCTCGAGGGCTACGCCCAAATGGGAGGCCACTTCGAACAAGGACAGACGAACGGGGAATGTTTCTCGCTGAACAACAAACACCGGTTCAGGCATGGGACCCAGTTCGATTGCATGAAGCAGAAGCATGGCAGCGTGAAGGATGCCTTCTACGTCCTCCATCTCATGAAAGGGTTTGTCCGGGATGCACTGAAAACAAAGTTGCCATCTAGTATCCGAGAATGGACCAAAAATGCAGGGAAAATCGCCGAGGATAAGCTTAGAGAAGACTTTCATCTCATCCAGATGGAGTTGTCGCGAATCATCTACGACGATGTTGTGACAGCAAAGGGGACCTTCAACAAAGCCAGTGGTAGGATAAATCATGCATACTCGCAATAAGTGTTTCTTTATTTTCTTTACTATAGACTTATCATACTCAATCTATTTATATTATTAACCAATATATATACCTATATTGACATGGTTACAAATATGAACACTAATACATGGTTGTATCCATTTCCAGGGTTGCATCAAAGGCAAATCGAAGAACACCTAGCTCTTCAAAATGACAGCCGGACGTGGACGACGAAAGACGGCTACAAACCGTTCCCGGCGCCGCTCAACAAGAAGACTCCTTGATCAGCAGGACGTGGACGTGTACTCAGTTTGATCCTAGTTTAGGCGGTCGTGAAAACTTCATTTATACTAAGACTTGTGTGAACTTTTGTACCAGTTAATTGTCACTATATATGTATGTATCTCGGGCTCTAACTGATGTAATGACATATTTATCTGTCTGTTTTAATACCGTGTCAAAATATATTACTGTTTCTATTATTTTCTGTATAAATACTGTAATATACATGTATTATTGTCAAATTAATACAGCAAATAATCGATAATACAGCAAATAATCGATAATTCAGCAAATAATTTAGTGGCGCATGGTAAATAATTTTGTGGCGCACCATATTCTGTGGCGCACGAAGAAGTGCGCCACAGATAAATTATTGTCAAATTCATCAGCGCATGGACTAATATTTCTGTGGCGCATGAGCAATATTTCTGTGGCGCATTCTGGAAGTGCGCCACAGAATTTTCTACTTTCTGTGGCGCACAGAAGGGTGCGCCACAGAAATAATATTTTTGTGGCGAGAATTCTGTGGCGCACCCACCATGCGCCACAAAAGCTATTTTGGTGCGCCACAGAAAGGCACTTCCCTACTAGTGCGTGGTCGAGGTCATTGCTTTCCTGCCTAACCAATTGCCTTCTGAGTCAAACATTTTTGGTTCATATCAAGTAAGCCTGAAAATTTATAATGCCCATTCCAAACTTTAACTAATACCAAGGTACTGTGAACTTTGCAGATAATTGGTGGAAAGGAGGACACTGAAAATTGTTGCCTGAAGAAGGTAAGCTGTAATTCATTCTGTCTACCTGATGGGCAATCCTAAATTTTATTCCCCTGCTTTCTGAAGTTTCTATAGTTACAAAGGAGTGGGCTATTAACTCTGCTCTTTGCCTCTCATTGTCTCATTACAAATGGGGTCATGGAGGCTTGTGACTAATACCATCATAGGTAACAAGGGGAATTTCAGCTTTCCATCGCTGTACACCTTCTCAGATGTTCTTTTTGCTAATTAATATGGTTATTTATCTCCATCATTTCTGCATCTATGAAATTTTGTGCAGGTCTCTCTTCCTCCTTACCTGGACAAGCTGTGGCAATGGCACTTGCCTGGTTCAGGGTGACGCAGCCCGAGCTGATACAGTTGCTGACCATGTCTACCTTGGTGGAGGCCATGACAGGAGCAGCGATAAGGGGGAGATCATGATAGGACACGGTCGTCGCCAGTGCGCTCAAGCTGGTGACGCACTAGGGGCTCAAGACCCTCATCTCCCTTTCCATCCGCAGAACAACCTGACAGGATGAATTGTTCTTTGTGCTCCGGGGCATATATAAAAGATAAGCTGATTGATATTCTTACCTAATATTGCTTAGATGGTTCATTGCTGTGGAAACGCTTATATTCAGTGGCTGCTCAGATGGTTCATTGCAGGAGCTAAGTTCTTATTTCCTTGATGCATTTTGCAGCATTTTATTTATTTATGTCAATAGCTTGAAAGTTCAAGGCTTCCTTATATTACCAGCACCAGATAGTACATTAATAAAATGACAACCATACTGCATTAGTTTTATGCTTACCGCCTTACCCTGATTAAATTTTTAAGAACAAGACGATTGTATCATTTATTTAATATATAATGAGCTCAACATAATAACTACCCCAGACTCCAGTCCAGTGGGCTGTAGACATTCTAATCGACAACTACATATATTCCTGCACAATTAATACTATTAGTGACTTTGCCATTATTTTTTTGCGGGATAGACCGATCGAATAACACAAGGACTTTGACATTATAGGCCTAGTGACTTTGCCATTAGTTTTACTTCGCATCATGAACTCTATTTTCTTGCTAAAATGTTAACTCAACTTTTCTTAAAGGAACATGATAATGGAATTTCTTAACCTCTACGCATTTTAATATGATTTTAACTTTATAATAACACGTTTGTTGACTGCTCTTTGGTTGGCAGTGGAGGTGCCATCTTTGGCCCTGATGGATGCGAGAGGATGATGAGCTACATTCAGTAAGTCGGTGGAGAAGATGGGGAGGCTTTATTTGCGGTCAAGGCCAAATTAAGATAATGGAGCATGCTTGCTCTTCCAGTTTGTTGACAAGTTAAATTCCTTGGGCTGTAAACCAGAAAAATATGGAATGAACTTCGATTAAATTCAAGTATGCTGCTCCCATGCGTTCACGCACGAGACGTGTAACCAGTTTCTGTGATATGCAACGGCAGCAACATTACTGTAGCATGTACTCGGATTTCGACAACATAATTGAGTTGAGCAAACCACTAGGCTAGCTGATTTCAATTATATTTTATTGCCACTTACACATGCCTGTGATCAAAAATAACTTATGCCTAAGTGAGACTAGGTGGAACCAATCTAGGAATTGAATGATCAGTTTAGTGGTCCCATTATGTTACCATCAGAATTTTAGTATGACTAAATAGGCACTCAAAAACCTAAGCAAACCGTATGTTTTAGTTTTACTCCACTACTTTCGGAGTATGATCTTCATAACTAGATTACCTGTAACTATCATTAGTAGCTCCAGAATTCCAATGAGCAGTGTAGTTGCCCAGTAGGATACATTTGCACATATCTACTTCACAAGAATTCCTTAGATTTACTATTACTTTCGATTCCTTATCAATTTGTAATATCTTGCTATCTTTTATGATTAATAAGAAAGAACACCTCAGTATGTCTGTTCCGTGAGATTCTTACTAATTCTATCACTATCTTAGTGCTTCATGTTAAGCAAGAGCAGCCTTATTGTTTTCCTTCAAGATGTTAAATATACAAGATTTTCATGGCTTTTCTTTTTCCTATTAGTTGTGATGAATCTGCCATTTTGGCTATCTTATTTTCTCATCTAGACCTGACCATATCGGATTTGTGAGAGCTGGAGAACGTCAGGTTTGACCTTATATTTTCACCATTCTCTCCATTATTTATAAGCTTTCACAAAAAAACACATTATTTTACCTCGAATGATGATACATGGCTAACCCACGAATTATCATACCTTCTTTACTGCTTATTTGTTTAGCAATACATCTGAATCGGTCATATCACCCAAATGTAGGAACTGCACTATTTATTCGTTCCGGATAAAAAAAAATGCAAAAGATGTGTTGTTAGGTCTTTCTTACATCGATGACAAATGCTTGGAAGCTGGAAAAAAACATGATGTAGTTATCAAAGAACAAATCTTTAATATGATTTTACTTTTCCTACCATGTACAAATGTTATGAAATTTAGAGCCTACACAAAAAATATTGCAGTTTTCAGCTGGAATGTTCCTTCTTTTCATGTCCACGATTTCTGTAATTGCCTCATACCATAAATAGTATTTTGCTTTTCTTTTATTTCTGTTGCTGATGGATGGGATTGCCAGAATAAGTGCTTTTTTTAGATTAAATGGCTGCAATTTATTCAAGGTCCCACATCCACCGAGGCTAATAGGTTCACGGCATACACTGGGGGTACACCCACCCAAACTTTACAAAGCTTATTATCACAGCCATTCTTCGCTAGGCGATGAGCTACCTCATTCGCAATTCGCCGTACTTGCCGAAACTCATAGCCTTCAAAACCAGACACGATCGGCTTGACATCCGTGGAAAACACACCCAAGTTGTTTGTAGAAAACAGAAAGTCCAGGCTCGACCCAAGCTGGCCGTAGAAAACAGAATATCCAGGCTCAACCTATATACATTTAAAACATGCCGATGCCAATAAACAATGGGCGCAGCAAAGCACGCCTAATCCTTCTAGTGTTCTCCAATTACAGTGACCAGTGCCTGTACAGGCAAACCATTGGAGGTACGGGCTAAGTAAATTGGAACGAAGCTTGTGTCACGTGTAGTCGTGAACCAGTGTGGAGACGAAATCTTATCTTCCATGAGATTTTAAGATTTCACCATAAATTCGAGATGACAGATATGCATATCTTTAGATACACAGAATCATACTGTAAGTTAAATGCCTACCATAAGTGATTACCAACCACCACCTACCATTCGACATAATATACTAAATTTAATTCTAGAGTTGTGTAATATTGTTCTGTAGATATATGTGCCTGCTTCTGAAAACAAAAGACACAAAATCTTCTATGGCTTATTTCCTCATTGAAGAAGAAAAACACAATAGTTGCAGGAAAATACAATAGGCTATGCGCCTTCCAAACCTACTCGTATTCTTGATTGTTTATTCATCTCAAGCTAGTGCCATACCATGGTTGCATATGAATCGTACGAGGCAACAATCACCCCCCAATAGTAGCTGGCTACAAGACAAAAGCTGGCGTGGAGAGTGGAATTAACCATGTAAGTTAAAGGTTGTTATTTTGTTGGTAGATCTTGTGCATCACGTATGCATGTAAGAAATAGAACCGATTACATATGACAGGCAGAAGCATTTCCACATATCTTCTATTGACACATCATATACACCCTCTATTTTTATTTAGTAACAGAGTGATAAGTTTCTCTGTTTCAGTATTATAACTGAGTTTTTTCTCTATTAAAGGCTGTCTATCTTGAGTTGTTTCTCCTTTTCAGTAATATAACATAGTTTTCTCTTTTCTGCATTTTCTTTCATCCGCCTATATTCTTGCTTTCCGTAAAACCAACGATTTTGCTTATAAACACACTAAAATTTTCTTCTGTGCAAGGTATAAGACTACAAAGGTAAGATTTAGAATTACCCTCTTTCAACCAAGGATTTTGGACCATACAATTGACAAAAACTATATTTGATTAATTTAATGTTCCTCATTTAATTCATAATTTTTATTGAAGTTACCTATATACCCCTTGTATTACAAGGAATGATCTTAAAGTGTGTTATTGACCGGTGTCTTATCTTTCCGTAGCATGCTTTCTTCCAGTCAATGTCAGAGGATTGGACTACTCTTTTCGGTGGCATGGCAACATTCGATGTCTACGGTTTGCAAATGCTCCATAACCAATTAAGTTCATCACAAATATGTGTGGTAAATCACCAAGGGGACGACTCTAGTAGTGAAAATGTCGCAGTAGCCGGATGGGTAGTAAGTTACTTTGTCGATATTTTCAGAAGCATAACCTACATGGCATGCATGATATTTTCCTATGTGTGATGATTGTACCCTTTATTTTAACCATATACTATTCACACCATTAAGTTATAGCTAAGTTGTTATCAATTATCTTTACTTTAATGCAGGTTAGCCCATCTGATTATGGTGATAGTAAAACACATTTCTTTACAACATGGACGGTATGTATTTCAATCTTTTGTATTCCTATTTTTGGATTTAATTTTTAAATGTTATTAGTATAATTTATATGCTACATACCATATCTATTGTGTACCTTTCGTCATGTTTTTTTCATAACAGGCTGATGGGTATAACTCGACTGGATGCGTTAACTTGGAATGTAATGGTTTCGTACCGGTACAAAATGCCCCTATCACTCCAGGAGACACTCTAGATCTTGCTAAGGGCAAACTTAATATCACAATCAAAATTTTCAAGGTACGTAAAAACACCGGTAAACAGACCATACATCAGTTACTACTTGTAACTCTTTATTTTTACCTAAATGGCTGTTCTATATTTTTACATTTTTATGCCTAGATGATGACATTACTAATTGACTCTGGTTCAGCACTGAGCCATATCCATTGCAATTTTTTTGACTAAAGTGTTAATTACCTTTAATCGTATTGCAGAAAAAAGATGATGCTGACTGGTGGTTGTACTTTGGTTATGATAATAATAACCTTGGTGCTGTTGGGTATTGGCCAAAAAGTATTTTTACTAGTATGGCAGACCATGCAAATTCTGTTCAATAGGGTGGTTACACCGTGTCTGATCCTAGAAGTGCTAGCCCCCCAATGGGCAGTGGCCATTGGCCTGGAATCAATTCAGCAACTGTTCGAGACGCCAGATTCGTTGATGAGAGTGGTAGAGGCTGCAAAATTGATCCATGGGCTGGGAGCCTTCATGCGTATATATCCCACAGGAAATGCTATGGAGCCGTTCTATCTGTGGATGAAATGTTCTACTATGGAGGACCGGGTGGTTGTACTATGTAGTAAGCTTTACACCCTGTGAGATTTGAACGATGAATAAAGATATAATGCTATGTTTACTGGTTGTTTGAGAAACAAACTGTTGTGGCTCTAACTTGCATGCCATATATAGAAAATAGTGTGGGTGCTTCTATGCTTTTCCAGAGTTCTCTTGCACCATAAAACAAAATCATGGTTCTGATCAGAACTAACTAAGCCATTTGCTTTGCTTAATGTCAGGGCAATTTGACATTGGACACCCTGTAGGAATCCCATAGGCAAATCATCTCCATAAGATCGACAACCCAACTTGTAGAGATGATTCCCAATCTGGTGTATTTGTGATGTTGTATTCAGCAATTCCTTGTCTCGCTGGACGTTTCCTCTGATCACCTCATCATGCTCATTGCTACCCGCTTGTACTATTGCTTTGTGACACACCCATTGCTAAATACAACATCACCAATATACCAGATTGATGTTTCAGAAGAAACGTGGGGTCACCCTGAATTGTTGTGCTCGATACCGTCATTTTTTTCTAGCATACCAGCACCATCATCCTCATTCTCTCAAACCCAAAACCTCATGCTCCCACTAGATAATAGACGTGCGCACACGACCCTTGGCCGCTAGGCCAGTTAGTTGTGCGTCCATGAGGCCACATGTGTGAGAACATGGAATGGATTTTGGGTGGAACGGTTCATCACATGATATTTGGATTTGTGCAAAATGGTGGGTAAATATTTTTTCAAGAACACGCGCGAGAGTTGTGTTTTATCCCCGCCGCTCGCTGAATCCAGCGCATGCCTAGACGACCACGATGCACCCGGACACCACGTGAGTTGAGAGGGCGACCGCGCCCTACGTCTCGTGGGAGTCGTCGATCAGCGCCGCCGCCCCTCTCCTATGTGGTAGACCTGTGACCCTCCATCACGAGCAAACTATAAGGAAGGCATGTCGAAAAAGTGCCCGCTGACGCGGGCAACCGCCAAAAAACATCGTCCTCCCAACCAAGCTATTGATAGCTCCTGAAAAATGGACACGACTATTAAGATTGCTTCAAGTTCTAGATAATATCTCCGTGGAACCGTGATACTTTGGTGGAGTATTCGGGAGCGACTATGGCTTAATCAATGAGAATTAAGTTAATTCTCACTTAGATAACGCTATCCAGTTGCATCTACAACTCTTGTGTATATGAGAAATTTTTAAT
Organism: Poa pratensis; assembly: GCA_947311845.1. Lineage (NCBI taxonomy): Eukaryota > Viridiplantae > Streptophyta > Magnoliopsida > Poales > Poaceae > Poa > Poa pratensis. Next base: position 3,907,921 of record CAMZMU010000105.1, read on the forward strand.
TGCAACTCATCTGTAATCGGGAAATCTGCAACCACGTGTAACTGGTAAACTGCGTAACTGATAAATTTCATTTGTACCTCAAGTGTAAAACATCTACACCTGAAAAATCTCAATTACAACCCCGTGCAACTTGAGAAAATTTGAGCTACAACTCACTTACAATTTTCATATCGCACGTAATCTTGGTACTCCTATTAGAGTTGAGTGAAATTCTCTCGTATTTTTATCTCAGCCTTTTGGGAATTCTGCCAGTCAAATAATCTTCCTATCTCCTTCGAACGATGGATGCTCAGCTGACTGCTGTGATTTTCCACGCTTCCACTGCTCAGTTCCACTGCCCCGACGGCGATGCACCCGCACGCCACGGGTGTCGAGAAGGCGACCGCGCCGTACGGGTCCTGGGAGTCGCCGATCAGCGCCGCCGCCGTCTCCGCCGCCGGGAAGGCCGTCGAGGGGCTCGCTGTCGCCGGCGACGGCAGGCTCCTCTGGATCGAGACGCGTCCCGAGGAAGGAGGGTACGCCTCACTGCCCCCAAACCTGAGCACCCATCGTCGTCCGCGTGACGCTGAGGTTTACCTCCCCTCTTCTCCAGGCGCGCGGTTCTGGTGAAGGAAGGGGCGGAGGCAAACGGCGGAAATCTGGATGTGACGCCGCCGGAGTTCGCTGTGCGGTCCCTGGCGCAGGAGTACGGCGGTGGCGCCTTCGCCGTGCAAGGGGATGTCGTTGTGTTCTCCAACTACAGCGACCAGCGCCTGTACAGGCAAACCATAGGAGGTACGGGGGAGGAAGCTTGCATCTAGCTAGTGATTGATTGCTTTCTTCTGGTGTCACGGCTTATAATCGTGGGCAGGTGCATTGCTGTTGCATACCACTTATAATCATGGGTAGGCGTATTTCTGATGCATACCAATTTGGCATTTTACAACAACAACAAAAAATATTGCAGTAGCATAACTTAAATTAAGGATAGGCATTGTGCTCTCTTCTGCATGTCATGAGCCAAGAATTGTTCCTTCATATCAGATTCAAATTATATATGTTGTTGTTGTTGTTAACTACTTGTGCTGTCATGTGGGATGTTCATGGGTTGCATCATGTTTGGGTCTCCATACTCGAGGGGTATGCAGAGCAACATCTCCAGAAACATGAGCTAACCAAGCTTTGATTTTAATTTATTGACTGTAACCTTTGGCTTGCAAAAACTTGTAATGCATCTTTTGAGCCTATATTTTGATTGTTTAGAGGGCGCTGCTTTACAGAGGGTATGTGTCCTGTAATAGTATTTCAAAGCATTTCTTTTTTGTTGGTTTCAGATAATTCGCCGCTACCTCTGACGCCGGATTATGGTGGATCAGTGGTCCGCTACGCGGACGGTGTCTTTGATCCTCACTTCAGTCGTTACATCACTATAATGGAAGGTGATTAGTAATCCATATATGACATGTCCATAGTGCTTTCTTCATTCTAATAAGAAGAAAAATAAATCCAATTTGACCACAGATCACCGCAAGAGTAGCTCAAATCCCATCACAACAGTTGCGGCTGTGAGCACAAATGTTGGAGGTGTTAATGGTAAGAAGAACAGAGGATTTACACACCTGTTGGACTAATTTCTGCTGAAGATCCTTCCAGGTTATTCAAATAATTTTCTCATTTTTTGGCTTAGAACCAACTGTGCTGGTCAGTGGGAATGACTTCTATGCCTTTCCACGCATCGATCCAACTGAAAAGCGCATGGCATGGATTGAATGGAGTAATCCAAACATGTCATGGGATAAAGCCCAACTATGGGTTGGATACTTCTCCGGCACAGGGTAATATCTCATTTGCATGCTTTGTTTGTTTCAAATTATTTGCATGATTGTCTATTGCACTTTCTTGGGTGAAAAAAGGATATTTACTTTTGCCAGCTGCTGTAATACTGATGGATGTAGTTAGACCCTTTTTTGGCAATATACTGAAGGATGATGTTGGACCCTTTAGCACTGTCTGTTTCGAATGACATGTTGGCGGGGCTAGCCGGCCATTGGAGCCTGGGCAAGACCAGCGTGTGTCCGCCTGATTGATCTGTTGCCCAGCAAAACCAGCTTTTCAACATGCAAGGTGCACTGTTTCCCGTGGATGCTCAGCGGCCGAGCCCGGGGAGCTGCCGGGGGTCGCCGAGAGCTGGCTCCGCCAGTGTTCAGGCCTACAAATCTTCCGCACAAGTTCATATTTTAGATCACACGGAACCTATAGCCAGTTCATGGCAAATGCTAGTATTTATAGATTGTATGTAAAGATTCTCTGGTTCATTGTAGCATCAGATATTTATATGTATGTGGAATGTATCAGATGAACAATTAATTGGATTTTTGTGTTTGAAAAGCAAAACCTGAATGATAGTTGTGTGTTGGTTCAAGTATGCATGAATGCTTCTTTATATAATTCCAAGGTTTACAGATTTACTAGCTATTATGTGCAGTGAGGTACAAAAACGTATTTGCATTGCTGGTGAAGACCCAATGTTTGTGGAATCTCCTACTGAACCCAAGTGGTCTTCAGAAGGTGTCTGCATCTTGCCTTACTCCAGTTTCATGTTAATACATATTACATACATGTCTCCACATGAGTTGTCTTTCGTCATATTAAATTGTTCAGTAGGTATTGAGAGAGAGACACATTACATTTCAAATCTCATTTAGTCTGACTATTTTTGCTTTAGGTGAGCTGTTCTTCATAACTGACAGACAGAGTGGGTTTTGGAATATTCATAAATGGGTATGATTCGTTCTAACTGGTTGATTTCTGATATTTTGTTCATTTTCTACCAAGTTATTAAACTATTTAGTTATAGCATGGAGTAGCCAGTAGTGGATGTATGTCCTTATTACCACTGCCATTTCTCTAAATTTTTACTTGCACCGATCTTTTCACAATCTAATTTCTTATTTTAAACAATTAATAATAGCATTTTGCATTCATTTGTATCTATTCACACAAACAATTGTGATAAGGAGTTATTACTTTGGCAAGCCCATTAGGTAGACTGATAATTTTGTATTAGCATTACAAATGGCCTACTATAATTATCTCTCTAACTAGGAGGGGGGTAACTAAGATTAGGTTCTTTGCACATATTGGTATTTGTTTCGGAATTATTTGATTTGGTTTGTTTTGCTATTGTGCTGATTCGCTCATGACAGGACGAGCAGAGCAATGTGGTAGTGCAAGTTTACTCAATTGGTGCTGAATTCTCTAAGCCAATGTGGATCTTCGGTGTCAGCTCCTATGCTTTCCTAACAAACGATGACTCGAGTCAGAAAATAGCTTGCTGCTACAGGTTCATGCCAATTTATTGACTCTAGTTTTTTATGGTTGTCTGTGATTCAGAAAAATAAACCTATTTTTCTGTTGATATCCAGGCAGAATGGAAAGTCATATGTTGGGTTGCTGGACCACGATTCGGGGTCTTTTTCAAAACTTGACCTTCCCTTCTCTTCTGTAAATAACATAGTAAGTGCAAAATCTGATGACATACGTCAAGAACAAATTGACAGTATATTGTATTCCTTCAATCTGTTAAGTGGTGATTCTAGAAATTATATTTTGTTGATTTGCTAGGTTTCTGGAGATGGATCTTTCTATGTTGAGGGTGCATCTGCTAGTCTTCCAGTCTCAATAGCAAAGGTTCATAGAACTGCCTTCATGAATTTGTTTTGTATGCTAAATGTATACTCCGAGATCCTGCAGCATGCACCCTATTATTCATTTGGTTTTGCACCAGGTGACGCTGGATGAAAAAAAACAATGGCAACTGATTTCTCTATAGTTTGGTCCTCCTCAGAGGACATTACGAAATATACATCCTACTTTAGTTTGCCTGAATTTATGGAGTTCCCAACTGTAATTCCTGGTCAGCATGCTTATGCTTATTTCTATGCTCCACGCAACCGTATTTTCGAAGGTTCGTCGGATGAAAAGCCCCCATTATTGGTCAGAACCCATGGTAATCTATCAAAACTTTATTTTATCTTATTCTTGATGGTACCAAAAGCATAGTACATTAACTCTCTCTCAAAAAAAAAAAAGCATACTACATGCTGGCTTCTGCAAAATATATGTTTTTCCTGTTCTCATTTATTATATATTCGTTCTTGTTGTTAATGTCTGACGTTCATTGTCAATTATCATAAAATGTAATGTAGTCAACAACTGCTGATCTGCTAGCTTTCTGTTTATGCTGTTTGCACTCTTATGATGATAAAAGACCATAGAGTAGTCCTAACTTTATTCACCAACTTATCAAATTTCTAAGGCTAGTGAAATGAAGAGTTGCTCCACTCAGTTGGCCAAGCATCACAACAGCAAACTGGGAAATTCGCTTGACATTACTGCAATTATTTAGGTGGACCTACAGATGAAGCACGCGGAGTACTGGATCTTAGTGTGCAGTACTGGACCAGCCGAGGATGGGCACTCGTTGATGTTAACTACGGGGGAAGTGCAGGTATTTTTATCTTAATTTTCTCAACTAATCTACCTGATGAAGAACATGCTGTTATGTATTATTTAATGATTTCCACCTTCTTATTTGCAACAGCCTTAATATGTTACTTTAAAAACATGAAAGTTGTAATAAGTATTCTCTATATTTTTCTTGAAGGCTATGGGAGAGAGTATCGAGAGAGGCTTTTAGGGCAATGGGGTGTTGTGGATGTAAATGATTGCTGCAGCTGTTCCACATTTCTGGTATGGCTTATTTCATAATTTCATGTAGAGGTTGTAATCATCCTATGCAGTGCATATAATAAGAAAAGACGAATGAATATGCTATAAATTTCTGATTGTTAAGGTGGAAACTGGAAGAGTAGATGGAGAACGACTTTGTGTAACAGGAGAATCTGCTGGTGGATTCACAACTTTAGCCTGCCTTGCTTTCAGACAGGCATTCAAGGCTGGTTCTTCTTTATATGGGGCAAGTTTTGAAATCGCCATTTTTCTCTCTTTTGGCTGCAGCTTAATACCAGCTAATAACTTGTACATCTGGTAAGCAGATTGCTGACTTAGCTTCATTAAGGGCAGGCATGCACAAGTTTGAGGCGTACTACATTGACAACCTTGTGGGTAAGGAACTTTGTACTTATCCTTACTGGAATATGGATGTTCTGATGTGTTCATGGTTGGATAAATAACATCACTGTGCCTCAAATATTCCAGGGAATAAACAGGCTTACTTTGAGAGATCACCAATAAACTTCGTTGAAAGATTTACGTGTCCGGTCATTCTGTTTCAAGGATTGGATGACCCGGTAAACCTCGGATTTTCAAGTGTTTTCTGTCATCAGTGCAGTCTAAGTGATGCAACACTAGTTACCTACATGATTAATAATAATCTAAGATACATGGCTGTATGGTTCAATAAGAGTATGCGCTTATTATAACTTGCAATGTGCTAGTGTGTCGGTTCTCTACATTGTGAACGGTTAGGGTATTCTTTTTTCCTTCTGATATCTTTGCCAGCTTACACTTTGATGATCTTCAGGTTGTATCACCAGATCAGGCAACAACAATTACAAGGCTATAAAGGACAAAGGTCTACCTGTGGCTTTGGTTGAGTATGAAGGGGAACAGCATGGTTTCCGCAAGGTTAACGATTACTTTCTTCTATGTATCTCGTTACACAAGGAACCTTTCCTTCGAACTCCCTATACAAGGCACCTTCCATTCCATGTACTACATCACACGAATAGAAAACACTGATGTACTCAGCCAACGTGAAAAACTCAGTAGGAGTGAACTCAAATTTCACTGACAGACAGCTCATAGCTGACATGCATTTCTTGGACCAGGCCGAGAACATCAAGTTTACTTTGGAGCAGGCGATGATGTTCTTCGCAAGATTAGTGGGAAAATTCGAGGTGGCAGATGACATCACTCCAATCAAGATCGACAACTTTGATTAATCCTCATTGTGATCGTTTTGAAGGAGAATCGAGTGTCGCTGGGTTGGTGGGGGTGAGTTGGTGTCAACACGCCCACCTGGTTTCGGCTTCCGCGAGGCAGAATAAAGTGTAGCCTTGTCTTTTAAACAGTGTCATTGGTACGGTGCTTGGACGGCCTCGTTGTTTGTAATCGTTTTTTTGAAGTGCTGCAATCTGTATACTGTTAAACATCAACTAATTGACTTTGGTTACGCCTAAAACGTGTTAAACATCTGTGTACGGTGCTTGGATGGCCTGGTTTCTTTGTAATCCTTTTTTTTAGGTGCTGCTATCTGAACTTCTGAAGTGTTGCAATCTGTATACAGTTAAACATCAATAATTGGCCTGTTTCCTCCAAAAAAAATGGCCTGTTTGGATATGCAAAGTGACTTAGGTTTTGCACAATTAAGAAACGATATCTACTTTCCTTTGTTCCTAACTATAATTTTTTTAGATTTTTTTTAATATTTACTACATACGGACTAAAATGAGTGAACATACGCAATAAAACGCATCTAAATACATAAGAATAATAATAAAAAAGATATAACATCTTACATTTAGAAACAGAGTACTAGAGGAACCGTTGCGAAAGCTACAAGAGTTCTGAAAAGTGGAATCCAAAAATGTAAAATATAGGAAAACAAGCGGAGTAGGCGATAGTCGTCCAAAACGAAATTGAAAAGGCCACCACATCTTGACCAAACATACAAGTTCTTTTCAAGTTTTTTACAGACTCAGGATGTCAAGCTGGATCGCCTTCTTTTCTCTTGTCCGTGTGTGTGTTTTTTTTTGAAATGGGGTGCGAATCTCCAGACTCTACATCGAAACGGTGCACACAACCTCTCCTTCTTTTCTCATGTGTACCGTTCGGTTCGATAGGGTTCACACCATGTCGTCAAATTTAGCTTGCATGGGGTGATTCGGACAGATTTGACCCAACCTGTCAAGTTGTTATGCGAGTTTGATTGTTTTGTTAAAAACAATTCTAACTCATGATATCTTTAACCTTTACTAGGGAAAAGGTGGGGATTTTGGCCTGGCGGGGGACCTAAATTTCTTAACAGTTTTTTAGAATTTTGTTTTTAACTTGTTGGATTCAACTGTTCCATGCATCAAATTTGAGAGCTCCAGTGCAATTTCATATCCGGCCCCGTTTGGATGTCGACATTGGTTTTTTTTAGAATCATTGGTTTTTTTTTTGAGACAAGGATGTCGACATTTTTTTTCAGGGGATGTCGACATTGGTGGTTTGTAATTAAATTGTTTCCGCTTAGCCAGTTTTCCTAAGCTAAGGCAAAATCTAAGTAGGGCCAACACGGGCCGGAGGCGTCTGAACCATCACACCCGTAGAAGCCCACTTCGGCGCTCCGTCAGAAACCAACTGTGCCCAAATAGGCGCCGTCTCTTCCCATCCGGCGCCGCAAGTATTTGAGATTTCGCACGCACGGGGAACGCGGCCGTCTCCGCCGTCGC